>JAZKJV010007029.1:0-365700 GCA_037367405.1 Ottelia alismoides
TCCTCCAAGACCTTCATCCTTTGAGGTAAGCCAAATTATGATAAATCTTCTTCAAATTCAATAATTTTTTTAGGGTTTTCACTAAATGGTTGTTGATATAGCTAGGCATGGTGTTTAATTTGAGAGATTTCCCCCAAAATAGGTATAAATTTGGAGTAGAAATTTGGGGCTTTTGTGTTTTTTTGCACAATAGTGCTAGCTATGATCATTGTATCACAGATCTGAAGTTAACATGAACGTAAACATTGTTGGAGATTATTTTCTTGGATCTATGTTAGAAGAAATTGGGGCTTTTGAAGTTTAATGTGGAACGATAATGAGTTGTGGTGTTATATATTCGGATCTTGTGTTTTGGAAGTATAAATCATAGTCTGGAAATTGTTTTGGATTAATAAAAATTAAAAATATAGAAAATCCGAAAATGATTTGTTAAATATTTACGTTTTTGTTCATATTTTGTGTCAATAATGTAGTCTTTCATGAAATTGGTCCCCTAATTTGTAGATCTAAGATCCTAATGTATAGATCCAAGGTTTTTTTCTGTAAATAAGAAAAGTAGGTGTTGGAAAAATTAAATATATAATAATTCCGAAATTAAAAAAATAAAATAATTTGCATATTCATAAGCAGTTGCATTGTAATGCCAACTTATTGTTTGTTCTTGATTTTCCTCGCAGATTTCGACGTTCATACATGGCACATTCTGCGACATTCTGGTTTCGATTCCGGTTCTTCATTTGGATATTCACCATGGCACATTCTGCTTCCGGTTCTGGATCTGATAGTTCTGATGATCAGATGGAAGAATTCAGTGGGGACATTGGCTGGAGGTATGCGTCCGCTCCTGATGGAAATAAGGCGAAGCCGCAATGCAATTTCTGTGGGAAGAAGTTGGGAGGAGGCGGGATCACAAGGATGAAGCAACATCTTGTTGGCAACAACAAGAATGTTGCCAAGTGCACGCGTTGTCCCAAAGATGTGAGGGACAAGGTCAAGGCGAGCTTGGACGGAAAGAAGGAAAAGGAGACGGAGAGAGTAAGAAGGGAAGAACAAATGAAGGAGTTCATGTTCGAGAAAGAATTCAACGTCATTTCTGATTCAGATGACGATGATTTTGTGTACCCCGTCGACATTCAGACTGCATCAGAGAGGAGGGCATACAGAAGGGCTACACAAGAATCATTGAGGAGCGAGTTCGAGAGGAGAGAACTCGGTGGTGCACGGGGCGGCTTCTATGGTGCAGGTGGGAGTGGGAGTGGTTCTGGAGGCGCACCAGTACCACCACCCACTAAGAAACACAAGGGGAAGGGAATTGAGCCCTTCTTGACGAGGAGCGGATCCATGCAATACAAGGCAAGCAAGGATCCGAGGCAGAAAACAGTGAAGGGAATGTTCACCAATGCACGAGAAAGGGTAGGAAAAGCCATCAGCAAGCTCTTCTTTGGGGAGAGCATTCCTGCCAACATTGCAAGCGGGCCATTCTTGCAGCATGCCGTTGATGAGATCGCTGCAGCGGGAACGGGAGTGAAGGCTCCTACATCCTACGAGATCATGAACAAATATCTTGGGATGGAGAAAGAGGAGATGAATGAGTACATCGCCGAGTTGAGGAGGAGATGGCCAGAGTATGGGGTGACATTGATGTGCGATGGGTGGACGAGCTACACAAGGAAGCAGATCATCAACTTCCTTGTTTACTGCGATGGGAAGACAATTTTCTTGAAATCTGTTGATGCATCTGAGCATGTGAAGGACCACAGGTACCTTCTGAAGTTGATGAAGGACGTTATAAAGGAGGTTGGGAAAGAGCACATTGTGCAAATTGTGACAGATAACGGCAGCAACTTCAAGAAGGCTGGTGAAACAATTATGAAGTCCAGCAGCTACGGAATTTTCTGGACACCGTGTGCTGCGCATTGCATTGACTTGATCCTTAAGGATTTCAGCAAGAGGAAGCTCGTCTCAAGGGTGGTGGAGAAAGCACGAATGATCACCACATTCATCTACAACCACAGCAAAGTGTTGGCACTAATGAGGCGGATGTGCAATGGGGAGTTGGTGAGGCCTGGCATCACACGCTTTGCAACCAATTTTATAGCGTTGCAAAGCCTCAAGCAACATAAGACGGGTTTGAAAACCATGTGTTGCCAGGGTGAGTGGTTCGAGATACCTGAAGCTCGGACTGAAGGAGGACGGAAGGTGGAGATATTGATCAATGATATCTCCTTTTGGGATGACGTGACTCGGGTCACGAGGATCATGGATCCAGTGGTATCTGCATTGCGGATCGTGGATGGCGACAAGAAGCCCACCATGGGAGTCATCTACGAGGCAATGCGCTGCATGAGAGAGAAGGTCCGAGAAGCGGTTGGGAAGGGATCAAAAGCATGGTTGGACATCATAGACGAGCGATGGTCTAAGATGCTCTCGCATCCTCTTCACAAGGCCGGTATGTATTATGTAAAAAAGGTTTTTTTTCAATCATTTAAATTTTTATAGTTGGACATCATAAATGAGCTTGTTCGTGACTTTCTGTGCAGCTTATTACTTCAATCCTAAGTACCACTACAAGAATGGACTTGGTACAAATGGTGACCTTCTCTCAGCCGTACAGATTGTGGTGGAGAAGCTCGTCAAGGACGAGAAGTTACAGAGCATGTGCATGAATGAGGTACTAATATCCTCAATTTCTACCTATATTTTGACTTTTGAGTCACAAGATATTTGGGTTGAACCTATTTGTGCGTTGTGAAGGTTAAGTATTACCGAGATGCATTGGGTTCCTTTGGTCGGATTACTGCGGTCAACGGTCGTGGCAATACTCTTTCTGGTAGGGACGGAGGCAAATAAACCCATTACTTGTGTTGATTTTGTGTACATTTATTTGTACTTATGATTTCTATCTTTTCCTTTTTTTGCAGCCGAATGGTGGATGTTATACGGGATGGAAGCTCCCAACCTTCGAAGTGTGGCAGTGAAAGTGTTGTCTCAAACTGCATCTGGTGGCGGTTGTGAGAGGAACTGGAGCACGTTCAATTTGATACATTCGAAGAGAAGGAACAGGTTGGGAGAAAAGAAGCTCAATGACCTTGTCTTCGTGCATTACAACTTGAGGCTGAAATTGAAGCATGCAACGGAGGGACATGACAAAGATGACTATACGGACCCTATTGACCTTGCATACATTTTCAAGATGCACGATGACGATGCTGATGAGGACGTTCTCCAGAGGTGGATGGATTCCAATGGTGCCCCAGTTCTCGATCAGCCAGGTGGAAGACCGAATGAGAACAACAGCCAGCAAATGGGAGCAGACGTTGGTGACTTTTTGGCCAGATCCGAGGCAGATTACAGACCCTGTTGAAGGGTTGGAGGGCGAGATTAATGCAGCTGTTGATGAAATTCTCTCCAGTAGCTCCAAATCCAAGTCACAATCAAAGGATGACAGTGGAGATGATGATGATGACGATGTTGGTCGTGCTGGACCTGGTGGTGGTGGGGAGTCAAACTCAGGTGGGTCAGGAGGGAGTGGTCGTGGGCCACAAGCTACCAGACTTGAGGAAGGCCTACAAGCAGGATGTGAGTATATGGAGAGACAACGGAACACACACGGACAATTTGTTCCAAGTCCGAGTCCAGGGCCTACGGATTACGAGTACGGTCGAGGCCAACGTCCAACCGACAGCTACATGGAAGATTTGACATCATCTGTAGGTTCTTTGAGCTTCATGGATATCGACAGCCCATATCGCGGAGGAGCACAAAGTCCTTTAGGCGGATATGGATCGTCGCACGATGAGAGATCATTTGGCGTCTTCCCGGAATACTTTCAAGCTCCTCCTCCAGGACCTCCTCCTCATCCTCCTCAGTACGCACCTCCAGCATATTCATATGGTTACAGTGGATATGGGGGATACAGTAGCGGAGACAACTACCAAAGTAGCCAACCTGAGCAGAGCCAGGGCAGTTTCTTTGGGGGTGACAGCTACGGTTTCTTTTCTGACTACTACACGGCAGTTCCTCCTCCTCCTCCGCAGAGATCTTCTCCTACTCCGTCGTCGTCGTCCCGAGGATCTCAGGGCAGTAGTTCGCAGCAGCCTCGTCGTGCCACTCGTGATACCGGATCCAGTGCTGCTTATCCTCGACTCGGGATGCTCATAGGCATCGATGACCACCAGTACAGGCAGTATGTCATGGATTACAAGGCCATGTACTCGTACATGACATGGGAGAACTACTGCGAGTTTATAGAATCTGCGATGCGCTATGAGAGACAGCAAGGAAGGGGGGGGGGCATTCAGATCCACCACGAAACTCCTGGTTCTGAACAAAACATGTCACCAGGGCAGGTACTATATTTTAATCTTTACTCTCTTTTATTGCATTTATCAGAAATATGCATGTTCTTAATAATTTTAACTTGTTGTAAGTTGTATTGTATTTGTAAGACTAGACTATTACTCTTGTTTATTATGTATTAACAATGTTACAACTTACAACCATGGTTTCAACTTTTATATATTAACTGTCTTATGAGATTTCGGTCGAGATAGGTTGTAATAGAGGGGTGGAGATCCTCAATTGCAATGATATGGATAAAATATGGGTCATTTCGACCCCATATCGATCGAGACATGTTGCTTGGGTTCAAACAATATGTCCACCGATATGACCAATATGGCCGATATGACCGATATGTCTATATATAGGGTATAGATGACCAATATGTATGAAATAAATGTGTATTTGTATGTTATTTACTGTTCTAATAACTTGGAATATCGAAATTTTCAATAAAATTGGAAAAAAATCAGGTTTTTTAGCCTTTTCCGACGTTTCCACCGAAATCGTCGAAATTTCCCGAAATTTCGGCGAAACTTCGCTATTGGACCTTACCGAAACGAGATCGAAATCGAAATTTCGAACCTTGGAAGCAGGTCGACATCCAAGCATATATGTGTCACTTAGCAGGTCAGTGACATATTTCCTCTGAGTCATCACGAGTCCTTGTTCATTTCTAGCAAACTGCAATCCATGGAAATATCTCAGTACTCCTAAATCCTTGGTAACGAATTCACGGCCCAAGAATTCTTTTGTTATTTTTATTCCCTATATATCATCTCCTGTAATGAGTATATCGTCAACATACACCATAATGACAGTCATACCTCTGGATGTCCTCTGTACAAAGAGAGAATGTTCTGCATTTGACCTTTTGAACCCTTGCTTCTTAAACAAATCTGAGAGCTTCTGGAACCAAGCTCTTGGGTTCTGCTTTAGGCCATAGATCGCCTTATGAAGCCTGCATACCTGTACACACTCCCCCTCAGCAGTAAACCCAGGTGACTGATGCATGTAAACTTCTTCCTGACGATCACCATATAAAAATGCATTTTGACATCTAGTTGAAACAGAGGCCAATCGTGAATCACAACAACAGATAAAAGAATCCGTAAAGTAGAGTGTCAAGCAACAGGAGAAAACGTGTCAAGATAATCTACCCCATACGTCTAAGTAAAGCCCAAGCAACCAGTCGAGCCTTGTACCTATCAATACTGCCATCGGTATTATGCTTCACCGTAAACACCCACTTGAAACTCACAATAGATGCCCCAGTAGGAGCTGGAACAAGACTTCAAGTACCTCTCGACTGAAGGGCGTCCATCTCTTCCTCCATAGCCAGACGCCATCTACTATCAGCTAATGCTTCATGGTGGGTCCTTGGAATATTCACAGCAGACAAAACACCTACAAATCTCTTGAAATCTCATGTCAGACGCTCAAAGTTAACATGAGAAGCAATCGGATATGAAGCACATGACCTCTTCTGCTTTCTAAGTGCAATCGGCAAATCAAGATCTGCATCAGATGTACCAACATCCGTGTCATCCGCTGCATGTTCCTGTTGAGAAATGTCGTCAGTCCCATTATTAGGAATAATATTATCAGAACAAACCTGGGGCATGTTTGATGATTGACCATATGATCATGAGCAGGGGTTGGTCGTTGACTGTAGTGGCGTGGTAGGGGAGGAGCCAAAGATATGGGAGGTGGTAGAGGTGGTGGCGGTGGTGGTGATGGGGATGACGGTGGTGGAGATGTAGGAGCTTGTGTGGCGCATACAAGGGTGGAGGAGGAATATAGATTTCATTAGTTATAACTGATGGCACCAACCTATCACCTGTAGGAGAGAAAAATATGACTGACTCAAAAAATGTGACATCTGCACTGACATAATATCTTCGACGTAATGGATCATAGAAACGATACCCCTTTTGAGTCCTTGAATACCTAACAAAAACACATTTGAGAGCCCTAGGAGAGAGCTTGTTAACCCCTGGAGACAATGGTGAACGAATGCCACATACCCAAAGACACGTGGAGTTAGAGAAAACAACTCCTTGTCAGGAAAAATGAGGGAGAAAGGTATCTTCTCCCCCAACACAGACGAGGGCATGCGGTTAATGAGATAACATGCAGTAAGAACTGCATCGCCCCAGAACGAGTGAGGAGCACAACTCTGGATAAGAAGCGTACGAGTGACATCAAGAAGGTGGCGGTGTTTTTTTTCTGCGACACCATTCTGTTGGGACGTGTAGGCACAAGGCGTTTGATGAAGAATGCCATGGAATGAAAGAAACTGAGATAATGTTCGAGTACAGAATTCAAGGGCATTATCGGTCCTCACAATCTTGATAGAAACAGAAAACACGTTCTGCACTTCTTTAATAAAGTTCATAATAGTGATGCCCGCTTCAGATTTTTTATTCTTTAACAAAAAAATCCAAGACAAACGATTGAAATCATCCACAGTAACTAAATAGAACTTTTGTCCCTGATGATTTGGAACACGACTTGGACCCCAAATATCAATATGAAAAAACTCAAATGGAGAGCTACTGCTCCGACTCTGACGACCTGGGAAGACAGACCGATGATGCTTCCCTAACTGACAAGCTTCACAATCGAACGACAAGCGGGGTGAGATCTGAGGGAGGACTTTACGCAGTTTCTGAAACGGAAGAAGACCAAAGCACAGATGCCATAAGTAAGGAGAGACATGTCCAGTGGAATGGGATGATGCTCCGACGTAAGGTGTATGGACCAGTCGATACATCCCGCCTTGCTCGTGTATGGACCAATCGATACAACCCGCCTTGCTCACGGCCATGTCCAATCACGTTGCCCGTAAGAATGTCCTAAAACACAAGAGATGATGGGTCAAATATTGCTTGACAATGTAGATCCTTAGTAATCTGACTAATTGACAGTAAATTCATTGAGAAATTAGGAGCATGGAGTACATTCTGCAACTGCATAGAGGGTGTTAAGGCGATCTGTCTCTATCCTGTAATGGGAGAATAAGTTCCATCTGCTGTGACGACGGTCCTTCCTGGAGAAACTTCCCTGTAGGATGTGAGTTGGTGTCTATCTCCACACAAATGATGTGTGGCACCTGAATCTACAATCCATTCTGAGGTACGTGAGCCCTGGTAGAAAGCAGAAGTATGAGCACTACCTGAGGAACTAGCTTCTGCAGTAGCAGCAACGTCCAAGCTGCTCTCTGAAAATGGCGGCGGAGTACTGGCTGGTGGCATGATATCACGTAGACGAGACACTAGGTCATCATATCGTGGATCCGACGTTGGCGTAGCACCATGATGTTGTATCTGTTCTGCTACACGGGCAGATGTTGAGAAACCATGCTTAGAGTAGCATGTGTCTTATGTATGACCAATTCGACGACAATAGGTGCACTGTAATCCACGACCACGGCCAAACCTACCGCATGATCCTCGTCCACAAAAATGAGAAGAATTGCCTCTTCCTCTAGAGGCTGCCATAACAGAATAATTTGGTACAGTAGTAGGGCTCGAGATATTGATTCGGCTCAATCGCCGAAAGGCCTCCTCCATGAGAGGAATGGTAGCATCGACCATAATCTGAGAAGAAACCGCCTCATAGTGTGAGTCAAGAGAGGCTAGAAAGACTCCCACCATCGTCGCATTCTGATATGTCTTCAATTGTTCTGAAGTAGCCGTGAGAGGCATGAAGCTGTGAAGCCTCTCAAACATTCCCCTCAATGCAGTATAGAGAGCATGCAAGGGTCGACCATTCTGTTTTATTGTGAAGATGTCATGCTGGAGCTGTAGGATTTTTGTCTCATTTTTGGCTTGAGAATACGTGGCAACAAGAATGTCCCACATGGCTTTGGCAATAGGTTGATGCAATACATCATTAGCAATGTCTGGAATCAGAGTACCAGACAACCAGACCTGAGCATATGCGTCATCTGCCTCCCATGAGGCATACAACCATATTTTCTCCTCTGGTTCATCCTCGATAAGAATATGTTTCTTGCCCATCGACTTCATTAGGCTTATGAACTGCATGGCCCATAACTCATAGTTGGATCCATTCATCTTCACAATAGGCGCAGGACCCTTGAAGGCGTCTGTAGTGGGGATCTCGATCTTGCTTTCTGACATTTTGACCGGAGAAATTTAGGGTTGTAGACAAGATAAGTCTTGGTCTATACTGACATGATTAAGTTTAGTTACACGTGTAGACCTCTATGCAACCAAACCCATCAACCTAGAGGCGAGCGGAGAGAGCCTTATCAAGATGACAATCGAACTCTAGGGGCAGCGAAACCCTAGGGACAGCCTGCACACGGACAGGCAACGCACTGGCAAGCAACGCACGAACAACCGGAGCACAGACTCAGCCGCAAAGCCGCACGTGAAGGCGCCTTGCGTGGAGGTGGCACGCAACGGGATAACGCACGAGTGGGCTGCGCGCGTGGGGGTAGCACGCGAGGGAGGGCGATGCGCGTGGAGGGGGGTGCAAAGGCTTGAAGGTGGAGGGCTAGGTTTAGGGTTCGGTACGAGAGCTCCGGTCTAGGACCACCGCTCTGATACCATGTTGGGAAAAATAAGCGTTGTGTTTATTCTTGGAGCCCTAGACTCTCTTATATAGGGAGAGGTCTATGGACAAATTACATATGGTAGACAAACGAAAAGAACTATAAATAAAAGATACAGAAATATAAACTAAACTTCTACAAAGGTGAAAAAGGAAACAAAATGCCCCCAAAGAAGCCTGGTGAAGACGAAAACAATAACGATCCAATGATGGCAATTCTGGTCCGTATAACCGCAGCTGAGCAACATAATGAATTACTGAGAGTCCGATTAACATAGCTCAGAGGAGTTGGAAATCAGCAAGCGACTGTTATGGAAGACACATACCTGCCAGAGCTTGATGATAATTACAACTGATTGAGATCAACTCCCCTCGAGATGCGCTCGAATATAAACTGCATTTTCTCGCGCTGCTTCTGAAGTTCAGAGGAAACAACCACGAAGAGCCATACTTTTTATTCGAGATTTCGAACTAGTCTGCGACAACCTCTCTCAACCTAGGGTTAGTCAAGACTACATTAGGTTGAAAGTTGTCCCCTTTGCCTTGACTGATAAAGCAGCATACTGGCTTAAAAATCTAGGGGAAGTAGTCACCACATGGGTTGTCTTCAAGACTTCATTTTTAAAGAAATTCTGCCCAGTAAGTCGCATTAACCAAATGAGTATCAATCTCACAAGCTTCACCCAGACCCAGCTCCCTAATGAACCGTTCCATGAGACCTGTGAAAGGTTTACAGATCTAACTCAAAAATGCCCAGGGCACGGCATAAGCAAGATGATGCTGGTCCAAAGTCTTGTTAGTGGACTAAACCGTGAGACACAAGGGTTAGTGAGTACTTCCTGCGGAGGAAGCTACATGGGACGTCACGAGGATACAATTTACAAGGTGTTCGAAAAATTAGTTGACTTTGGCCGAGCACAGACTACAAGCTGGGCGTACATGGCTAGCTCCCTTTCGCTCTTATCTAAGGTGGGAGACAAGAAGACTGTGAACAATCTGTCGACTGACCAAAATACAGATTCGAGAATAATAGCTGACAAGCTAGCTATAGCCGAGTAGATTTATAAGAAGGTGGACGAACTCCATAAGTCAACTGATATGTGGCCAAACTACCCAAGCAGATGGTAGAATTGGCTGACAGGGTATCCAAGATCCAGATACCTGCCCTGACCGCATCCCTTGCCCCCATTCCCCAGATACACGACATTCAAGGGCAAGGGACATGGCAACATAGCCACTGGGGTGGAGACCAAGTTTTCTCCCTACAAACCGAAGAAACTCCTGCACAAACAGTTTACGAGGAACCTCCACAAGTCATGTAGATAAACGGAGTCTGGTACAATTTGGATCCAGTCAACCGACTGGAACCTAACTCTACTCGGATCCCTCATCCACCACAATCTCGTCCCAACTATCAGCCTCAACAACAACAACAACGTCAGTTCCAGCAGTACCGTCCGGGTTACCAGAACCCGCAACAGCAACAACAATACCAACGTTAGGGTCAGGAGGACCAGTTTCGATCCAACCAGTATAACTAGCAACCCCAAGACAGACAAGGCCAGGGATCTTCTTCGATCTCTCCCGAACTCCAGCGAGTGTTGGATGAACTTCATGACATGAGAGTCGATGTCATCCGACTCTCCATATGGAGAGATGAGTGCACCGAACCTCAAATTGCAATTTCCGCTCATGTCCAAGCTAACCCCAATAACCTTGGACACAAAGATCAGGTAATAATCTCATAATATTCTTTACCTGAATACGAGATCTTTTCGCATGATGTTCCAAAACATATTTCTCTCAGGAGCAGAAAGACCATAACCACGCTTGATCGAGCTAAGGAACGTGATGACATAGCCCATGTGTCCACACCTATGCAAACACCTAGGGAAGAAGAAGAGGAGAGACTACCAACCCCCACATCGGAGCATCACAACACCTAGGAATCAAGCGAGTCTGAATCAGACGAGGAAGACTCACAGCAGCATCATACCCCGCCGCCATAGTCATCATTTTCTTTTCCCATTTCAAGTCAAAGTCCTAGTATCAGTGTGCGGAGGTCTGGGCTGCATTGGGCGTGAGGAAGGGGGCAGAGGCCTGGTTGGTGTTGGGAGGGGTGGGGTTGGAGATGGGCAGGGGAGTGGAGGTCGGGACAGCATGGAGGAGGGGGCAGAGGTCGGAGCGGCATGGGGGAGGGGGTCAAAAGTCTGGGCGGTGTGGGGGAGGTGAGGCGGAGGCAAAGAACTGTGTGCCTACTCTGACCTTAGTCCCGATTAGGTGTATAGAACTGGTTATTGAAGCTTCTTGCTTGGGAGATAATTTTGTATTGACTAATAGATTTCTTGACGATTTATATGATGGCATTTCACCTACATCAGAGAAATTTGCTTCAGAAGCTGAAAGCATTCATGCATCCACTGATTGCACAGCAGCTTCTAATGTCCTGAATGATGACAGTTCAGCACATGAAGCTACAAATGTCACTACTTTTAGTTAAAGTGTAGCATCTTCGAACAGTATCTACTGTAATTGAACTCCAGGGTCATGACCTGTGTTGCATAAAATTATTAGAAATGTAACATGGAGATAAAAATTTGGATGGTCAAGAAAAGGAGGTATCTGTGGTCGAAGAGGAGATGCATATCACCCTTGAGGAGGTTACTAGATCCCTTGATGTCATTGCTAAATGGTAACCAGTAAATAGCTCAGAGGAATTTAAAGACATTTCTCGAAATGAGTATTTTTTCAGCACAGCTAGATGGGACCATACTTGCATGGATAGTAATACTACAGACTATGCAGACAAATAGTCCCTTGTTTCTGTCGAACTTGGATCTGAGGCAAAGAGGAAGTTTCAATCTGATGAAGAACCTCAGAATTTCTTCGCTAGTCAGGATCAGGGTGTTAGTAACGATGATGACAATGAGGTTGTAAGGAAGATTGTGGTATCGAAGATGCCAATGAGAATAGTGTCAATGAGTGATCGGGGCGGAGCGGGGTGGCGGTCGGAGCGGTGCTGGGGAGGGGCGCGGAGGTCGGGGTAATGCTGGGAGGTGTCGGAACAGAATTGGGGGATGGGGGTGGAGGTCTGACCGATATTGGGGATGGAGGGCGAAGGTCGGGGCGGTGCTGGAAGGGGTAGGGGTAACACTGGGGAAAACTGAGGAGTGGAGGGGATGAATGGGAGGTGAGGAGGATGGTGAGGGGAAGGAGGGTGTAAATTTGATAAACAAAAAAAAGGTAATATGCATATTTTTAAGCGAAATCTGATTCATTTTAACAGTCAAATGGATGAGAGTTAACTACATGGTCCGTAGTGTCAGAGTTAATAAGTTTGCAGGGTTTAGGTGATAACTACAAAGTATACATGGTCGAGAAGATAATTACACGATTTTTAAGGGTCGTGGTGTAAAAATATCTTCTCCTTTTAAACAGACTAAGGTCTCTGACTTCCAATAGGTGGATCGATGCTCGAATAAGGATAGTCAATTATGATAGTCAAAACCAAATGGGAGACACCATTTGATCATTTTACAAAGCATTGTAAATGAACTTTAGAGAAGTTTCTTTTAGGCTTATCTTCATTCGTTATTTATGAAAAGAATAAATAAAGTGCTCTTGTTGCTCTTCCCTTGTGTCTGCTTGTGCAAGTGCTTGAGCGTAAAATAGATCGTTGATGCCCTCATCTGATTATGGAGACTAGCGAACAATAACCGCCAGTCTTTTCTACATCAACCTGAGCTTTTGCAGATCATGAGCTCATTTATTCTATTTTTCTTATACATATTGCTTGGTAAGCTATGTCTAAGAATAGAATATAGGAAAACTGCCCCAAACTACAAAATAGTGAAGAAGGAAGCAACAAAGGTTGTAAGAAAAGCTAAGTCAAAAGCTTACGAAGTTTTGTATAAAAATCTCGACTCTAAGGAGGGTCAGAAGGATATATTCAGGTTAGCCAAAGCAAGAGAAAGAAAGACTAAAGACCTTTCTCAAGTGAGATGTATTAAGGACGAGGAAGGTCACATGCTTATTACTCAGAAAGATATAGAGACTAGATGGGAGCAATACTTCCACAAACTTTTCATTGGGGAAGGAAATAGAGACATCACTTTGGGTGATCTTGCTAGTAGTGAAAGTTACTTGAATCGTGCAGCTATAGACGGATACAAAGAAAGGAAGTAGAGGAGACTTTGAAGGTTATGAGACCTGGTAAAGGTGTAGGACCAGATGACTTCCTTGTAGAAGTATGGAGAGTTTTAGGTGAGTGTGGTTTGACTTGGCTTACGAATCTATTCAATGTTATTTAGTGAAGCAAGAAAATATCTGAAGATTGGAGGAGGAGTATCGTGGTGCCTCTTTATAAGAATAAAGGAGACATTCAAAATTGTTCAAATTACAGAGGTATCAAGTTGATGGGTCACACTATGAAAATTTGTGAACTTGTGATCAAAAGAAGGTTGAAGCAAGTTTCCAACGTAAAAGAAAATCAATTCGGATTCATGTCAGGTCGCTCAACTATTGAAGTCATCCATTTACTTGGGAGAACAATGGAGATTTATAGAACTAAAAGGAAGAACCTCCATATGATCTTTATTGATTTGGAGAAGGCTTATGATTCTGTCCCACGAGAGATATTGTGGAGAGTTTTGGAGAAGAGACAAGTACATGTCATGTCCGATACATTAACCTCATAAAGAACATGTATGATAGGGCTTTATCTTGTGTAATGACCCCGTCTGGGAAGACTGGCTACTTTGACATCAACATTGGTTTACATCAAGGTTCAACTTTGAGTCCATTTCTTTTTACTTTGATTATGGACGAGTTGACAAGTCACCCTCAGGATGTTACCTTAGTGTATGTTATTTGTTGATGATATTGTATTGATTAACGGGACTAGAGATAGAGTAAACGAGAAGCTTGAGGTCTGGAGACATGAGTTGGAGACTAAAGGATTTCGTATAAGTAGGGTTAAGATGGAATATATGGAGTGCACCTTTATTGGAAGCAATGGTGAAGGAATCGAGGTGAAGATTGGTGACGATAACATTCGGAAGAGAGATTCTTTTAGATATATGGGATCTGTTTTGCAACATGATGGGGAAATTGATGGAGATGTTACTAATAGAATAAATGCAGGTGGGCTAAAGTGGAGAGGAGCCTTTGTTGTTCCGTGATAAGAAAATTTCTTTAAAAATTAAAGGGAAGTTTTACAAAGCAGCCGTGAGACATGTTATATTCTATAGATCTGAATGTTGGCATGTGAACCATAAACATGTGCAGAGAATGACTATAGCAGAAATGAAAATACTAAGGTGGATGTGTGGACGTAGTAGGATGCCTATTATTATTGTGAATTATCCATTAAATGATTATTTTACTTTCCCCAAGTATGCTGGCTTGTCAGCTTCTTCGAGATGCTCTAAAATTTTTTTCCTGTTTCTTCAATTGTTGCTCAAGTCTCTCAGTATCCATGCAGTTTCCATTTGCATCTTCATATCATCTTTCGAAAGAAGTTGTCAATTGGCACACAAGAACCATTATGTTGAGGGTTGCCAACTATTTCATGGATATTTTCATGGTTTTGTTTAAGTGGCCCTTTCCTAATATCATGTCTAAAAACATTGACCAAGTCAGTAGGACGGTGTATCAATCCAGATCACCATAGGGAATGTCACCAGGTTTGGGTATAGGTCTGTGGATTATAAACACAGATGGGTGGTTATGCCTGCTCGTCCTCTTTTTTTATTATAGCTTAAACTTATGCAAGTAATTAGTATTCAAGACAAGTTCACTGTAAACTGACCTACACATATCATGCTCTTGACATATTCACTTCTGGTTTAATGTGTAGGTTACAGTCATAAACCTGAGGAGTACTCTTCCATTGGAGATATCGCAAATGGCGTTAAAGTACTCGCATTGACACTTGCTAAATTATCTCTGGACTGACCCAGTTTCAGGTCCTATGGTTGTTGCATATGGATGGAGAAAATGCATGTATGAATTGCATATATCATGTGGCTTGGATCTTTGAATCCCGAGAAGAGGATGGACATGTACAGTCGATGCTAATGAACCAGTTCCTGCACTATTTAGATAATAAATTGGGAAAATGATTGATATATTTAATTGAACTTTCATGAGATTGTAATATTTGTTGTTTCTTCAGCGAGATTTCTGACTGTTTGAAATAACAATCAGGGCAGAGGACCTGGCCAGCAATACAAATCTATTACATATTGCATATGGATCCCTGATAAATAATGTAGCATTTTGGTAATGTTCAACCAGGAAAAGTATATCAGAGACATCCATGTTTTTCTGGTTCCGATTTTCTGCGCATATAAATGGCTTAATTTGCTTGAATAAGGATAATTTACCTTTGACAAAAAGAGTAAACATTCACTAAGCTGTTTAAGTGCTGAGAAGGTGTGTCGGTAGTTGACGGTTCTGCTAGAACCAGGGGTGCCTATCAAGCTTAACGAGTCGAGTCAGCCTCAACTCGAACTCTAACATGATATCCAAACTCAGATTCGAGCTCATACTCAATAAGTTCCAAGTCCAGGAATGTTGACTCAAAATTGATTCCTTGAATACGAGTTGGCTCACGAGCCTTTTAACAAGCCATTTATTGGTTGTTTTCTATATTTACTTGTTCGTAAACTTTCTTTAACGGACTATGTTTAACTTGTTAGCAATCTCAACAATCATAACAATGGTAAGTTTTTATAGTATAATAAATGCTCTATGGGTATGAATGTTGGCATGTGAACCATAGGCATGTGTGGAGAATGACAGTAGCATAAATGAAAATGCTAAGGTGGATGTATGTACACATATGTAAAGATCGGATTTGAAATGATGCAACCAGAAGGAAAGTTGGTGTAGCTTCGATCAAGGATAAGATGTAAGAAAAGCACTTAAGATAGGTTGATCATTTGCAAAAGAGGCTAGTTGAAGCACATGTTAGGAGATGCGAGTTTTGGGATGTTGAGATGGTTAAGAGATTGCGAAGACCACCCAAGAAGTGTTGAAATGAGACTTGTTAGAGTATTTGGTAGTGCGCCATGTTGAGTTGTAGAAGGGTAAATAGATCCTGGAGAAGATCCATTTACCCCATTCTGTGTTTAGTCCCACATGGACCAACAGTGGGACTTGGAGGCTCTGGGAAGGCTATATAAGGAGCCCCAGACCTCCTGTACTCATTGAGAAATTCTAATAGAATATCCGCCCCGTTGAGGGCTTCTCCTGTGGTTTCATCCCGCTCCTTCTGGAGTAGGGTTCCACATAAAAATCTTTGTGTTCTTCGTGATTATTCTTCTTTATTCTGTTATTCCGCTTCCGCTTTCTATTTTATAACATGGTATCAGAGCGGGTTTGATTGTCGGATATGTTTTTATGTATGAGATTCGATTGTTCTTGAAGATCATTATTTTTTGGATTATTGTAAGTCCAAGTCCTAGGGTTTTTTCGTTGGAACCCTAATCTTTGCTTAATGCTCTGCCACGGATCTTGGAGCACTGTTTCGCCGCCATCCTTCAGCCCCATCTCCTGGTGGTACTTGTTCGTTCCAGATCTGACATCTGGAGCATCTGAATAGACCTGTGACTCTACATATATGGCGTGATCAGAGAAAGATTTCAAAAAAAAAGGGCGCGTACATGGAAAAAGCCGTACGCATTTTCAAAAAAAAATGTGTAAAGCAAAAGCCGAAAAAAAAATGAGAACGGCTTGCAAAAAAAAAAGGGAAAGACGGCTTAAAAAAAATGAAAAGCCGCAAGTGATGTTTGTTTTCCCCATTATGTTGTCTTCTCCCAACTTTGTCGATTTGTCTGTTTTCTGACAAGTATGGGAGAAAGGGGGAGTATATGTAGAGTCACAGGTCTATTCAGATGCTCCAGATGTCAGATCTTCATATTCCAGGCCAGTGCACGTTGTTCAGACTCTACAGATCCAGTTTCAGACTCGACGTCAGATATTTCCGAGTCTCCAGTTTCAGACACGCACGAGTGTGCGGTCATTGTCTGATGAGCATATGTTGCCATCATTGTCAGAGGTCCCCATCATGATTCTTGTTGTTCGGCCAGAGTTTTCATGTGAGCCATAGGGACTCCAGAGCAGAGGACCATTCCCTTGAGGGTAAGGGTTTTCATGTGGTATCATAGGTACACCAGAGCAGTGCACCATTCTCTGAGCCAGATGGGAGAGACCCAGTTCTCCGACGAGGAGACTTCAGGCGCAAGTTCAGACTCGATGGTCAGGTCTCGAGTCTTCAGTTGACTCACACTCCAGCCCGTTCGTCCTCCTCACCTGCACGGCATGAGAAGCAACGTCCTCGACTGCAGCAATGTGCGCGTTGGGTTGATATTGTCCGTAGTGTCCTGTAGCGTGAGTTGAGTTTCTTTCTATTTGTCCAAGCTGAGCATTGCATGCTCCAGCTTGAGGGGGAGTGTTAGAGTATTTGGTAGTGCGCCATGTTGAGTTGTAGAAGGGTAAATAGATCCTGGAGAAGATCCATTTACCCCATTCTGTGTTTAGTCCCACATGGACCAACAATGGGACTTGGAGGCTCTGGGAAGGCTATATAAGGAGCCCCAGACCTCCTGTACTCATTGAGAAATTCTAATAGAATATCCGCCCCGTTGAGGGCTTCTCCTGTGGTTTCATCCCGCTCCTTCTGGAGTAGGGTTCCACATAAAAATCTTTGTGTTCTTCGTGATTATTCTTCTTTATTCTGTTATTCCGCTTCCGCTTTCTATTTTATAACAAGACTGTAGGAAGGGATCTTAGTTTTTTGGATATAAGCTTGAGATTGACCCAAGATAGATCCGAATGGAGGCAAAAAATCCATGTAGCTGACCCTACTTAATTGTGAGGAAAGGCTTTGTTGTTCTAGTTGTAATAAATGAACTTATCCTTGACCGATCTTGTCTATATATTGTCATTATTTTGGTATTGAAGTATCCGAACTTATATTCTCTTATAAGTTTGGATTTATCCTTGACCGATCTTGTGTTTATTTGTAGTTTTTATGGATATTATTATAATAAACACACTGTTATGATCTAAATAATTTGAGGACTAATGCAATTAACATTTAATATCTTTGAAACAAAATGATGCTAGCTTAATCTCCATATGAAATTTAATCATAATATTATAAATATAATTGTCTCAACGAATGTGCTCAAATATAGCTTAAGCGTGATTATGTGTTTTATCTATTGATATCCATCTGAAAATATACATTCGTATTAAAATATTGCATGGATTATTTTTATGATCGATATATATAAAGATACATATGATAACACTGCACAATCTTGGCTTTACAATAGAAGAAAAAGGTGTTAAAATTGATGAAAATCGAGAAGTATCCTAAACTTTTTAAAAAGGTAGCTAGTGGTGAAGGACGGGATTTGAGTTGAGCGTCTTCACAATAACGACATCGAAATAACGACATCGAAAGAGGAAGGATCGATGTGAAAAAACCTTCCGAAGGAAGACAACATCATCGACGTCACAAGGGAATGCAAAGGGAGGAGGTGATGTTGGCATCATCACGACATTAGAGGAGCTGGGTGGAGGAGTCGAGGGATAGTTGCAAAAAACTTCATAAGTAAGCTAGAGTTTGTCATGTCGAATAGGAGGGTTTAGTAATGTATCAACCTATCCATCCATTTATAGGAAATGAATACTGATGAACAGATGTAGCATATGTCAAGTGCAAATATTTAATAAAAAAATAACGAATCAAATCGAATTATCGAGTAGAGTTAGCAAGTCAAGCACCAGTGAACTCGAACTCTGCCTTGATAAGGATAATGAGCCCATTATTTGACTCAAAATTAAATTCGATAGCTTTTCAAGCCTGCTCACAAGTTCTTATCAAGTTGAGCTCAAGTGGAGCTCGAGCTTTCCTAACACCCCCCTTAGTTGGAACATTATTCTGGTAAAATCGATCGTTAGCCTACAAACCACACCAAAGTTCGGGTAGCAACCAAAATGATACTATATAGAGATGATGTCTATGCACGAATCTACTGATGAGGAATTACAAAAAAAGATAAGATGTGCAATTCTACAAGAGTGTTGAAAGCAACGACGTAAAGAAAAGCAAAAGACGTGCAAAAGGGAACCAAGGGTGCCAGAAAACGAGATAAAACAGATGAGACTCTGCACCACGAAGAAAGTTTATCCATAGCCAACTTCAAAGAACTTACACACATGCTTGCAAAAGAAGATGTGCTCTCCATATTCTCATTATATTTTCAGGATACTTACCCATATTACTCTGCAAAATTAAAATCTTAAACTTGCATAAATGCATCTTTTAAAAATCTGAAACTTGCAGAAGTGCATCTTTTACACTAAGGGAAGACAGTTAGCATGGCTACATATGGGGATTGTCTATGGTGGTTGAATGCTGCATGGGTTTTCCACAATTACTGAAATGCGATCTGATTGAAGTCGCATCATAATTCCATTGCTAATGGACGACATGATGCCCTCTATGTACAGGGTATTTGATTGTTCCCATACCTGAAGATAACAATCAAATATGCTGTCTAAGACTCGCAACCAGCCATCCTCCGTAGCTTAGAACAAACGGAAAAGTTTAGGCGTCAATGTCTCCATGGTTATGAGATCTGTTAAAAGAGCCATTTTTCCTAAACATATGGAAAAAGTTTCATCATCTGAATGGATGAGTTAAAACTGACAGTTACATGAATGAAACAAACAACATAGATGATTGGGTCGTAGCCTGGGGGATCTGATCTGTGCTTCAATCCGCCTCCAGTGGGAGTGTTTGTGGTTCAATGATTTGGTCATTATGGGTCCATGATCTAATTTGACTATGGAGATGACAGATTCAAGTGGCTCGTCGTTTGTCTACGCAGAAACATGACAAGCAGAAAGTCTCCGACTGGGAGTTTCAATCTTAGACAACCACCACATTCCTTGTTAAAAAGGAAAAAAAAATCAGAACCCTTTTTGCTTAAAAATGACTTAGATTGAAACTAAATTGACTCTGAAAACCATATCAGGATGGATTCCAGTTCGACAACATGACACGAGATAAATGAGTTGAAGGACAAAAGAGGAGATCACTGAACTCAGCAACTCGACAGAGGCTTGCAGCTGGAAGGTAGAGATGGACGGACAAGCTCAGCAGCACGACACCATGGGAGGTGAGGAACACTCATGCCTCAGAAAGGAAGGATGGTGACGGTGGATGTTTGGATATGAATGCAGGGCAGGCTATTGTAAATTTCAAATACTTTCAAAGGTTGTATAGATCGACTTCTTTTTAACGGTTTCCATCAAATTTAACTATGAAATTGATGTAAGAGTAAAAGTCTTTACAAGAACATGATAGAAAAATAAAGTATGAATGAGTTTAGATGAAATTACATTACAGATATGTGTGGAAAAATACTGCATGTTGTGGTCTACACAATAACGCAAGAACAAACACGATATGGAAAATAAAACAAGTAGGACATCAAGAGTCGAGAAAAAGACATCGGATATCCAGAACAAAATCATCAGCGAGAAAAAATAGAGTATGAAGAACCTGCATATACTGAAAAGGAGCGCCAATTTCAAACAAAGAAACAATCAGGTTTGATAAACAGAGAGGCTAATATACATCATGCATCTTATCAATTAGGAGTGCATTCACAATAACTAATCTTTGTTGAGATTGTCGTTATTCAAGATAGAGAACTAACTTGCAGAACTCGCGCATCAGGAAACAACTGAACTCAGCCCGCGTGAAACAGATAAACATAGCTCGTATGACCAAATCTAATTCAACTAATGGAAAGCAGGGGATTTTAAATAGGCGCTGCACATGTAGTCCTAAAATGTCCTGTCTGGTTGCATCGGCTGCAATGCACAACCCGCTTCACTCTATCACGGTCCTCTGCCCGGACTCTCCTCTTTCGTGGCCTTCCTGGTGGTTTGAGGGACTTTGGCGGGCATATGATTATCTCAATCCTTTCCCCTCCGTTTTGCATCCCCTCTGACAATTCTTTCCAAAGACTCTTATCTGGTATCGGATGTATGGTCTGTGAGTATGTTTTCCGGTAAGTTGCTACTGTGAAGCAGCTCTCTGTAAACCTATGGACGTTTTGACGGCAGGAAAGCAAAGCCGCAACTGCATGCGAACAGGGCAACCCGTAGAGCTGCCAGCCCCGACATAAACAGCAGCGATTGCGGATATCTACGATCATTGGCTGATCTCCTGGGGCATGTGATATGACTTCGAACTCGGCTTCATTTGCACGAACAACTGACAGACCTCTAGCTCGGTCTAGGGCATCGGATACACGCCGCTCCGCAGATGGCACTAGGATGCTCGACCACTGCATGCTTGCTTCTCGACGCTCATTAAACCATGTCATTAGCTGCCGACGGATGCACTCCATCATCTGAATTATCGGGAGCCCAGATGCTTCAAGTATCCAATTATTCAGTGATTCCATAAGGTTCGCAGTCAAGTGTCCAAATCGGGTCCCCTCGAAGTAAGCCGTTGCCCAAAGCCGAGCTGGGATGCGTCTGATCCAAAAAGCAGCTTCAGATGAGATCTCCTCAATCTCTATTATCTTAGCCTCAAACTCGATAACTGTCAAAGACTGGGCAGCTTCCCAAAGAAGGTTGACGAGTGTGGTATTATTGAACTCTTTGCGGAAGCTATCGCTCAAATGACGCATACAAAATCCATGAAATGCGGTAGGGAAATTGAAATCTACCCCGTCAACAATACCTTTCTGCCTGTCGGACAAAATTGTTAGCCGTGGCATGTTCTCTGTATTGGACTCTAGAAGATTATGCAGTTCGGAAAGAAACCAAATCCAATTTTCATCATTTTCTTCATCCACAACTCCAAATGCTAGAGGAAATAAAGAACCATCCCCATCAAACCCTGTAGCAAGAAGTAAAGTCCCAAGATATTTGCTTTTCAAGAGCATTCTATCCAGTCCTATGAGCGGGCGGCAAGCATTGATAAAACCATAAATCGATGCGTAAAATGAAATAAACAAGCGCCGGAAGCAATTATCATCTGGATTCCCATAAACAGAAGCTATACTTCCCGGATTTGTCCGTTTCACCTGCTCACAATATTGTGGTAACAGACGATACCCTTCTTCAAAAGAACCCCGCACTGCAGCCATAATCCTCTCTTTCCCTCTCCAAGCTTGTTTATATGACAATGTGATCCCATGCATCCGATGAATTTCTTCAAGTATTTCTTTGGGCTTGTAGTGGGGATTCTCGCGAAGCCGTTCTTCAACAGAGTTGGCAACCCACTGGACAGAGGCCTGCTGGTGACCAAGATGGGAGATCCCGCCACAGGTGTGATTGTCGTTTATGGTCCTGATTGTGAATGTCGGAACACCAGGAAGCTTGGCGGCATGGACTCTCCAAGGACAGCCGTCGCTAGCACACTTGGCAGTGAAGCGGGTTTTGTCTGACTTCACAGTCTGTATCTCAAAATGACAAGCAATGGCTGTGTCTCGAAGAGCTCTGCGGCAGCTCTTGACATCAGCAAACTCCTGGCCCACTGAGATTTGATGCTCGGGCAACACAAGCGTTCTACATTGGAGAACAGGTGTGACCATCTGTGACTGCACTATCGACATGTCATGAACAGTATGCAGTGCCAGTTCCTGGGAGTGCTCGATGGACAATGGCTCCATGTTCTGATCCAGACCCATGGGTTCAACAATAGCCAGTTCTGGATGTTCTGCCAATGCTAGTTCATGTGCATCAGTTTCTTCCAAATCATCGGAATTTCCCGTATCAAGATTCTGCACCAAAGCCAGCTCATTGCTGGAAATTTGGTCTGAATCATGCTGATGAGGATGCGAGTGGTGGTGATGATGTCCGAGACCAAGTTCGCTCTCGTGTGGGTGCACCAACGTGAACTTGTGGTCATGCACCCCAAGGCCATGTTCTAGAGGATGCTGCCTGAGACCGATTCCATGACTCTGACCCATGCTGATTCCATGATTCTGTCCAATACACATCTCATGGTTCTGCCCGAGAGCCAGATCCGGGTTTTGTCCAAGCACCAGCTCCTGATTTGCCATGAAGCAGTAGCTCCAAAAGGTACAGCCAAGTACAAATTCAGATGCCCCTTGAAACCATGACACTACCAGCAATATCCACAACTTACTTGCACCAAACTATCTGATATTAATAAAAGAAAACCCGAATGACCGAATTCCATCAACAATCCCACAAATTGAAGCAACAGCCTTTTTACAATCACAAATCACCGATTTAAAACCAATCTCACCAGAAGCCACTACGGGGGGCTTAAGTCAACCAAGATCCTTCCTTTCCAAGTTGGGTTGCTCCAAGAATACCACCAATGCCGGAATTGAGATTGCTCGCGGAAACCTGGAACACTTACGCGCACCACAGGCACAACTAGAAATCAACAAAGAAACCCCCACATAAACGCCAACAACGAGAACCGACAACGAATCAAACCAACGCCACTTTAGACAAACACGGGGCAATAACTTGGAACCAATCTCACCAGAAGGAGCTACGAACCCAAAATCAGACCAAGATTCGTCCTTTCCAAGCTGGATCGTTCGAAGATCGAGTCTTGGCAGGAGGGCCGACCTCCAAAACGCGACTGCCACCCCCAAGATCCCGCGGAGCCGGCGAGGAGTGGGGAGGTGAAAAGGAGGCGTCTTTTTGAATTGGGAGGGAAGGGATGGGTGTGGAGCGAGATGGGTTTGGCGGGGTTTGGCGATTGGAATGGGCAAAAGGGGGAATTGGAGGGGTAGAGAGTGGGAAGGAGAGGATGGCTCTCTCTCTCTCAATCTGTGGAGATCGCAGGGGCAGAAGAGGGCTTTGGCTCAGGGAGAAGAAGGGGAAGAGGGAAAAGTTAGGGCACAGGGAGAGATCGAGTTCGACTTCAGGTCGCGAGATAACCTTCGGCAATTTACGACTGGGTCCCTGTCGCAAAACTTTAATTCCAAATGCTGCCCCTCTCCCTCTACTTCTTCCTATTTTTTTCCTTTTGGGTTATTATATGATCTAATGGTGACCCTTGGATGCCCTCCTAAGGATGGCTGGATAGCATTCATCATGCTTTGACATCACATGACTGAATAGAGTTATAATAGGTTAATGATTGTGTTTATAACATTAGTTGGTTAGTTGAAGATTAGGTTGTAAGAAGAGTTATAGTGAGGAATATTTTAATTTTTTGGTTAACCCTAAGGTCATGTTCAGATAGGGGGAAGGGGGGTTTACCTTCCTTCACCTATCCTTTGTCTTTCTAATGTGGACCCCACATTTTCTCCTTTTTAATACATTAAATAAAATAATTTTCTTTTATCCACTCTATCAAAAAATAATATATTATATCATTATATCATATAAAAATTACGAACTACTAAGCTTCTTTTCACTTTTCCAAACTTCAATACAATCACGTCACAATAACTACTCACTTTTTCAAACTTCAATACAATCACATCACAACAAACCCACAACAAATCCACCCCTAGTTTAACTCTTTATCCAAACACCAAAACACAAAAGTGGGTTACCTTCTACCAGTTTAATCCACCATAACCCATGTACCAAATGCACCTTAGGGTTCGTTTGGTTGCATGGTTGGGCATGGTTGGGTACTATTCACAGGAGTACCCCCTCCTCACAGTTTACTATTCACCCAGCTCAACCCAACCCAACCCAACCCAACCCAACCCTGCTCAATCCTGCAACCAAACGAACCCTAAGATGTCGTTCGGCACCCTTTGGGAAGTTTACCCCCCTTACCCTACTATTTCTCACTCCTACATAGGTCCCACTTTTTACCTTTTTAAAAAAATTAAATAAATCAATTCTTCATCATCAATTCCATTAAAAATAATATATTATACCATCATATCATATAAAAATTATAAACTACTCTACTTATACTTACTTTTTCAAACTTCAATACAATCATATCACAATAAACCCACTTCTAACTCACCTCCAGTTTAACCCTCTATCCAAATACCAAAATCAAAAAATGGTTTACATGCTACCAGTTTAACCCACCTTAACCCACATGCCAAACACACCCTAAGTGCATGTTCAGTTATGGGGTTAACCCCCTTGGGGAGTTTACCCCCATAAACCTCTCTTTTTCTCTCTCATGTGGGCCCACTCTTTCTCTCTTTTTTAATACATTAAATAAATCATTTTTCTTTTATCTATTCTAATAAAATAATATATTATATCATCATATCATCTAAAAAAATATAAACTACTCAACTTCTACCTACTTTTTCAAATTCCAATACAATTACATCACAATAACTAGTCACTTTTTTCAAACTTCAATACAATCATATCACAACAAACCCACCCTCACTTTAACCCTCTATCCAAACACCAAAACACAAAAACGGATTACACCCTACCAGTTTACCGTGGGATAACCCGCATATCAAACACATCCTAAAAGTTTTTTTCAGGTCAAGAACTCATTCCGATGATTGAGAGTGAGAAAGCTCGAAAGAGAGAGTACATAGTAGCTAAGGAGATTTTGACTCATCATACTAATACGTACAAATCGAGTAGAAGCTAATATTGAAATATACTTAAATATACTCATAAAAGTGGCAATACACAAATGTTGTTACAAAGAAATTATATTGAATTTACATCAATAATACTAAAAACATGAGTGTTATACGATGACGAAAAGAACCAAACTATACGTAGTATACATAGCACACAAAAATCCTAGTTTCTGTATATTCATATGTACCAAAATTATAGAGAAATAAATTACAAGAAACATAAACTAAATTAAAAAATATAGAAATGAAAAAAAACTAGAATATATGAACAAAATTAGTATACAACATACACTAAAATCTTACATATACATACATACATACGTACGTACATACATACATACATACATACATATATATATATATATATGAGAAAAGGGATCCTACTCCATGGAGTAGGTAACTTACCTACTCCATTTTCTTCTTTTTCAATTTTTTTTATTTTTTTTGAAAAATGCTTCCATAAATTTTCATAACTATATCCCTCTAATATGTCATTCAAATTTCGTCAGAAACAGAGACTCCTACGGCCTCCATCTAGACTGTCATTTTTTAACGGTCTCAGATTTGCTGTATTTTTCGCGTTCTGGATGGAGGCTGTAGGAGTCTCTGTTTCTGACGAAATTTGAATGACATATTAGAGGGATATAATTATGAAAATCTATGGAAGTATTTTTCAAAAAAATAAAAAATTTTGAAAAAAAGAGAGTGGAGTAGGTAAGTTACCTACTCCATGGAGTAGGATCCCCTTCCTCTATATATATATATATATATATATATATATATATATATATATATAGGGTTAAATGAGGCTACACCCAGGTTGTAGCCAATTGCCTACTCCCACCCATATTTTTCCCTCATTTTTTTATTTCTTTGGAAAGTAAAAATTTGTATATTCATCACTATATCCCTCTAACATTCTATTACAATTTCGTCAGAAACAGAGACTCCTAAGCCCTCCATCCATACGTCATTTTTTTAACGGTCGCAGGATTTTTTAAATCGACCCTGTTTGGATGGAGGCCGTAGGAGTCTCTGTTTCTGATGAAATTTTAATAGAATGTGAGAGGGATATAAAGATGAATTTACAAAATTTTATTTTCCAAAGAAATTAAAAAATGAGGGAAAAATTGTTGTGGGGGTAGCTAAGTTGGCTACAACTAGGGAGCATACTCCCTTTTCCCATATATATATATATATATATATATATATATATATATATATATATATGAGGACGGGGAAGCTGCTCCATGGAGCAGCTAAGCTGGCTGCTCCACGGGGCAGTTTCCCCCCTTTTTTTATTTTTTTTTGAATTTTTTTCATATATGTTCATATATATACCCCTCCTACATGTCATTCAAATTTCGTGAGAAACGGAGACTCCTATGACCTCCATCTAGAACAGGTACTTTACAGCAAATTCCAGACCGTTAAAAATTATCTGTTCTAGATGGAGGTCCTCGGAGTCTCCGTTTCTCACAAAATTTGAATGACATGTAGGAGGGGTACATAGATGAAGATACATGAAAAAAAATTCAAAAAAAATAAAAAAGGGGGGGAAACCGCCCCGTGGAGCAGCCAGCTTAGCTGCTCCATGGAGCAGCTTCCTTTTCCTCTCTCTCTCTCTCTCTCTCTCTCTCTCTCTCTATATATATATATATATATATATATATATATATATATATATATATATGAGGATAGGGATCCTTCTCTCTGAGTAGGGAAGCTCCCTGCTGCTCTAATCTGGACCGTAGGTTAAGAGGAGTCTAGCCGTTGATCCTCAAAAGCAAAAGCAGTTCTTTGTCGGTCCCCTCGTTTTTTCTCCACGTCACTCATCCTCCGGCCGTACTCGCGTCCTCCTTCCCCGCGCGACCCCCGGCGTTTCCGCTGGTGAAGCTTACGCCTTCCCTCTTCCTCCACGCGACGCCTAGCTCCTACAGCGGCTGCGGCCACACTCGGGTCCTCCTCGTTCCTCCGCTCAACCCCTAGCTCCTGCAGCGATCGTGCTCGGACCCTCCCTCCTCCCTCGCGTTGCCCCGGGCTTCTTCTTCCGTCACGATCCTGCCCTCCTTCCTCTCCCGCGTGGCCCCATATCCTTCCTTAGGTCCCTGTACCCGTACTATTCTCCACACCCACCACATTACCCATAATATTCCCCACCCTCACTCGTATCCTACTCCTTCACCGGCAAGCACATGAGCTCCCCATACACTCCCTCCTCCCTACAGCAGCTGCACGCACAGGACCATACCAACGACGCTCGTATATGCTCCCCACACACCACATTTCTCCCTCTAGCTGCACGCACACGAGAGCAAGATGTTGCCGGTGACAGTCCCTTCCTCCCACCGAGCATGTGCACACAAGGCCAGGACCTTAGCTGCGACGCTCTCCTCCTTTCTCCAGTCACGCAAACACAAGATGGGGGCATTGTCGGCTACACTCCACTCCCTCCAAACACACACACAGGAGATGAGGGCATCACCAACGACGCCCCCCTCTGCCGTCCACTCACGCGCACACAAGACGCAGTCATCACCGGCAATGCCCACAGGAACCCGGCATCCTCACCGCACCTTGAACCTGAGGTAATCTTCTTTCTTTTAGCAGAGTTTAGTTCTCTGCTATATCTGTGATGTTGTGTTAACCTAGCTATCTTACGTTGATTTGATTAGCTTCCATTGTTTGATGTGTTTAATGGGATTTGGCTTGATATACATTAGATTTATTTTGACCATTTCGTGTTTTCATGCAATGTGTTATTGGATCGGAAGTGAATGGATGTTTATTTTGCATAGGCCTTGTGTGATATAAACGATTGATTTGGATGCAGTTAGAGTAAGACTAATGGTGCAGCTGAGTTTACATTAGACCAGTCGAGTTTTTTTATCTCCATGTTGTGCGTACCATGTTAACTTAAAACTTTTATGTATAGGTTTTAATTACAACTCATTGTCATCACATCTCTTGTAATTTTCATGTTGTTTGATATTTTGCAGTCATATGCATCAATCAGTATGGAAGGAGGGGAATGCATGTGTTGATGATAAAAATGAAGTTGCGAAGCCGTTTAGTGGGATGGAATTTAATTCAGAAGATGATGCATTAGAATACTATAATATATATGCAAGGCGAATTGGATTTTCTACCTGTAAGGACACACTGCGTAGATCGTCAAAAGTGCCTTCTAGTTTATTTTGTTTCCTTGTTGCGGTTGAGTGTATGAATTGTATTAACTCATTCTAGAATATCTATTTCTTGAATTTTTGCAATCACAGGAGTCATTTACTTCTTTTATAAATGATGTTTTACTAATTTTCAGGTACTCAATGATACATGAAGAATGGTTAGCATGTGAACTAATTTGTGAAGATTTCCATGACACTAAACTTGAAGATATACAATTGCAGTTGTTGGGAAGATATGCGAGTGTCCTTTTTCACAACAATGAGCATCAGACAACTAGATTACATCATTTTTTTGTATCTGAATTTATAGTTGTATATCAGCATATATTACACAATCTTATTTTAATGTACAATCTTTTTTTATCTGAATGTCTCTATATGTATGGTTGTGATTCAGCATTACACAATCTTAATTTAGTGTATGGATGTGGGCCTTATTACACAATCTCATTGTGAGTTGTGAGTGCCACCAACCAACCATTCTTCTTGCTCTTGCTTTGTATGTAACTATGTATTTTTTGAAATTTATGTGTCTATCTATTTAGATTCTTTTTCTATTCTCTCTGAAAATTATTTCTTTTCTTTCTGTTTCAAAGTTGGGTTTTGTTCCGAGAGAAAAACCGGTGCATGGGACATGTTTTTGGTTGGGACTTTGTCGAGTTACTGCGTGTGGTTCTTTGGTTAATCCATTATTTTGAGTTGCGTTTGGATTCTGGAGATTTCTTTTGTGTGTGTGTGGAGATTTTGAGCTGTACACCGAGAGAAATTGCCAATTATATTGATTTTGTGATGACAGCTAATGGTGGGTCTTTGCTGTCAGGGAAAATGGCATTTATGGATATTGAGTTGTTGTCTGGTTCCTTCCTCTGGAATTGGAGCAGTTGAGGATGGTATGTTACATGGAATTGCACACCTTCACATATGATCCAAGATATTGACAACTCCACGCTTTGGCTTGGGTTCCGTGGATGATGCACAAAAATCGATTTCTTCTTCGATTCGAACGTCAATCTCAAATAGCTCCAACTAGATCCCATAAGCTCATCGAGGTTGTGGGAAGGCATTCATCCAGTTATCGAATCTGATTTGCATGAATTACAGTTATAACAGCTACAATTTGAATAGATTACTCTCCAAAGACAGAAATCTCTATAATTGATGGACTTAATTCTACCTGCAACAAGCAAATACGTATATAGGTTCAATGTCATGGTCATAGTTACATAGAACAGTCAACTCAACCACAAGCATAATCTCTTCATTTCTGGAAAAAACCCCACAAGATAATCTGTATAGTACATTTCTACAACAATTACTGTATTAGAGCAAAAAAATCCTCTGTAGAATCTGGTTGGACGGAAGCTTTGATCTGATTGTCAAACTTCAGCATTTCCGACGAGCAAAGATGAGGACCAGCAACGTCGAGCGGTGCAGGTGTCACATGGGGATGGAGGGTGCGAGGGGGACGGACCAGAGATGACTAGAAGGGGTCGCACATGGAGGAGGGAGGGCACAAGCACGATCGGGGAATAAATTGGGGGCTGTGCGGGGGAGGAGGGAGGGTGCGAGCGTGACTGTGGAAGGATATGGGGCCACGCGGGAGAGGAAGGAGGGCAGGATCGTGAGGGAAGAAGAAGCCGGGGGCAGTGATAATCACACTTTATCGAGGGTCTAAATACGTCGCTGTGGCGACCCACAATAAAATGTAATTAATCAACAATGAACCCACAATCAAGTATCAAACAATGAAAAAAACAAGTGTGGAGTCAAAATTATTTTTAACTCTGCACAAATGGTGTATAGTGACAAGTATGCAGAGAGTTCGAACACAGGGAGCAAACAGGGTAATTCAAACAAATGTGCGTGAGTGAATGTGTGATGTCTACACTAGGCAAGCAAGCAAAGATGTTTATGTGAGTTTTAAATTTTTAATTTTTTTAATTTAATTTTTAATTTTGTATTTTGATTTTTAATTTTCTGTTTTTTATATTTTATATTTTATATTTTTTTCAATATTGGAATTTATAAACAATGTAATACAAGACAAGATAAAATATTTACAAAAATGTGCAAAAATATCCAAAAATTCAGAAATGAAATCTTTTTGGTATTTTTGTGGTTTTCTACTATTTTTGTGATTTTTGGGGATTTTTCAAGATGTTTTTGATATTTTTAAATAGCAAAACAAGGCAAAACAGTGAAGTATGTATCGGCTGTGAGTAAAATGGGATTTAAAAATAGCAACCAGTAACTCAAAATTTTTCACACTAATTTTCAAATAAAGCTACTGAGATATTCAACAAACAGGAGCTGAGTTTGTACTTTTTGGAGTTTTCCTTGATTTTTTAGATTTTTTTAAAGTTTTTGAGTCTTTTCGAATTTTTAAGGTTTTTCTTTTGAGATTTTTAGTGATTTTTGGACTGACACTAAAATAGGATAAAATAGACACTAGGGAATTTTTTTTGGAATTTTTTGAGGTGTTTTGATATTTTTTGATATTTTCTAAGCTAGACAGTAAATAAAAAGCATGTTTTTGATTTTTAATAAATGTGAAAATAAAATAAAATAAAAAATAAAGTGATAGCGTCAAAGCACAGGTGTCCAGGAGCTTAACCCTATTTTTGTGGAATTTTTGGGCTTAAAATGATAATTCAAATAATTACAACAAGCATCCAAAGTTTAAACAGTCCTAGCAAGGGTATATATGCAATTTCTCAAACATCCAGGGGCAAATATGCAAATTTCCACAAAAGTTTGAACTGAATATTCAATTTATAGCACCAAAATCCAATTACAAAACCCGCCTGGGTGTCCTAGCAATTTTCCCACCAGGCGCGTGCAAGAGGACTAAAATGTAATAATCCAAAACCCTGGGGGCTTACTTGCAAAATATCCAAAAATATAACACGTGATGTCACAGTTTTGGTACTAAAACAAAATACAACAAAGACCGAGGGTCCTAGTGCAAAATGCCCACACCTCACGTGTACAGGTCACGTGAGGTGACGTAGCGAAGGACCTGGATGCAAATATGGAGAGCTCGGGGGTCTTTGTGCAAATAACCCAAAGTTTTTACACTACAGACGAAAGTTTAAATACGAAATAATAAATACAAAAGGCTCGAGGGTGTAGATGCAAAATACCCTCGACGCGCGATCCGACGGCGAAGAAGTTGCCACTTGACACGTGGCGCGTGTCGAACGGCCGAGGACGCTTCGTGGATCCGCGGTTGAGATTAGATCTCCAGGTGCGATCAACGGTCGAGGCGTGGCGTGATCCAACGACGACGGTGCGATCTGGAGGGGCTCCCTTGATCGGACGGTGGCGAAAGCGGTTGGAAGAACACGGTGGAGCTCCGACTGGGCGAGGTTCCTCGAGCTCCTCCGGCCGACTCTGGTGGCTTCTGGGGTTCAAAATCGGGCTGGAGCCTCCTCTGGTCCTCCTCTAGCTCCTGGGGGCGTCAAAAAGCCACGGCGGTGGCCGTGGTGCTCGCTGGTGGCCGGCGGAACTGGGGGCTCCGTTAGCTCCGGCGAGCATCAAAACTCGCCTCCAGATGTTTCCACTTCGGCTTTGACCTGCCAAAATGGTCAAAGGGTCCAGGGCAAACTGCCTGGGCCCTTGGATGGTCGGGGGAAGACGCGTATCGAGATGTGGGTGCACGGTCGGAGGTGCGCTCCGGCCAAGGTGCTTGATCGGACGAAATGGTCGATGGAACTCAATTTTTTTGATGGTTTTCGATCCTTAGACTAACAGGAACCTAAAGATGCAAAGAGATACAAGGGAGAATGGTCCTCGATGGCCGGAGCCAGAGGAAGAAGATACCTCGACCGGCGACTTTGCGGGAGGTGGTGGAAGCGCCTCCGACTTCCTCTGCCCTGGCTGAACGCACGGCGTGAGAGCTGCCACCTCCACGAGTGCTTGGAGCACAAGAAGAGCAAGGAAGGGTGGACCGAAGGTGTTCAACCCGAGGATGGAAGTGGAGGTCTCGTATTTGAAGAGGTTTGGATGTGTGACTTCGAGAAGGAGTCACGGGTGGGCGAGGAAGATCTGAGAAGATCTAAGAGGTCGGCGATGGAGATGGATGTGCAGTGCACAACTTCCATGAAGGAAGCGGCGGCAAAGGACGAAGGGCGTGGCCTCGAAAAAAGGGCAAAAGATGGGGAAAAACGAGGCGCGCGGAGCTCAAGGGGGTCAGGGACAGACTGTTGACCCGCCGGTCAACAGTCGGAGGCTCCTGGTTGGTCCACGTGGACCAACCAGGGAAAAGATAGAGAAATTATTTTATTAATTTGATAAAAAATAGAAAACAGTCGAATTAATTTTTGGTTATTAAATAAAAAATGTTTATTTTTTTATGTAGTATTTTATTCCGATTTTTAATTATTTTTATGAAGTATATTTTTATAAGTTTACTTTTAGCCTTATACAGGTATATTACCTATGTATTTTTGTATTTCATTTTTATTTTGTATATTTAATTTTATTTATTTTGTTTATTATTTTGTATAATTATAAAATACTTTTATATACACAAATATATTTTTACATATTTTTTTTCTGATATGTTTTGTGTATGGAATAAAATATGAGTATAAAAAGTATAGGTATAAGTATAGGTATAATACCTGTATACCCTATATATGTATGTATTTTATTCTGAGTTTTATTTAGGTTCTTATTCTAATTTTAATGTACATAATTATTATAAGTAGTATTTACAACATTATAAAAATATAAAAATATATAAACAATGAATAAATAATAAGTTGAACATTTTACTGTGTACAAGTGTACAATAGGGGTCCAAAACTCAACTTCCAAACCGTAGCTCCGCCAGATGCGAAACCACCGCCATTAAATAGCTTATTTTCTTCTATATACAATTAAAGGTGAGTATGCTACATTTGGAGTTTTTATTTATGAGATACGGGTCTGGGAAGTTGGCATTTTGGAATTTTATTCAGACCATAACTTTTTATCTGTACATTATTTTTCTGTGAAATCATTTTTGTGTTGTTCTTCATTAAATTATCTACAACTTTCATGTACAAAGATTCTTTATTTGATGTACAAAAGGTGGAACCAAAAATAGGTCCCAAAAATGAATAAAGAATGAATAAAATAAAAGGGATTTTATTGGTATTTTTAGCCCTTATCTCCCCCTACTTTATTCCTTGTCGACCTATTCATCAAGATGCCTAGGTCTCGGGGTTTCGGGTCATAAAATATTTGCAATATTTTATTCTTTTTCTTTTATTTATTTATTCTATAATTTTGGCTTTAATTACAGCTTTTTATACACTATATAGATGCACATGCATGAATGCTAAGATGATGATATTAATGCTATTTACAGGCATTTACTAGGGTTTATGGTGCCAAAATGATAGAATAAAGATGATGAAATGTGGATTCATCATCCCCCTATACTTTACCTTTGCTAGTCCCTAGCAAACACTTATGCAATAAGTGCAAAAGAAAAAGAAAGAAAAGAAAAAGAAGAAAGTTGGATTTGATTTGATTATTAAACTTGTCTTCACAAAATCAAAGTTTGGAGCTTACGTCGGACCTTTGGAATTTTAATGCAGTCAGAACCTTAATGAGAACCAAATTTGAAATCCAACAGTCCTTGAGAATCCCAAAAATCTGTCCAAGTCTCCTCAAAAGCCATGTCAGAAATACTTCAACTCATACGCAAACTCTTACGACTATGAATATGACTCGTACAGTGTAAGTGATATGTAGCTCCCCACCTCAGAAGTAACAAGGAAACAACCTCCCCCAACCTGGTAACTCTAATGCCTCGGTCTAGCAACTCTTTCCTCGAGAAGCGGGGTATTCCCTTCTAAGTTCAAGTGCAACCGGCTCAAGAAGAGGGGGAAGAAGTATAGACTTTTGGAAGCTCAACCAGTGTAGCCAAGTCTCCCGCTGCAAGCTTCATGAGATGTAACATGGATACCATAAGCTTTTGCTTTATTGGACTATATAAACTCGGTGGGGTTATTAAATTTTCAATCCGACCCACCACTTTTTTGGAGTTCTTCTTTTTTTTTCAAACATCTGTACAACATATCTACATGGTGCAGCATATATACAAGAAATTTTCCTCTTGAGCCAGTAGACTATCCCTCTTTTGAAGCTTTATTGCAACCCACGGCTTCTGTCTTTAGCCTTCATCACCACTAGACTAAGTTGAGGTGCACTTCCTTCACTATAAGAAGAAGAGAGGTTCCGCCTAGAAGTACTACCCTCATATGCTACCCCAAGCTAAAGGAAACTGCCTCCTCACCGCCTCATCCGTGGAGAGCTATGTGAAAGGTGCAGGTGTCCAAGTTAGGTCATTATCAACAAGAGTCGTGCGTGTGCTCCGAAATACTCTACTTAGGCAGTCAAGAATCCATTGAACCAAGTCCTGTGATCCTCAAAGAATTAAGTCAACTAGACCTGAAGTACCTCAAACCCAGTTCCTATAAAGTTCCTGTTATTAGGTAGATTTTAAGGTCCAATCAAGCTCCAATCTCTGGATTTTACTTAGACTTGTTCAACTATCAAACTCAATCCGAAAAATGCGAATGCTATGCAATGCAATGCAGAAAATATTTTTGTGATGCAATTTTCAAAGATTTTGAACTTTTTATGGATTTTTGAAAAGATGATGCATGCGTATGCAGATGCATTTTTTTGTATTTTTCACAAAGATTTTTCAAATGTTTTTGGATTTTAGTTTTGCAAATGTTTTTGGGATTTTTGAAAACAAAAAAGATTTTGGCTGAAAACTAGGTTGAAAACTATGTACACAGGAGTGCTTCTTATATATACAAGAAGTGGATTTTTAAGACTTTACAAGGGTAAGTGATAAATTTTATACATATATAAAGTGGATTTTGGTGTGATGTATGTATTCCTCAAACTTATTTGACACAAGTTTTTCAGAGAATTTTTGAAAACTATAGTCCAAGATAATTTTTACAATCATTTTTGCAACATGTACACACATTTGAAAATCATTTTGCAAAGGCTTTCAAAACAGTATGTATAGATTTTTTAAAAATATTTTTGCAACCATTTTTCAAACCCCTTGCAAATCATTTTTCAAATATTTTATTTCACACAAAGAAAAGAAATTTTGCAATCCACACATTTTACACAGGTTGAAAACATGTAACAAAACATTTTCAAAATAGTTTTCAATAGATGTTCACAAAGGTTTTCAAACTATTTTTCAAACAATTTGTAAAAAACATTTTCACCTGATTTATTAATCAGTAAATACAAAAAGGATTTGAGAAATAACCACATCTTTTTATTAAGAATTTTTAATGAATTTTAAAGAATTTTTAGCCATATTATTAAGAAAATACGAAAGTACGAGTTATGGCTAAAGTATATACGTAGTATATACGACCCCCCTATACTTAGCTTGAGCTATATCCTCATAGATCAGAGAGAAAAGAGAAGACATAATTCGTACTAAGTATAGGCAAGTCTAAAGAATAAATGAATAAATGAAGGAATGAATGAACAAATGAGAAGTTGACCGTCCCCCCTATACTTAGGATCAAATAATCCTAAGTATAGCAGACTGTACACAACGCAGGGAGGGTGAAGGGTAGAAATGAACAGATCATACTCAGATTGTCTCCCCCTATACTTAGGGTAAAATATCCCTAAGTATAGACAAGAAGAGGAGACAATGGAGAGGGTCAAGGACTGGAAACATTCGGGGTGCACACCCCCCTATACTTAGGACAAAGTACGTCCTAAGTATGGAAAACTGTCTACAAGGGCGGCACCTTTTTGATAGATGAAGAAGGTAGAAGAGGAAAAGAAGAAAAGAAGAAAAGAATAAAATAAATCAACAGATGAAAGAGTGATATGGACAGATGATCTGTACAACGGAAGATAGAAGTGATCACCATGTATGAGATGCAGATGATATGAGTCAAAGGACACATCTCATACCAGAAGAATGGGGGCAACGTCAATGGTCGGCGGGTCATGATCTAGATATAACTTTAGGCGTTGACCATTGACGCGGAAGGTAGAGGAAGATGACGGTTTGGATATGTCGATGCTGCCATTGTCATGTACCTTCCTGACCACATACGGACCTTTCCACTTGCTCTGCAATTTCCCTGGAAATAGTTTCAGCCTAGAGTCAAACAACCATACTCTCTGATCCGGCTCAAACTGTTTATGGCTGATATGCGAATCGTGCCATGTCTTCACTTTCTCTTTGTACTGTAGGCTGTTGGAAAAGGCTGTGTCTCTCAGTTCTTCCAGGGCTGCCAATTCAGCTCTTCTCTGGTCTCCTATACTCTCGGGATATAAAAGTAACTCAGTGATTGCCCAAAAAGATTTGTGTTTGATCTCCACTGGCAAATGGCATGGCTTGCCATAGACGAGACAAAAGGGAGATGTCCCCAATGGATTCTTGAAAGAAGTCCGATAAGCCCACAAGACCGAGTCCAAAAGTTGTGACCAATCCTTTCGGTCGGGGCGGACAACTTTCTGCAAGATAGTCTTTATCTCCTGATTCGATACTTCGGCAAGACCATTAGTCTGAGGGTGATATGGAGTGGCAACCCGATGGTCAATGCCGAACTCGTCTGCAAGGGCCCTAACCTTATCATTGATGAAATGAGACCCCCCATCTGAAATCAAGACTCTAGGTACCCCGAACCGTGAAATGATATTTTTCCTCAAGAATTTGCATACGGTTTTCGCATCTGCGACTCGGACGGGGATGGCCTCAACCCATCGGCTGACATAATCCACAACGAGCAAAATATGCTCGAATCCCTGACTCTTAGGAAATGGGCCCATGAAATCAATCCCCCATGCATCGAAAACCTCACAGAAGTGAATGGGTTGCATGGGCATCATGTCTCTCTGCCCGCAGGTTCCCATTTTCTGACAGTCAGTACATCTCTTCACGAACTCATCAGAATCTTTGAAGAGAGTAGGCCACCATAGGCCGGATTGAAGCACCTTCTGTGTTGTCCTTTTTCCTGAATGATGTCCTCCTGCCTCAAGCTTGTGGCAGTATGTGAGGACGCTATGTTGCTCTTCTTGAGGAATGCACCTCCTCCAGATACTATCCCCTCCTTCATGATAAAGGACGGGATCCTCCCAATGGTAAAACTTGGCCTTAGCTAGGAAGGTCTCAAGTTTCTGCCTGGGCCAACCCTGAGGGACTGTCTTGGCAACAAGATAGTTTACAAAGTCAGCATACCACGGGAGTGAGGTGACAGCCAAGATCGCCTCATCTGGAAACGTCTCAGTGATAGGTGCGCTGGGCTCAGATTCCTCAAGATTCTCCAATCTGGAGAGATGATCCGCCACCACATTCTTGACTCCAGACTTATCCTTAATCTCAATATCAAATTCCTGGAGTAGAAGGATCCATCTGGTAATACGTGCTTTGGCATCCTTCTTAGCCATTAAGTACCGGATGGCGGTGTGATCAGTGTAGATTGTCACTCTAGATCCGAGAATATATGATCGGTACTTATCAAGAGCAAAGACTACGGCCAGCATCTCTTTCTCAGTCACAGTGTAATTCCGCTGAGCGGCATCCAAAGTCCGGCTGGCGTAGTGAATAGCAAAGGGTAATGCATCCCTCCTCTGTCCAAGCACAGCCCCAACGGCAAAATCTGAAGCATCCGTCATGATCTCGAATGGGAGAGACCAGTCGGGTGGCTGAAGGACAGGAGCCGAAACAACCATTTCTTTGAGAGTCTCAAATGACGCCAGACACTTATCATTGACAATAAACTCGGTGTCTTTCGTCAGCAAGTCAGTGAGCGGTCGGGCAATACGACTGAAGTTCTGAATGAACCGTCGGTAGAAACCGACATGCCCCAGAAAAGACCGCAACTGACGCAAGTTGGACGGTGGATTGAGTTTTCTGATGATATCCACCTTGGCAGGATCGACCTCCATGCCCCTGTTGGAGACGATGTGACCAAGGACCGTCCCCTGAGTCATCATGAAATGACTCTTCTCCCAGGATAAGACAAGATTGACCTCAATGCAGCGCTTCAGCACACGGTCTAGGCAGTCAAGACAAGCGTCGAACCCGTCGCCATAGACCGAGAAGTCATCCATGAAGACCTCTAAACAGTCACCCACCATGTCCGAAAATATGGACAACATGCACCTTTGAAATGTCGCCGGAGCGTTACATAGACCAAAGGGCATCCGTCTGAAAGCATATGTCCCAAACGGACAGGTGAATGTCGTTTTCTCTTGGTCTTCGGGCGCAATGGCCACTTGATTATATCCAGAGTACCCATCAAGGAAACAATAATGACTCTTCCCGGCCAGCCGCTCGATAATCTGATCAATGAATTGTAGCGGGAAGTGATCCTTCTTGGTGGCCTCATTCAATCGTCTGTAGTCCACATAGACCCTCCAAGAAGTTGGTACTCTGGTAGCGATCTCCTCTCCAGACTCATTGACAACTGTAGTGATACCCGTCTTCTTGGGTACCACATGTAACGGACTTACCCATTTGGAGTCGGAGATGAGATAAATGAAATCGGCGCTCCACCACCTTGAAATTTCTTTCATGACTACGTCTCGAAGATTTGGGTTCAGCCGTCGCTGGAACTCACGCGACGACTTAGTGTTATCCTCGAGATAAATGTGGTGGGAGCAAAGATTTGGGCTCAGCCCCTGGAGATCAGCTATACTCCAACCGAGTGCCTTGCGGTTTCTTTCAAGAACCTCCATCAGACGAGATTCTTGTTCTCCAGTCAAATCTGCTGAGATAATGACTGGGTGTATTTCTGGCTCACCTGCAAGGAATCTATACTTCATTGACTGCGGCAGAGGTTTCCATTCTGGACAACTGGGAGGTGGCAGATCTGGCTTCTGATATGTCTGTGTAAGCGCTACCAGGTTTGCATGGGAGAACTCTAGCTCTGCATGAATTTCTGATGAAAGGCGGCCTGCTGCATCATCAATAAATTGTACTGGCTCGCACTCTGTCATGGCTGTTAGCTCAGAAGGAATCAGACAAGGTAAATATTCATCAAAATCATCCCAGTCAATGTTTGAATTCGAGGGATCAGAAGAAGATGAGCAAGAATGAAAATCATCAGCACCACTCGTCACAACACTGTCAGCCTCATGTGTATCCTTATCCAGGGATGTGCTCTCCCGGTTCTCGACTGCCATTAGCTTGAGATATAGTGAATCGGTAGGCAAGGCGAGGGTCGGTGCTACAGGATCTGTCCAGTTGGATTCATCATCAGTCATCTCAAAATCACAAACCTGGTGGATGTCTAGCTCTTCCTCTGTCAATTGCGCTGCTTCACTGGATCTCTCTGAGCATTCTAATTCTCTAGCTCTGGTCTCCTCGATCGTCTCTATTTGTATGGTTTCGCCCTCTACGCGAAAGCATACCTTCCCACAATCATGGTTGGTCACCGCCTTGGCTGTGGCCAAAAATGGGCGTCCAAGTATGATGGGGGCATCAGTTACCGACTCAGGGATCTCCATGTCCAACACAACGAAGTCCACGGGGAATTTCAGGCCCTGAATGGTAACGACCACGTCTTTCAATGACCCCTTCGGCCTCTTTATCGATCTATCCGCAAACTGAAGGACTGTTCTGCTTCGAAGAAGAGGGCCAAACTCGAATTGCTTGAGTAAGGCTGCCGGAAGGAGGTTAATTGAAGAGCCGCTGTCTAATAGAGTACGATCAAAATGCTGCTCCTGAATCTCGCATCTGACATAGGGAGCTCCTGCGTCTGGTCGCTTGGCTGGCAGCTTGTTCTGGATGGTGCAGCATGTGTCATGAGCGAGCATATGGATTTGATCTCTGTGCCTCTTCTTCCCTCGGACAGTAGTTGTCTCTTTCAAGTTCTTTTTGAAGAAGGGGATATGCTCAAATGCTTCTCGTAGAGTCAGCTGAATGTGAAATCTGTCAATCATTTGATTGTCGAACTCTACCTGCTGGTTCTTTTTTGGATTTTCTTTTTTATTCCCCTTCGCTCGACGGAGTGCCTCAGGGAAGGGGATTGTAGGGGCCTCCTCAGATGGAGGACTAGGAATCGGTCCATGTGCCTGTGAAGACGGAGAATCCATACAAACATCATTGTGCAACACATATGGATCCGCAATTTGAACAGAAACCTTTCCTTTATTCATATTTTTGTCTTTCTTTTTGTTCCCACAGTCCATAGGTACAAAATGTGGTAACATCACAGATGGAGGCTCAACAATAGTAGAGGTGGTGGTCTCAGTACTACCACCGGCACCTGGCTCTGCGGCATCATACAAAATGGTGGCGTCAGTACCACCGTCTGCAACTGGTATCACGACGGCATCAGCACCGTCGTCTGGATCTTCATCCTTGGTGGCCTCAGCACCACCGTCTCTGATATCATCATTAGCGGCATCAGCACCGCTACTCTGCTCCTCTGGTGCTCCTGGTTCTGCATCTGGTTGTCGCTCAGAAGAGGCGCCGCCGGCTGGTATCCTACCGCTCCTAGTAGTAACGAAATCAGCATCATAAAAGGAACAAGATATGTCACTCAAATAGTCACTAGGAGAGGTATCCTCTGTAAACACTACCTGCTCAGACTTCCTTTTCATATTGTTCGGATTGGGTTCAATTTGAGCGGGTATGGCGGCCTTGCCTTTGATTATTTCTCTCATTTCCTGCCGGAATTCATCCATTTCTTGCCTGAAGGATGCTCGCTGTTCGGAGAGCAAGCGGGCAAGATCATCTAAAGCTGGGTTCTCAAAAGTGGGACCCTGAGAACCGGATGGTTGTCCCTGCTGGAAATGGGGCTGCTGCTGCTGTTGATACTGGGGGTGATGGAGATAAGATTGCTGAGGCTGCCTCCACTGCTGCCCCTGATAGGCAGGACGAGGGCCACTTGGATATTGCTGCTGATGGGCATACTGGGGCTGCTGCGGTGGTTGTTGCTGGCTGCTTTGATGTCCTTGGGCAGGAGGCTGCTGCTGGGATGAGGATCCACCATTGCCCCAACGGAATCCGGGGTGATCACGACGAATCCCGGGCTGAGGGTACCGGTCATATCAAATCCCATTGACTTCCATCAATGGTTCCTGCTCAAAGGAGGGTGGAGGAAGAACTGCCAGTGGCTGCTCCTGCTGATACACCACTATCTGAGTGTCTGGAGATGGTGGCTGTGCTGGATAGTACTGTAGCAGTGGAACCGACTCTGCCTGGATATGATTCACCTGTCGGTATGAGGTAGAGGGTTGGTTGGAGCTGCTATCGCTGGAGTCAGCCCGTGACCTGGGAGGCTGTTGGGAGTGAGCTTCTGCCTCCTGAATGCATAGGATTTGAGTTTTCAGGTCACTCATGGTTTTGGTGAGAAGGTCCATCTGAGAAAGACCTTGATTCTGCTTCTTCTCGAGGATCTCCATGCGGTCCAGCTTCTCACTAATAATGCTCATGTCGGCTGCGGCTGATTCGGCTTGGGCTGCGGCTACCGACGATGTATTGGGACCGGCATTGATGCGGGCGATCCTCTGGAATGATCCTGCTCCCTGCGGAGGCTTTTGTTGTGTGTAGACTCTGGCTTGGGTCATCACAGTTGAATTTTCTGCCATGCCTTCATAGATGGCCCAGACGTCGTCTTCACCCTTGGAGAAATATGATCCACCGCAGGAGGCGTTGTCAAGCCCCTGCAGCTCCGGTGTCAGCCCACAGAAGAAACTCTGCACGAGATTGGGCTTGGATATATCATGATGAGGACACCGGTCGATGAGCTCTCAGAATCGATCCCAGGCCTCATGGAATTGTTCATTTGGGATCATGACAAAATTACTGATCATGGCTCTAGCTGCATTGGTCCGGCCGAGAGGATAGTACTTCTTCAAATATACGGTCCGGAGATCTGCCCAAGTGTCGATGAATCGCCCTAGATGCTTGAGCCAATATGCGGCTCTGTCAACTAATGAGAATGGGAAGGCGATCATCTTGATTGTGTCCTCGGTCATCAACCGATCATGGATGGTGCTGCATATCATCTCGAATTCTTGGAGGTGGAGGTGTGGCTCTTCGGTCGGCAACCCATGGAACTTGGGTAGAAGCTGAATGGTGTGGGGTCGAAGCTCGAAATCTCCATGGATAGGCGGGAGTCGGATCCAACGGTGAGTGAGGGACGCAGCTGGGTTGTGCAATTCCCTCATGATGGTCTGTGGTGGTCTCTCAGCGTCTGGATCACCTCCTCCTGCATCAGGTCCTCCTCCTTCTCCACCTCCGCCGGCTCGGTTCTCTCTCATCTGAGCTATCTCTCTCATGAGATCACCCATAAATGTACCCTGGTCGCGAATCTGCCTCTGCATAGTTTCTAGGGATGCTAACAAGGAATTATTGATGGCTGCCTGATCAAATAGGAACGGAGGATGCTCATGATCATCTGCATGCTCGCCTCTGTCTGCCATGTCTGGATTTTCTGAAAAAGCAAAAGAGGCCATCTCAGGTGCTGTCGAATGAGCTGAACACTGTGATGCACTGAATTCTGACACTCTTGGACTGATGGAGGGAGAATGAGAAGGGTGGTCGAGGGGGAACAGGGTGGATGTAAACTCAGGCTCGGAGAGCGGACTCTCCGAGGTAGTCCTAGATGAATAAGGAGGAGTGTGGGATAGCGGTGCCGACAAGATCGGCCTAAGAGATCTCCGTCCCATCATCTTGATTATTGGTAAGAGCAGAGGGAATATAGAAGAAGAAGAGTGAAATGAGAGGCAACAAAATTGCGCACGATTGTGCGATGTTTTTGATCTTGACCTAAACAAATCTAGCAATCAAACACAAAGCAGGGGCGAATTCACCAACTCAACACGTGAAGCCGTGAAGGTTCGGCTTTTATCTTGTCAATTTTAGCTTGATTCAGGAATTTATCTTTTCACGAGTCCTTAGAATGCTACGCCTAAAGGAGAGAGAGTACTGCCGGAAGAGTATCCCGTACTTGTCCTCCTCCTGTGTAACCTGTAGCTTGCAATTTTTGAGGTCCTTGTAACCCTTCCTGGATCCCTACTCAGCCAAAGAATAAGAGAGGAAGCCAATAGGCGAAACCGATACTTCGGAACTTGCTCGCAACGGAATCACCCGTGAGCGTGCAAGAACCTACTCGGACGCGAGACGATGAGACAGACACCCCCGTGAAGGCGTGGCCTAGGCTCGATACTTCGGACAAGGTCGATGCTCTTCACAATAGAGAGTCACCAATGTTGACCAAGCCCTACTCGTCCACGTACGATAGAAGCGCCAATACTTCGGAAATCCAGGCGATACACAAGGCAGCCACAAGCTGGGTTTTTGGCTCTAATCCTTACGAAGTGCTCACCTCACTTGGAAGGAGACCTTCCCATGCAACCTGAATACAAGTGAGGGTGTTACTCTCCCCAAGCAATGAATCCAATTACCGATTTTATTTTTGGTCAAGTTTTTCTTAGCAGTCACTTTTTTAATTTTTTTGGTGTTATCGCTTCTTTTGAGTAGATTCAAACAAGCGCCTAACGATTTTTGTATTTTCTTGATCCTACTTTGTCCAAAAGCAGAGGGAGAGTAGAGTCGGAAAAGCCGTGCAAGTCGACACAAAGATGGAAATCTCACCTTTGTGCCTAAATGATGGATGCAAAGTAAGAAGACTTACAGCGAATCCCAGCTCTCTCCATGCGGGATGCAAAGCAGAATTTTATAAACCTAGTCTATATGCCGATATGCAATGCGGAAATCGTCCTAAGATAGGCAACTGCTAACGTGAAGAACCACAAGTCAACCTCCTATCGTCGATCCTAAGAGTCCGGTCTAGACCCTCCCCTCCTCTTCTCGACACATCGAGTTCAGGAGTAGCGCTTGATGGAGAGGGCTCACGGCACGGCAGATCTAAGAAAGGGGGCTAACTGTTTAATTTTTAACTAAGTCCAAATACGAGCTATAGGTACATGCAAAGGTTATTAGTGTGTTTGGACCTAATTTAATCGATCAAGCAGGCCTAGATCTAAGGGCTCATTCCACAAAGAAAGTGAAAATGAAATCAAAACCGGCAAATGACAGCGGCAAAACACTATAAAAACTGCGGTGAGCCCCCCGGTGAACAAACACCCAGAAATTAGGCCCGGTAATGTCCAAGAGTCCAAGTGTACCTGTATTATTACAAATTAATAAGTCCCTCTCTCACAGAAATAAAGTGCAAGCTACACTAATCACTCTCTCACTCCTCCTGTTCTCTCCTACCGGCTTGGCTAAAGAATAGCCGGCTCCGCTTCCCAAGGATGCTCCGGGTCACCTAAGCGATTCGCCTCGCTCCGCGGTCCCTCGCAAGAAGTCAAGAGAAAAGTGGTCAGAACAGCTCAACAAGATATATCAAAAATGTAAGAGATGGAAAATAAATCTACGGTAAACAATCACACAATCACACAAAATGTGAACTACTCGCTGTTGCTCCCCGACAACGGCGCCATTTGATAATCACACTTTATCGAGGGTCTAAATACGTCGCTGTGGCGACCCACAATAAAATGTAATTAATCAACAATGAACCCATAATCAAGTATCAAACAATGAAAAAAAAACAAGTGTGGAGTCAAATTTATTTTTAACTCTGCACAAATGGTGTATAGTGACAAGTATGCAGAGAGTTCGAACACAGGGAGCAAACAGGGTAATTCAAACAAATGTGCGTGAGTGAATGTGTGATGTCTACACTAAGCAAGCAAGCAAAGATGTTTTTGTGGGTTTTTAATTTTTAATTTTTTTAATTTAATTTTTAATTTGTATTTTGATTTTTAATTTTCTGATTTTTATATTTTATTTTTTATTTTTTTTCAATATTGGAATTTATAAACAATGTAATACAAGACAAGATAAAATATTTACAAAAATGTGCAAAAATATCCAAAAATTCAGAAATGAAATCTTTTTGGTATTTTTGTGGTTTTCTACTGTTTTTGTGATTTTTGGGGATTTTTCAAGGTGTTTTTGATATTTTTAAATAGCAAAACAAGGCAAAACAGTGAAGTATGTATCGGCTGTGAGTAAAATGGGATTTAAAAATAGCAACCAGTAACTCAAAATTTTTCACACTAATTTTCAAATAAAGCTACTGAGATATTCAACAAACAGGAGCTGAGTTTGTATTTTTTGGAGTTTTCCTTGATTTTTTAGATTTTTTTAAAGTTTTTGAGTCTTTTCGAATTTTTAAGGTTTTTCTTTTGAGATTTTTAGTGATTTTTGGACTGACACTAAAATAGGATAAAATAGACACTAGGGAATTTTTTTTGGAATTTTTCGAGGTGTTTTGATATTTTTTTGATATTTTCTAAGCTAGACAGTAAATAAAAAGCATGTTTTTGATTTTTAATAAATGTGAAAATAAAATAAAATCAAAAACAAAAGTGATAGCGTCAAAGCACAGGTGTCCAGGAGCTTAACCCTATTTTTGTGGAATTTTTGGGCTTAAAATGATAATTCAAATAATTACAACAAGCATCCAAAGTTTAAACAGTCCTAGCAGGGGTATATATGCAATTTCTCAAACATCCAGGGGCAAACATGCAAATTTCCACAAAAGTTTGAACTGAATATTCAATTTATAGCACCAAAATCCAATTACAAAACCCGCCTGGGTGTTCTAGCAATTTTCCCACCAGGGCGCGTGACTTGCACGCGCCTGGCGAGGACTAAAATGTAATAATCCAAAACCCTGGGGGCTTACTTGCAAAATATGCAAAAATATAACACGTGATGTCACAGTTTTGGTACTAAAACAAAATACAACAAAGACCGAGGGTCCTAGTGCAAAATACCCACACCTCACGTGTACAGGTCACGTGAGGTGACGTGACAAAGGACCTGGATGCAAATATGGAGAGCTCGGGGGTCTTTGTGCAAATAACCCAAAGTTTTTACACTACAGACGAAAGTTTAAATACAAAAGGCGCGAGGGTGTAGATGCAAAATACCCTTGACGCGCGATCCGACGGCGAAGAAGTTGCCACTTGACACGTGGCGCGTGTCGAACGGCCGAGGACGCTTCGTGGATCCGCGGCTGAGATTAGATCTCCAGGTGAGATCAACGGTCGAGGCGTGGTGCGATCCAACGGTGACGGTGCGATCTGGAGGGGCTCCCTTGATCGGACGGTGGCGAAAGCGGTTGGAAGAACACGGCGGAGCTCCGACTGGGCGAGGTTCCTCAAGCTCCTCCGGCCGACTCCTGTGGCTTCTGGGGTTCAAAATCGGGCTGGAGCCTCCTCTGGTCCTCCTCTAGCTCCTGGGGGCGTCAAAAAGCCATGGTGGTGGCCGTGGTGCTCGCTGGTGGCCGGCGGAGCTGGGGGGCTCCGTTAGCTCCGGCGAGCTTCAAAACTCGCCTCCATATGTTTCCACTTCGGCTTTGACCTGCAAAAATGGTCAAAGGGTCCAGGGCAAACTGCCTGGGCCCTTGGATGGTCGGGGGAAGGCGCGTATCGAGATGTGGGTGCACGGCCGGAGGTGCGCTCCGGCCAAGGTGCTTGATCGGATGAAATGGTCGATGGAACTCAAATTTTTTTGATGGTTTTCGATCCTTAGACTAACAGGAACCTAAAGATGCAAAGAGATACAAGGGGGAATGGTCCTCGATGGCCGGAGCCAGAGGAAGAAGATACCTCGACCGACGACTTTGCGGGAGGTGGTGGAAGCGCCTCTGACTTCCTCTGCCCTGGCTGAACGCACGGCGTGAGAGCTGTCACCTCCACGAGTGCTTGGAGCACAAGAAGAGCAAGGAAGGGTGGACCGAAGGTGTTCAACCCGAGGATGGAAGTGGAGGTCTCGTATTTGAAGAGGTTTGGATGCGTGACTTCGAGAAGGAGTCACGGGTGGGCGAGGAAGATCTGAGAAGATCTAAGAGGTCGGCGATGGAGATGGATGTACAGTGCACAACATCCATGAAGGAAGCGGCGGCAAAGGACGAAGGGCGTGGCCTCGAAAAAAGGGCAAAAGAGGGGGAAAAACGAGGCGCACGGAGCTCAAGGGGGTCAAGAACAGACTGTTGACCCGCCGGTCAACAGTCGGAGGCTCCTGGTTGGTCCACGTGGACCAACCAGGGAAAAGATAGAGAAATTATTTTATTAATTCGATAAAAAATAGAAAACAATCGAATTAATTTTTGGTTATTAAATAAAAAATGTTTATTTTTTTATGTAGTATTTTATTCCGATTTTAATTATTTTTATGAAATATATTTTTATAAGTTTACTTTTAGCCTTATATAGGTATATTACCTATGTATTTTTGTATTTCATTTTTATTTTGTATATTTAATTTATTTATTTTGTTTATTATTTTATATAATTATAAAATACTTTTATATACACAAATATATTTTTACATATTTTTTTTCTGATATGTTTTGTGTATGGAATAAAATATGAGTATAAAAAGTATAGGTATAAGTATAGGTATAATACATGTATACCCTATATATGTATGTATTTTATTCTGAGTTTTATTTAGGTTCTTATTCTAATTTTAATGTACATATTTATTATAAGTAGTATTTACAACATTATAAAAATATAAAAATATATAAATAATGAATAAATAATAAGTTGAATATTTTACTGTGTACAAGTGTACAATAGGGGTCCAAAACTCAACTTCCAAACCGTAGCTCCGCCAGATGCGAAACCACCGCCATTAAATAGCTTATTTTCTTCTATATACAATTAAAGGTGAGTATGCTGCATTTGGAGTTTTTATTTATGAGATACGGGTCTGGGAAGTTGGCATTTTGGAATTTTATTCAGACCGTAACTTTTTATCTGTACATTATTTTTCTGTGAAATCAATTTTATGTTGTTCTTCATTAAATTATCTACAACTTTCATGTACAAAGATTCTTTATTTGATGTACAAAAGGTGGAACCAAAAATAGGTCCCAAAAATGAATAAAGAATGAATAAAATAAAAGGGATTTTATTGGTATTTTTAGCCCTTATCTCCCCCTACTTTATTCCTTGTCGACCTATTCATCAAGATGTCTAGGTCTCGGGGTTTCGGGTCATAAAATATTTGCAATGTTTTATTCTTTTTCTTTTCTTTATTTATTCTATAATTTTGGCTTTAATTACATCTTTTTATACACTATATAGATGCACATGCATGAATGCTAAGATGATGATATTAATGCTATTTACAGGCATTTGTTAGGGTTTCTGGTGCCAAAATGATAGAATAAAGATGATGAAATGTGGATTCATCAGGCAGCGCGAGGGAGGAGGGAGGGTCCGAGCACGATCGCTGCAGGAGTTATGGGCTGAGCGGAGTATCGAGGAGGACCCGAGTGTGGCCGCAGCCGATGTAGGAGCTAGGCGTCGCGTGGAGGAAGAGGGAAGGCATAAGCTTCACCAGGGGAAACGTCGGGAGTCGCGCGGGGAAGGAGGAGGACGCGAGTACGGCCGGAGGATGAGTGACGTGGAGAAAAAACGAGGGGACCGACAAAGAACTTCTTTTGCTTTTGAGGATAACAGCTAGACTCCTCTTAACCTACGGTCCAGATTAGAGCAGCAGGGTGCTTTCCTGCTCTAGAGAGCAGGATCCCTATCCTCATATATATATATATATATATATATATAGGGCATATCCAGAGAGCACAGTGCCCATTTGGGGTTTTTTGAGCACCACATGTCGGCTCGCCACGTGTATTTCCATTTGGGAGGTTGCCTATTTCGAAGGACACGATTTTGGAAGGATATTAATATGTTTGATCCTTTTGTATTTCCAATTATACCGAGTCCTTAAAAAAAGGAAGACGGTTTGGAAAGATAAATTTAAATCCTTAATTTCGTTTCGAATAAATAGTCAATGTACATTTGATCAGTAATGTATATATTGTACATAAGTAATTTTGTGTTGTGAGATCAGTAATATTGTAACAGTTGCCAGTAATTTACAGATGTAATATTACATTGTACTGAGATCAGTAATTCATTCATGTTACTCAAGTAATACATATTCAGTTCTCAAGTAATTATTGTTGTGAGATTAGTAATTAAGTATGTAAATTAGTAATGTCCATACAAGAAGTACTGATTACAATAATCCATTTTACTGTACTCATTTTGATTGTTACTAATGTCATAGTTACTTAATACTTTGAGTGTTACTGATGCACCTCTTATTTACTTATATAACCTTTTTAATTACTTATAATGCATCGAATGTTACTGATAGCAATACATAAGTTACTGGTCACGCGGTTTTTTTATAACTATTCCAACTTACTGATTCTATCGTCTTCTTTTACCTACAATTTGTTACAGGTTACTGATGCTTCTTTATATCTTACTTATCATATTGTTGTGAGATCAGTAATTAAGTATGTAAATTAGTAATGCCCATACAAGAAGTACCGATTACAATGATCCATTTTACTGTACTCATTTTGATTGTTACTAATGTCATAGTTACTTAATACTTTGAGTGTTACCGATGCACCTCTTATTTACTTATATAACCTTTTTAATTACTTATAATGCATCGAATGTTACTGATAGCAATACATAAGTTACTGGTCATGTGGTTTTTTTATAACTATTCCAACTTACTGATTCTATCGTCTTCTTTTACCTACAATTTGTTATAGGTTATTGATGCTTCTTTATATCTTACTTATCATATTCTCTGTTTTAAATTACAATCGAATCTTGCCTTCTTTACTGATGTAGTCTATTTAGTTACTTGCAATACGTCAAGTGTTACTGATAGCTACGTATAAATTACTGATGTAGTCTATTTAGTTACTTGCAATACGTCAAGTGTTACTAATCGCTACGTATAAATTACTAATGTAGTCTATTTAGTTACTTGCAGTACGTCAAGTGTTACTGATAGCTACGTATAAATTACTGATGTAGTCTATTTAGTTACTTGCAGTACGTCAAGTGTTACTGATGGCTACGTATAAATTACTTAACTTGTATTTGATAGAAAGAACTTGTATTTTCTTAAGATACATAAGTAACTATGAATGGATTTTAATCAGTAAGAATGATAAAATAGAAAAGTAATACATGATATATTATCGGTAACATATGCAAATGTCATCAGTAACTTGGTATAATTTTTTTGAAATAATGATTTCGCTATCCAAATCCAATTGTAAGACATCCATCTTTGCTCCTTTTGATACGATCTTTTCACGATTCAAATCCATCCACGAAGCATCGTTCATCATTGCTTCTTTGGAATCCTGATCAGTTTCCATTCACAGATGATCCATTGCATTTGAAACTGAAATGAGAACTAAAAAATAAACGATCAAATTCTACAAGAACAATAACTAAATGTCTAATAAACAACGAAAAAACTTATAAATCGCGGACTTGAAGATGATCTTCTTTCGTCGCTCGAGATCTTGAGATTTCGCAGCAAGAGCAAGCCATAGATGATTTTGGAAATTTCGAAAATAAATAAAATGCAACGTCGGATAGACTTAATTGCGAATCAGAAAAGGAAATCAGTCACGAGGAGAATGCGGAAGGAGTTTATTATGGTAAGGATTGACGCTAAAAAAAGGGAATGGATGAGATTAAATAGGATCATTAGATCATGATCCGAAGGATGAAAGCACGGGCTCATTTCGACTCAAATGGGCATAATGCTCTCTGGATAAATTCCCTATATATATATGGAAAAAATGGGGCTGCCCCCGCCCCATTTTTCGGCGTTTTTTTTATTTTTTTTGAAAAATAAAACCATGTATATTTATCCATATATCCCTCCTACATGCCAATCGAATTTCGTCAGAAATAGAGACTCCTACGGCCTCCATCTCGATGGTATCGATTTAAAAAAATCCTGTTACCGTTAAAAAATTACTGCCCGGATGGAGGCCGTAGGAGTCTCTGTTTCTGATGAAATTCGAATGGTATATAGGAGGGATATAGGGATGAATGTAAATGGTGTTATTTTTCAAAAAAAATAAAAAAATTTGCCCAAATAAGGAATATGACCCTATATATATATATATATATATAGAGAGAGAGAGAGAGAGAGACACACATACAGGGACAGAGGGAAGGGGGACGGGAGGGGGCCAAGCCCCTCGTTGCTCCTCTCCTTCACTCCTTCAATTGTAGGAGAAACGGTATTGGTCCCCCCTTGCCTTCTTTTTTTAGTAAATTAGATTGCTCCAACCGTGAGATTAGTCTCTTTTCAAATTTAAAGAGCTAAAAAAATTGAGTAATTCCCATTTGAGATAACGGACATGAGTGCGAGGGTGTAATCTCAAATCTCCCAATAGCATATCTTCCTTTTTCAACTTCTTATTTTTTTAATTTTTATTTCTATAGATGCATATCTGCATAACCCAAAATCCGCAAACATCTTTATCTGTATCCGAATATCCATTTTCATTTATAAACATAATTGTAAATTTATTTTTAACCACATATAACATAATTTTAGGGTTTTATCACTAGTGTGCTGCTTAGATTTTGTAATATCGGTTATACTCCTTTCTTTTTTGCAATATCAATTCTTCTCCTATATTATTACGAAACTGAAGTTAGTCCCTCTCTCAAGGTAAACTATAGGCATAATTGATATTACAAAAGGACATAATTAAAGATTTTGTAAGAATACATGGACACAACAGATATTACAAAAAAGAAAGGGATATAACTGATATTACAGATTCTAAAAGGGGTACAAATGATAAACCTATTGTTTTATACCATTTTTCATCATTATTGGTAAAATATTACGATGTAAGTATAATTAGTATATTTATATCATCTATATTTCATCTAATGCATGTATATTTAAGCTAATATATGGATTATTTATATGTGATTGGTACTCGTTTTACATCTCTATCTATTTTTTTAAGGATATTGTAACATTGTTTAATATTCGTCAATATCTCTAGTTGTATTCGTAATTAAAAATGGATAAGGATATAGTAATACCTATATCCATATACGTTTGTATATGTACATTTGCATTTCTACCAACCAATCTACGTCAAAGGAAAAAAAGGATAACAAAACTTGATTAGATGCACCAAATTAGTGATAAAAAGGAAAAAATTTCGTAATCCCCATTGGGTAATAATCGTAATACTCGTAAAATGCTTTATAAAAAATTACTTTAAGGAACAATTCTAAATTATAAAGAACAATTCTAAATTACAAAGAAGATGATACAAAGAAGAGGAATGTCTACTTACATTTATAATTTCGTAAGAAAAACTTTTGTATCCAAGTCTTACTTTTGACGTCTTAAGTTTATGAATAGTTTATTACTCAAGTTTTCTTTTCAAAACTTTTTAAAATATTGTGATATGTTAAAAAATAATTTAATATCTTAAGAGATGGTATTATATGAAGTCGAAATAAAATTTGCAGCTTAAGTAAAAAAATCTCCTTATTTTTTTTTAATCTTTCTATTCTACTTGGCCCCTCCAAACCAACATTTCTGGCTTCGTCCCTGTATATATATATTGAGTTTAATGGGGCTGCCCCCATGAGGCAGCCAACAATGGCTGTACCCGCGTCGTTTTCGACGTTTTTTATTTTTTATTTAAAAATATCGCCATGTATATTCATTCTTATATCCCTCCTATATGTCATTCGAATTTCGTCAGAGACAGAGACTCCTACGGCCTCCATAGAGACAGAGTCCTACGACCTCCATCGAGATGGTGTCGATTTAAAAAATCATGTTACCATTAAAAAATGACTCTTTGGATGGAGGCCGTAGGAGTCTCTGTCTCTGACGAAATTCGAAAGGCATATAGGAGGGATATAGGGATGAATATACTGACGATATTTTTCAAAAAAAAAAAAAACACCGAAAACGGTGCGGGGGCAGCTATATGTATGTATGTATATCTAACATAAATACAAATATATCATTACACATTAAAATCATAATATATATATATATATATATGCATAAATAGACGTAAATACACTAACAAAATCATAAATTGAATAAATATATGTTACAATTCATACACATATATACAGAAGCTCATATAATATCTAGTGAGCACTTAGTTTATTTTAAACAAAATTATATTTAAGCATGAACCCACCCTCAACCTAATTTTTATCTCATTGCCAACTCGAACTCTACAAATCGTAATATTAATCTAAAGCTTGCATACCCATTTCTCGATTAAAGACAAGAATGACTCCATATAAGGAATATTGCTTTTGATCAATCAACCAAAACCAATTGATTGACCGACTTCACTTTTGGTTTATTAACTTTTTCTGCCAATCGATCAAATATTAATTCATGAATATTTTTAGAAATTGATGTCATTCATGATTTTCTCACCAACGGCTCTATTGAGCCCCAATGTGTATGAACACTTTAAGCCATATAAATAGGATCATAAACACACAAAGACACATAATCCACATACTCTTTCTTCTTCATTCCATTCTTTGAAAGAGTAATTTTGGAGTTATATTATATTTCGCATTGCACACTTCAAGCTTTGTTATTTCAGCGATTCTTACAAAGCATTCTCCTAACTCTATAAGATTTGTTCTTAGTTTTATCTCACGTTATATTGCATATTTATTTTTCTAATGAGGTTGTAGATTTTTGTTATTCTACCAACAGTTGAGTTGACTACGTAATTAATGTGTGATTTGATAAGATGTGCTTACACATTAAAACTATATCACTTATGGTTTGATTGATTCATCTTTTATTTTGTGGTTGATAAGTGTCGCATGATGTTTTGCTTGTTTGAGGGTTTTGTGATTTTAGCCTATTCCAGATATATGATTCTGATCCACATAGGTCTCGGCAATTGGCCCTGATGACTATAACCCATTGACCACTACATATAATGCTTAAGCAAAAATTATCAAATAATAATCTTCTACTCTTATACCCTAACATATATTAGATGTGAGACTATGTTTGTGGGTATTGAAATATCCCCCACTTATATTAGCAGTATTCGTCTTAGGATATGATTCATTACCTATTTTCAGTAATAGTGGTGGTTGCACCTTCCAGGTATTCCATTCCTCCTACCTCCTTGGTAAGGATGGCTCCACTTCTTGATAGTTCATTTCATATTAGGGATATTTACACCCATAACCCTGAGTAATTCTGCAATAACATTCATAACCCTGCATAATCGTGAATTACACGAAAACCCCCAGATAGTTACTCCGTCTTACATTCATAACCCTCCGTTAGTTTTTTCCTTAACCTAACCATTTCATTGGGTTAATCTAACCCTTATCCTATCCAACGGTTGGTAAAAAAATTTAAAAAAATAAAAAAAAATCTCTGGTCATCTTGCAGCAACCGACCCCACCCCTTCTTCCTCCTCCGTCCCAGCAACCGACCCCACCCCTTCTTCCTCCTCCGTCCCTGCGTCGGAACGGGCGGGGAGGGGCTTCTGCAGCGGGGGGAGGGGGCGGGAGGGGGCTTCTGGGCTTCTTCCCAGTTTCTGCGGCATCCCCAGTTTCGGCAGCCCCAGCCGTGCATGTGGTCAAGCAGTGGGGGATTAGGGGGATGTAGTTGAGGTTGTACGACTATAGCAATTATTACGGAGGCAAAGGGTTGGCGATTGGATGGGATTGGAGTTTATTGGAGAAGACATGAGGTTGAGGAGTAACAGTGGGGATGCAAGGATTGTAGGAGATGTGGTAGGGGTTCGTATAGGCCATGGACACAACAGAGAAGTTGGTGGCGTGGAACAAGGGAGATGGAAGTGTAGGATAGGACAGGGCTTGACGAGGGAATGGAGGAAGATGGAAGAGTTCGCAGGGAGGCGGCACTTTGACGAGGGAGGCAGGGCCTTCGACGGGGAAGCTTGCAACGGCGGGGGGCCTGCAGGAGGGTTCGGCCTTCGACGGGGGAGCTTGCAGAGGCAGGGGTAGGGGGCCTGCAGGCGGCTTCGAGCTTCGACGACATGGAAGGGAGGCGGCAAGGGTAGGGGGCTGAGGGGTTTTTGACGAGGGAAGGGGCTTCGGACTTCGACGACAAGGGAGAGAGGCAGCAAGGATAGGGGGCTGAGCGGGTTTTGACGAGGGATGGGGCTCCGGACTTCAACGATGGGGAGGGAGGACGGCGAGGTTGGGGGGGGGGGGGGGTTGCCAGCCTGGAGGAGGAGGAGGAGGTGGGGATTGTAGAGGACGTCGGTGGGTGGTTTGCCTGGCTGAGGAGGAAGAGGACGGCGGAGGATCCTTGTTTTCTCAGATTTTTATTTCGATGGCATACTTCATAAATGTGATATGATTTTAAGGGTAAATTTGTCAAGTTGTAACCTTTTCCGTGAGAGTTAACGGAGAAAAAAGATGTTAACTAACACAGGGTTATACCATGTAAGAGTTAAGGATTATTCGAGGTCTTGGGTGTAATTCGCGATTATGCAGGGTTATGAATGTTATTGTAGAATTACTCAGGGTTATGGGTGTAAATATCCCTTCATATTAGAGAGAACCTGCTTTGATACCATCATAACATCTTGATCCAATATATTATTGGGGATAATGGATCCTAACAACCTATTGGACGCATGCTCAAATGGATGCATCACCACTACCCAAATGTATAAGTCTAATTTGTCAAGTAGTAGTCTCGCATTCTTATAATCAACTATGTATTACATGTAGGACTATATTTGTGGTATTACATTCTAGGATCGAAAGTAGCACAAGATCCAAGCCTAAATGGTTTATCATCGATATGAGGGGTTTTTTTATAGAATTGGATCCAAAACAAACATATATTGATGTGAGTGTCTGTATACATCTATGCACTTCAAATAGGAATCTATATTCTAAAATATCATGAATTTCGTGCTTTGATAAGTCATCCGAGATCCTCTCATTAACCTATAAGGCCCATGGTAACAAAATGTTAGGGGAAAATATACAGAAAAGATAGTTCTTTTTATTATATTGTAATTAATATTAGCGATAGTTATATTAGTACTAGTTAGTGATATTGGATTAGTGAGTTCTTTCTTCTATGATGAACTATTGGCATCAATCTTGCCAGAGGAGAAAGAGGACCATAACAGAAAGAAGGTTGTACTATGAGAGAAGAGAATCAACGATGCCAACTTGTTTCAAAAATAAAACATGAATTATGACAGTGCAATGTTCATGTCGATCCAAATGAATCAATCTTTCTACGTTGGTCGATCTCCTCTACCCCTTGGGTCTGATTGATACTGCATTTTCCCTATCTTGTGTTCTCTTCTGACTTATTAAATCATCCTTAGTCGGCCTAACCTATCCAATCTTAGTCCCATATCATCCATCTAATTGTGTATTGTACATTCTCGAGTTTATTTGACTGAGTCTATATGACAGGTGATTAGTGTGGGATGTGTATGATTTCAAGACAGCTTGATTAAATGAGATCCAATTTGGTTTGATTAGTCGCATAATTGGATCCAATAATATCTGGATGCCACAGTACTTGATGTCGATTCTTGCGAGAGGTACAATTGTAAGTCATGTAATTAATAAACTTCTAATATCATACATTTATATCTATGTAGAAGAACTCGTTAAAGTATCTTTATATGCATGTTTTTCCACACCGTTGCATGTAATTATAAAATATGCTTTTCTGTATATGTACACCTATACCTTAAAGACAGTCTCATATCTAAAACTCACAAAGTGTGAGAGCGGGTTATAAGTGTGGGGATTGCTACTTGACAACATGGGCTTAAGCATTTTGGGTGGTTGCCAACAGATCCAATCAGGTCCGAAATCCAACAAGTTATCAGGGACAGTTTTCCTCGATAACGGACCAGAGACCTAAGTCCGGAACGTACAAATGGTATCAGAGCCAATTCTCTTTGATAGTGGAAAGGGCTACCCGAGAGGTGGAGCCACCCCTACAAAGAGATAGGAGGAAATGACTACTCGGATCGTGTAACTGTCACTATCACTAGGAGTAAGTGATGGACCATGTCGCAACGAGGACGTTTGGAATATAAGTGGGGGAGGTTGTAACACCCATACCCCCAAAGATAGTCCCACATCTAAAACTCACAAAGTGTGAAAGTGAGTTATAAGTGGTGGGGAATACTACTTGACACATTGGACGTAAGCATTTTGGTGGTTGCCAACAGATCCAATCGGGTCCGAAACCCAACAAGTTATCAAGGCCAGTTTTTCTCGATAACGGACTGAAAACCTGAGCCCGAGACGTTTCAGTATATGCTTGATTAATGCTCTAGTTAGTTAGATTTGTTTTTGTTATTCACACACAATTCATATTAAATTTCCCTTGTGAAGTATTTTCTCCACAACATAATTCAACATGATAATAATCCTTCAAACTCTTTATCCTGGCCTTGCTTTAAAAAATGTATATGAAAGGTGCACGCTTCCAAATGCATTAAGATTTACATTTAGGTCGATTTCATTCTTTATAACCACTAAAAAACAATGTTACGGTATCCAACCATTTATATGTTTTCATTTCTTTGTTTGGTCGGTTCATCATCACAAAAAATGTTTAAGTTCAAATTGTGAAGTAGTAATCTTCCTCTTTTAAAATGTACTCTTACTCTCACACTTTAGGAGTACTATATGTCAAACTAGTTTTGGGTGGTATAGTTTGCATCTCTGGACACATGAAATTGAATTCTCACGCATGGCCCTATATCTTTTAATTACCTAAAAAAAGATAGCATCAAGTCTAGCCTTTTTCCGAACAATGAATCGTTGACAAAGAGGTCATCCTCGAATAAAAAAGGCTTGGCTTATGAGCTGGGGTAGAACCATCAATTTTATCGAGAGGCCAAGCATAAAGCGATCATGCATATTCAAAATTGAAAAAAGAATGTGTATTTTCAAATGCTATTTTTAAACAGAGTTAAAATTTTGAATAATAAATTTTCAAAATTTTGATAAGTGGAAGTTTTAAATAAGATTTATTTCAATAAAGTTGGATTTTCAAATAGATTATATTATTTACAATGATTTTTAATTTTAATAAATATAATAATTTAAACTTATCTAAATATGTCCATAAAGTTAAATTATCAGGTAAAATTTTAAAACAAAACAAGAATATTTATTTCATTTACACGGATATGTGCTAAAATAATGAAGAGATAAATTAGCTAGAATAGCATTTTATATTTGAGAAAAGGGAGCCTACTTCATGTCCACTTTTTGCACATTTTTTATTTTTTTGGAAAATACCATCATGGATTTTCATAATTATGTCCATCTAATATGTCACTCAAATTTCATCAGAAACAGAGACTCATATACCTTCCATCTAGAACAGGTAATTTCAACGGTCTTAGATTTGCTGTAATCAACCTGTTCTGGATGGAGGGTGTATGAGTCTCTTTTTCTGACGAAATTTGAATGACATATTAGAGTGATACAGTTATGAAAATCTATGGTGGTATTTTCAAAAAAAATTGCAAAAAGAGGGTATGAAATAGGTAAGGTTATACCTACTTCATGAAATAGGCTCCCTTTCCTCTTTATATATATATATATATATATATATATATGTATATATAAAACTATACCTATAATTTCAATAGTTTAAACATTGGATAAATTTTGTTAAAGAAGGTATATTATGGATTAGAGAGATCACAGCTTTGCTCTCAAATATAGTGAACACTATTCTACTGCTAGAACATTAAGTGAGTTTGTATTATTACTTACTTTCAAAATACTAGATTTTATATTTTGGAATAAAAACTTAAAACAATATACAAGTGAGATATAAGATTCGTGGAGGGGTTATAATGTCCCATGATATATATTGGATCCGCGTTTGCTTATGAGAAGAGTCTTGTCTAATATCAGCTCCTTTGAAGATTCAAACAGGAAACCTTTGCAGCTACTTTTCATGTATTTTAAATTTGTTGAAAAGAAAGATGCAAAATAGATTTGAATCTTTAAGATCAAGCCGACACAACCCTTTTTTACTGTAAATCTCACATGGACGTACTCAGCTATTGGTCTCAACATTAACTTCTCAAGGCTCTTTGGCAACCGGGTTTCCATTTTTTTCTATTTCGATTTTCAAAATCTGAATGGATTGTATCTTCTACTAATATTCCACGTATCCTTCAAATTTTGCTCAAATTCAATGGTATTTGCTATTTATATTAATTGTCAAATATCTGAAAAATATTTATGCATCTAAAATCCAATTTAAAAAGAGCCGAACTTTTGATCATTAAGATAAACTAGCAAATGCTCTCATATTTGAGCGAAATACAGAGAATTTGTGGAATATTAGTCGAAGATATGATCCATAAGGTTGGATTTTGAAAATCAAAATAGTAAAAAATAAGATAAAATAGCAAATTCCCTCATATTTGAGAGAAATTTGGAAGATTTGTAGAACATTAGTAGAACATATAATCCATAAGATTGGATTTTAAAAATCAAAATCACAAAAAAAATGGATTCACGTCTGTTGTAATTCTCATTATAGCATAGGATACTTGTCATTGGCAAGCTGCCTGATCTGAGGTATGTTTAAAAAAACTAATAGATTTCTTTGAACTAAGTTCTCTTTTGGATGCATGCAATAAAGAGCACGGATCCTCTCCAGTACTACTGCAGAGGCTGGCTGTAAAAATTGGAGCGTCGTGATCCGCTCGATGAATATCGAGCGGTTCACACGATAAGGACTCAAAAGTACCCTAATTTGCGTGAGCCGCTCGATCTTGATCGAGCGGCTCACGGTGCCCAGTTTTTACAGCCGACCTCTGCATTATTGCAGAGGATCCGGTTCCTGCAATAAATCCACTCCACGTATTCTATCCAAGCTCAACCATATTACCAACCGTAGAAAAGCACAAGAACTAGGAAAATAAGGACACTTTTTATTCATACCATATACAAATCTTGCCAATTGGACAGAAAAATCACTCTTCGTAATGCGCTCAACTTCTTATTGACGGAAATAACTCCTTCGTTATATCGAAAGACATACACGATAGAGCTCAGGATAAAGAGAATACACTAAGGCCCCGTTCGGGTAGAGGGGAGTTTACCCTTATTACCTCATTATTTCTCACTCCTACATGAGCTCCACGTTTTATTTTTTTGAAAAAAATAAAATAAATCAATTATCCATCATCAATTCCATCAAAAAAATATATCATCACATCATATAAAAATTATAAACTACTCTACTTCTACTCACTTTTTCAAACTTTAATACAATCACATCGCATTAACTACTTACTTTTTCAAACTTCAATACACTCATATCACAACAAACCCAATTCTAACACACCCGGAGTTTAATCCTCTATCCAAACCCAAAAAAATTACCCCCACCAGTTTAACTCCCTAACATGTGTACCAAACACACTCTAAGATAAGAGAAATGAACAACAAGAATAACTAGGAAGGAGAAAGACGTCGTCCATTAGGAGAACTGAACCACCTCGGTTAGTCGAAATAAAAACTAGTTGGAAGCCGGAGAGCGGCTGACCTGCTCAGGAAGACCGTCCAAGGTCCTCGCCCTTTCCCAACTCGCCTGCAGCTCTGGCCTTATGCTCTTTATCTTCTCGTATATCGATATGTCGATATCCTCCGCCGTTCCGGTCACCGGGATGTCGCGGAAGAACTGTCCCCAGTAGGCATCTTTCATCCCCACGAGATTGGAGCTCTCATTGATCAGCAACCCGATGTCCACCTCTGCAGCAACACTCTCTGATTGCTGCATCTCCGCAGCCTGACGACCTTCATGCTCGTTGAGCTGCGCATCCGGTATCTCGTCAGTGGATCCAGACATTGAGTCCTCGGAGATTTCGGACTCCGTCGTGGGTGATTCGGGGTGCTTCTCGTCCGTATGGCGCCGGTAACGCACGATTTGGCCTTCACGGTGAGACGTGGTTGCAGGAACGTCCTCGTCTTCGAGCTCTGCAGTGTCGGCGGGAATCCGACGCTTCTTGTGGCTGGTGTTGGAGAGGTGGGAGAGGAACTCGGTGTTGTTCATGGCTTTTGCAAGGAAGGATATCATCATCTGCTGACGTTGTTCCATGCCCTGTTGATTCTCAAAGTACCCATAATAGTACAGTCAAACAGCTAATCATATTTTAATCATAATCACCTGAGAATCATTTATTCCGATTCTTTTTTTAATGGGTTAAGTTGCTTAAATGTTGCTGTTGACTATTAAGATAAAATAGCATATTACATCGGATTCGATATAAGTATGTAGAAAATTAATCCAAGATTCAAACCATATGGCTGCACCCAGAAATTTGGTAATAAGAATCTTTGTCATCCTCACCCGAAGGCGACCACTCATGTCTTGGAGATGGGTGCTTGCACTCAGTTGCTGTTGGTGGAGGCGGATGAGCTCCTTGACGACGATGATGTTGTCGCGCTTAAGGCGATTGACATCCTTGTCGATGCTTATTTTACCAAGCTCCGTGCATACCTCGTCAACTCCTCCCTTGGGGGGCGACGGTGCTTGGTGTTCATCTTGTTGGGACACCTGCGACTGGGACGAGTGCTTGCGCCTGTTGATGTCTCCGAGGAGGTGCTTCTTCCCGCGCGCGAAGCTTTCGTTCGCAAACTCCCATCTGTCTGGATCGACCTTAATGAAGCCCTGCTTGTGAGATGCGGTATTTAGATCATACAGTCGATCGAAATCATCCAAAGAATGTCGTGTGTGTGTGTGTTACATACGTAAGTATTGAGCTGACGTATGAAAGTACAGAAATTGGTGTGCTTGAAGTGCCTGGGGAGGACGTTCTTTGCGAACTCCGACGGGTTCCACACCACGAAGGTGTTGTCCTTGGGCCCCCACGACACCACCTCGTCGGTGGAGGGGTCGTCCACTATGGCGTAGGTCTTGCTCAAGAACGCCGACGGCGCCGATCCCTCCGCAGCAGCGGTGGTAACCTCCATCAGAACTCCTAAATCTCCAAAAAAAGAAGAATTACAAGGTGAGATGAAGCCGGTGAGGGGTTCGTGCTATATGCTATATGCTATATGTATGAGTGATGAGGCGGTGAGGGGGAAGGGGTCATCCGACGGCGAGAGATTCGCTGCACGGATGGGCGTGGCCGCGTGGGAAGAAGGTACGGGAAGTAGCCATCTACGTACAGAAAATATAAAAACAACGGGGAAATCCACGGTGACGGCCATGCCATGCAGCGGCCGAGGGATTGGCTGCAACGTCAAGATGCTCTCGACTTCAATGCTGCCTCGAAACCAGCAGGCTTCTCAGCGTCGATGCTTCGGGATCGTGAAGTATATTATTATCTCCGGAATTCGAAAATAGGGAAAATAAATAAATACATGTGCGACCAATTAAGGATGCAGATGGATATTTGATATATTAGAACATTTGAACGTGATCTTGAGATCCGTTGGCGGGAGGGCAGCGGAGCCTCGCATTGGCTTGCGGAGCGGTTCGCATGATTTTGCACTTTTTGTGAGCTTATATTGTGCAAAATCGTGTGAATCGCTCGATCACGTGATCAGAGCATGCACATCACCACACCAAAGGATCTTTTGTGGAATCTTTGACATATTTGAACATCCTGAGATCTACTGTTGAATCTTTTTTATATTGATTTCCACATCCTTATTTATATTCATTTTAAAATAGATTCAAATATAAATAGCACTTTGATATCTTGCAAAATATTCGTATTTGTATATTAGTTTGCATATATGAATATAGTTGTAGATTTATATTTAAATATATGTAACATTCATTTATACCTTCTTTCGTCGCTATTGATATAATTGTGATGAAATAAGCATATTTAATATATTTATATCATGGGTAATCCATTCAATATTATATATATCCCAATATTATCCCAATTCAATACGGTATCTACCAATATCCATTTTTAACAATGTAGTGGCATAGTTTTCATGTTCGCTATTATTTTTATCCGTATATGCATGCGTATTAAAAAATAGATAAGGACATGGTATTACCTATATCTTGCTACAACAAAATTGACCTAAGGTATTGAATAAGTTAACATCTGTTGCTATATCTTCTGTAGCAACATATATAACAAAGAATATTATTTGTTACTTGAATCTTTTGCTATGAATATTGCATTTCTTGTTGTATTCTTTACAATGAACCATATAATAACGATTTTACATTGACTTTTCCTTTTAGTCATTGTTAAAATTAACCACTAATAAGATAATGAATAAGTCGATGGATAAGTCATCGTTATATATAGACTTTTAACAATATATATGACATTCATTGCTAACTACAAGAATTAAAGCTAATTTTGCAATGAATAATATCCGTTCGTTATATATTTATCATAGGAAGATATATTTCAAATTATTGGTTGACATAGATCAAATTTATTGTAATCTTCGTATTCATATCTGATCATTTTTTTGCATCCCTATACAATATATTACAATAATTTTGATCCAAGATAATGAATAATTTAACATTTGTATATATATATATATTACTTAATTAATAAATAACAATGTGCATTATTTATTACTTGATTATTTAAATTCACAAAGAATGTTATATGTGTTACTACAATCCTATCAACTGCATATAACAACAAGCTGTTAACTTTTTCCATCTAATCGTTTATCGCATATAAAATCTAGCCAAATTCTAATTGTTCATGCAGACTACTTAATAACACGATTTGTTAAATCTTATTTGGTCACTATGGGAACAATTGTTCATGGTCATAATCCTTTTATGAAGGAGACACATTAGGTATATCTATACATTACAATAAAATAGGATTATAGTGACCCTTTTAAATGGAGAAAAATCACTACAGCATATGTTCTTAAATATATGAAGATAATTTAGTTCATTGCTACTATATTTTGTATTTGAAATTATCTACGAATGTCATTTATGTTATTGTGCCATTTGCAATGGCTAATGTAACAGTGTTTATTCATTACTATTTTTCAAAATTTTAGCTAATATTCACTAATTTTTTAGTTTAAAATTTAGTGAAGATTAGTTACAGTTTAGAAAAATAATAATAGGTAAGTGTTTCTATGTAAATTTTCACTAATGATATAGCAACGAATATGGCATTCGTCACTTAATTTCAAGTATAAAAAATAATTCTGCAATGAGTAGTATTGTTATTCTATATTTAACAATGGGTGATTAGTGATGACTTTTTGAAAAGCATCATTATATACCCATTTTATTGTGCTGATTTACGAAAAGTAGGTATCTAGTGACATAATGCATAGTTTTTAAGAAGTGGAACAAGCCTTAGAAGTGCATTCGATTGATTCAATTCGATTAATATCGAAAAGATAGTTAAGGGTTAAAATGAATGTGTACCGAGATTTCTTGAAATCTCCTTGTGAATTACTGATTGATGTTGAGCTAACAATAGTACAAAGTTGTATCTCTTTTCTTAACAAGTCTTGAAACAACCTATTATCGGGCAGTAGGAATAGTTAACGCATCCTATAATACTCAAATTCTCATATTCAAAGCTAATGTTCAAGAAAACCATTCGAGTAATAGTAAAAGTTATTTTACAATATCAATAAATATATATTTTAACAAATATGTAACGGATAAGTCATTGTTATGCGAACTTTTAGCAAGGAATATACATGACATATTAAAGAACAAAAGATAATTTTGCAACAAATAATATTTGTTATTATATATCATTGGAAAATATCACAATAAATGTTTAAATTATCCATTTCTATCAACCAATCTTGTTGTAGCATGCCTTCTGTCCTCAACAAATATCTTGGTTTTAATGCATTTTTTAAATAGGAGGTGTATATATATGTGTGTATATACAGGAATGTCTGGACGCACGCTCATGCAGTATATATATGTTGATATGCCTTGAATTCTAACCATCTGACCCAGGTTGAGGTACCATGTATGCACCCCCTCCTACGTACCATACCCCAACAAGATGAGGGTCTCGCTACCCGGTCAACGAGTCTAGGGGTGGTGTCTAGGGGAGTAGGAGCATCCCCCCGTGAGGGTATTGGAGGCGATGCCCGCTGCGAAAATTTTTGGGAGCGATTCTATTTGTATTCAGGTATATGAATCCATTTCTTTTAGAAACTCATATGTATGGAGTAGTATATAAACTCCCTAGGGTTAACGCTCTAAGGATCCTTTGTACTCTCTTCTTTCTTTGCATAGTGAAAATCGATTATCGTTGCTCCAGTTATAGATGAAACTAATAAATCTATGTTTGTGTCTTGCTTGTTTGATCATATTTATGCATGTTTGCTGCCATGATCAGCAACAAACTGGTATCGGAACTTCTGGCTCTGTCAGGATCATCAACAAGATGTCATTCACAATCTGAAGATCGAGAAGTTCACATAGAAGAATGAATTTAGTCTATGACAAATCAAGATGCACGTCCTTCTGAAGCAACAAGGAAACTGGACGCTATTGGAATATGAGCGGGTGACGGCACTCGGACCTCTGAATTGATGGTGCATGAAGAGAAGGCGCACTTGACGATCATGTTGTGTTTGGCAGACGAGATTATCGCAGAGGTTGTCCATGAGGATTCTGTGGTCGGTTTGTGGTTGAGACTTGAGAGTCTCTACATGACGAAGTCTCTGACCAACAAGTTGCTCTTGAAGCAACGCTTGTTCTCTCTCCGCATGCAGGAAGGTACATCTTTAAAGAACATCTAGATCGCTTAAATACGTTGCTGATGAATTTAAGAAACATAAATGTTAAGACTGAATATGAGGATGCTTCCTTCATTTTGTTGGTTTCTCTTCCATTATCGTACAAGAATTTTGTTCAATCATTTACTATGGGAAGATAATCGATAACTCTAAAGGAAGTTCGCGCGAGTCTGCATACGCATGAACTTCGGCATATGACTGCCCGAAAGCAGAACTCTAATGTTGCAGGTTTGGTTATGACTCATGAAAAGAGTCATGATGGCTTTAACTACACGAAGAAGGGAAAATAGAAGTCCAAGTTGAAGAATTACAATACTAGGGATATTTATAATTATTGCAAGGAACATGCACATTGGAAGAAGGACTAGTCGAAGAAGAAAGGAAAAGCCACGATTGCTATTATGGTTCATGGGGCACATATTTCAAAGATGATCTGGTTCTTACTATCACATATCAAAAGATGACAAATAACACATGGATTCTTAATTGAGGATATTCTTACCATATGACTCTCAGTGAAGATTGGTTCTGCACCTATGAGAAGATAGATGATGGAAACATCATCATGTGGAATGATGCAGCGTGTGAGATTGTAGGGATCGGCCTTGTGAATATCAAAATGCATTATGGAATCATAAAGACTAACAAAAGTATGTCATGTTCTTGATCTGAGGAAAAACATGATATCTCTTGGAATTTTGGACTCTAAAGGATACATGTACAACGTTGAAGGTGGAGTCACATAGGTTTCCAAAGGCGGGGTGATGGTCATCAAGGGTAACAAGCATAAGACCCTATACATATTGCAGGTGTCTACATTTACATGTTTGATTGTAGTGGCATCCCAAGCTATGAGATCAGAATCAAAATTATGGCATCACACGAGTCAGATGGAGATGAATATCCTCATGAAGGGTCTCATTGAGTACATCAAGGGATCTAAACTAGAGTTCTGTGAGAATTGCATGTTCGGGAAACAACCCAAGAAGTAATTCAGCAAAGTTATCCACATGACGAAGGAGACGCTCGGATACATCCATGCTTATTGTTGGGACCCTTCACGAGTCTCATCTTTAGAAGATGCTAGGTATTTTCTATATATTATTGATTATTACTCCAGGATGATATAGGTGTACATGATGAAGCACAAGAGTGAGGCATTTTAGACCTTTAGATAGTAGAAGATCTTCGTAGAGAATCAGACTTCTAAGAAGATGAAGTATTTTTTTATAGATAATGGGCCACAATTCTTTTGTTAGAGTTCAATGAGTTCTACAATGATGAGGATATTAATAGACATCTCACCGATAAACCCAGTAAATGCTCGTATTAAATTGTACTTGTTGTAGCACGATACTTAGCAAATTATACAGAACCGAGAGAGGGATCTCTACGAGGAGTGTCTCGGCTTTAATTTATATCCCAAGCTAGTCCGAGGTCGAACACAAGGAGGCAAAGGAACAACGTCGGGTTAACTTAGATGAATTAGCTCTAGCCTTCCTAGGCATTTTTTGTATTTTTATGCAAGTAAATGATAATGCACAATGCGATTGAATTAAGTAATTAAGAAATCAAGCAACGTAGCCAAATTAAATTTAATGTACAATTAACCCAATTTAGCCAAATTGTACTGGAAATCGAATACAATTATAAATACATAATGTTTTTTTGAAATTTTTGGGTTTAAAATGCAATAATGAAAATTTGTACTTTTTATGGGTTTTATGCATTTTTCACACAAACAAAATGCAAAAATTGTGAAATTTTTAATGGAAGTGAAATACGATGAGATGAATCTAGACTAATTGTTTTGGAATTTTCTGATAAAATAAGATTTTTTTTATGATTTTGTAATGGAAACCAAGTAACTGTGAGTATTTAATTCGTAACTAATACGCAAAATCATTTTATCCAGAGAGAGATTTATCTCAAAAAGATATTTAATAAGAAATTCGAAAGAGTTAAAATTTCGTAAAAATAATATTTGTGGATTTAATTAAAATCATTTATTAAAATCGCTCAATAATTTATTCTAGGCACTATACATATCCATTTACATCGAACTTTGGGTATAAATTAAAACACATTTACATGCATCATTTCTGAATCTTTCAAAAATTTTGGAGCAAGCATTAATTTAATACAAATTTCAGACCATGAATTTGATAAAAATATGCATTTTTCTCAAAATAATTTTAATTAATTAACGAATTCTCACAAAATTCAAATTAAATGTCCATAAGATACTGAATTAATTTCTCAACAAATATGTTATTTTTAATTAAACAAACGCTGCAAAAATACATTCCAAATTGACTCTCTCATGGGTATCCGTGGAATTTAAAATTTAAAATTAAACAACACAAACTGTACCTTAAGGGTACTTTGGGTATTACAAAAATATATGGGAAAATAAGTGCAATTTTCATAAATAAAATTAAACATGGAGGGGGAATCAACCTTTTCTTCTCTTCGTGGAAAACGTGGGTTTCAAGATTGGAACCAATGTTTAGGGGAAGGGGTAAGGCACATGGATGCAGCTAGGGTTGGCTATCGAGCAAAACGAGCCGAGCCAGCCCCTAGCTCGTGCTCGAGCTCGATAAGTCTAGCTGGGCTCGGGCTCAAGCTCGGGTTCGTTCGAGCCCAGTCGAGCCGGCTCGAGCTCGGGCTCGATGAGCTCGAGCCCTGATCGAGCTGGCTCGGGCTCGATAAGGCTCGAGTCGAGCCCCTTATCGAGCCCAAGTTCCTTATCGAGCCCAGTCTGGGCTCGAGCTCAAGTTGAGCTCGTTAAGGAAAATAGGTACTTTTTAGTGGAAAAATATTTTGTGTGGGTTCGAACTCGAGACCTGCTTTATCAAAAACTTATTTCCTTACCAATAGGCCACTATCCAAGTTGTATATAAAATCTTAATTATAATATATATTGTAACATTATTATTTGCTTATATAAAATTACTAATTTTCTAATACATGTGCAGGGGGCAAATGTGTGGGCGTGAATGGGATATGAGAATTGGGTCATGACTCGTGACTCGTGGGAGGGTCAAAGTTAGTGGAGGTAAAATTGTAAAGAGCTAATTTTATTTTGTTTGTATTATATATAGATATATAAATAATATATGTATATATACTTCTTATCGAGCCCCTTATTGAGTTATTGAGCCGAGCGAGGTTGGGCTCGAGCTCGGCTCGTTAAGCTATCGAGCCCCAAATTCTGGCTCGAACTCGACTCAATAGCCTAATGAGTCGGACTCACGAGCCCTTATCGAGTTGAGCCCGATCCTGACTCATCGAGTCGTGACTCAATAGCCAACCCTAGATGCAGTGATCGGTGCGAGAGTACGGATGGTGGCGGCTAAGGCCGCATACGATGGCATAGATGGACAGTCGACTGGTGGGGAATGTGAAGGTGGCGAGAGGCTGGAGGGCACGATCGCGTGCCAATCGCGCGTAAGGGGCGCGGGCTGTAGGTGCATAAGGAGAGCGATGACCTAGGGTCGCGTATGCTGACGTAGATGGGTGTTCGGTCGGTGGGGAATGCGACGATAGCACGAGCGGATGGCAGCGATAAGGTGGAGGGTAGGGCCACACGATGGCTGCACATTAGGGCGCGGACTGGAGGTGCAGTAGGAGGGCGGCGGCCTGGGGCTGTGCGCGATGGCACATATGGGCAGCCGGCTGGTGGGGAACACGACAACGTACGCGGACGGTGGTGAGATGCTGGAGGGCAAGGCCACGCGACAGCCTCTACGAAGCGAGTCTAGGAGGTAATGGCTGGAGGGGCATCTTGGAGAGATGCAACCATGTGCATGATCGCGGAGGTGGAGGATAGGCACGAGGGTGAGCGGGTGCAGCCAGGGGCAACCTGGAGAGTTGGGACCTTTATTTTTTATTTTGATTTTATTTTGTAATTTTTTTTCAATAGGAAGTATAAAAGTAGGATTGAAGAGGTGGTGATGATGACAATGAAGAGGTGGTGTTGATGATGATGGTGATGATTATGAATGATGAAGATATAGGACAACAACAAAAAATGTTAAATAAATAAAATAACAACGAAAACTTACTTTCAATTTTGTCGAGATTGTAGAGCAGCTATGCTGCATTCCTGTCGTTGCCTCGAGCGATATGGCAGATGCGTCACGAAGCTGGGCGAGCTTGACTAGAAACTCACTACGGGGGGACGATGGTAGTCGTGGATCTCGCCTGAAGGAGGTTGTGGCTTCGTATCGTGGTGGAACGATGTCACCGATCTACCTCGATGAGCTCTCTCCTTATCTCTAAGAATGACGGATAGGTAAAAATGAAGAGGGTGAAGGGAATAAAAGGAGGAGGAGATGAAGAAGTTAGAAAAAAAAGTAGGGTAGAAGTTGGGGAAGAAGTGGGAGAGGTGTAGAGAACGGGAGTTGGTGGAAGAAAATAGTAAAAATAAATTAAAAGTAAAATTTTAAAAATAAATAATTATAAATAACTAATTAAATTAAAATAATAAATGAATAATAAAATATAATAATAAATATAAATAAATAAATAATAAAAAGATAAAGGTATTTTTACCTGGCAGACCCTATAATTTTTTGCAATTACTGCTACGACCTTCGAAACATCGTAATTCCTCCCTCGACCCCGTAAACTTGTTAACTCTTACCCCACAGACCATGTGGTTAATCCCCATCCATTTGTCCATTAAATGTTACCAGATTCCGTTAAAAAGATGTCCATATTACCCTCTTTATTTATTTAATTTACTAGGAATGCCATTCCCTCCCACCCTCCACCTCCAGCTGCCCTCCCTCCCTCCCACCGTCCACCTACATCTGAAAACGTCGCCTCCCTAAAGCGTCCCCTCCTCCAGTCCGCCGCCGCCCCTTCTCGAAAACTCCCCTCCTCCGTCGGCCGGCGTCGAAGCTCTCCCCTCCTCCCCGTCTCGTCGCCTAACTTCTGGGGATGGGCCGCGGAGCCCTTACGCTACCGCAGCAGTTATCGCAGCCTAACTTCTCGCACTGCTTCTCGTCAAACATGGACGCCACTACCTACCTCCTCTTCGGAAGCGACACGAACAGGCGGGGGAACTCCCTCCCTCTCAGATACATTCCTTTCCGCATCAACAATGGCGTTGATAGCCCGAGCTACTACTACCTAAACGCTTTGGACGGCAGCGTTAACAACCAGCGTCTCAATCTCCAACCAAACTCGTTTGCAAATAGAGTGTTCTTTATAGACTCGGGATACATGCAGATAAAGCTTTTCAGGTTATAATAACACTGCTTCTTTTATGATGGAATTCCTATTAATGGTATCTATCTGTTTATATATTCAGGGATGCGTATGTGGCCATGAGGCAGAAGCTGGTGGAGCACTTCGAAAGGTTCGGGATGCAGCCGTGGATAGGCCAAGGGAGACCCCAGTGGTCTGATCTGTGCTACAGGATTGTGCCGGCGCGAAGATTTGCACCACCCACCATGGAGATCCACTTCGTCGTTGGAGACGACTACCAAATCTTGACGGAGAATCTGTTCTACCTGACATCAGAAGACTTGTACTGCCTCACGATATCGAGCTCTAACACGGGTAGCGTCCTAGGGTTTTACCAGCAGAGGAACACGCGGATCATCTACGACTTGGCCGCCAGACCCAACGGGGCGCTGCGATTCGCGCCTGAGGACTGCAGCAGAGATCCGCGAGTTTGACTTTCCAAGAGGCTCACACGGAAGGGGCTCGTGCGATAGAGCGCAGGAGGAGCTTCATCGCCTGCATCGCCGCCGATTGGAGAGCCACCGCCTGCTCCGATCTCGCCGCCGTCAAAGCCTCCCCCCCACCCCTACAGAACAGTCTTTTTTATTTTTTTATTTTTTGGTTAATTATAGCCTTCCGATCATAGATCGGTTAGATTAACTCATTTCTAACTCAAGGAAGTTCACTTTAGATGTGTTAATTTAACGGTAGGGTTTGTGGGGTAAGACAGAGCAGGTTTATAGGGTCGGGAGAGGAATTACAATGTTTAGAAGGTCGTAGCGGTAATTGCAAAAGATTACAGGGTCTGCTGGGTAAAAATCCCAAAGATAAATACAATAAATAAAATAAAATATGAAAATAATATTAAATGTGGTGATGATGAATCTCATATTCACCGTGCTAAAATCTACATATTAACTCCATGCTTAAACAACTCAATTAAAATCACAATTAAATCGTTAATCTTAAATTGTATTATATTGTAAATACTTTGTGTATAATTAATCTTTATTCTAACCCTAATATTATTGTATTTAATTGCTAACTTTTTCTTAGTTTTATATTTTATCAAAACCCTTAAAAATAGATTAAATATTGTCTATATTTATTTTGGCTTTTAAAAGAAATTGGAAATGCAAAAATCTCAAACCCACAAAATCAATGTTTTTACCTATTAAAAATACTCCCAAAAATCCACTTTTTGTATAAAAATGAGTTTTTGTTCAACATGAAAGTTGTAGATCTACAACTTTCATGTTTTGATCTTTTTTTTTCCTAATTTTGCTTCCTTCTATTTATTTTTAATCTTTCTTTATTTTCTTAATAATTGAATTTTCTGGACCAGCCACGTGGCACCCTCTGGGCCGCCCATGTGGCCTGCTTTCTCTTTTGCCACCCGACCTTCCTTCTGGTTGTTGGATTTGCTTCTACTTGCCTTCATCCTGGCCGTTCATCTCCCCTCACGTCTCCAACATTGATCTTCACCCCCAGATCCAATCTGAGCCACGACCTTCCGCCTTCTTCTCAATTGACCGATTCAGTTGCATCTAATGGCCCACAATCGTCCATGTCACCTTTCCATTCCCAACCATTATATATCCCGCTCTAGAATCCATCAAAGGCGTTACTCCCATTGCTCCGCCAGCCGCTGGATCAGATCATCTGATCTGATCCAGACCCCTCAACCGCACTCTAATCATAGTCGTTGGATAGCAAGATCCAACAGATCCACCTCGTCGTCTACCTCCCAATGTCTCCCGCTCCAGATGTTACACCTCAAGATCACCCTCCTCCTTTCCATTTTAGATTCGCCACCACCATCTCTCTCCGCTCCCTAACGCCTGCCCCCATAGCTCGCACATCCCTCAACCTCGCATACCACCCAACGTCCCCCACCATCACTCCCTGCCTTCAATCCATATGTTAAAAAACACACCTCCACCACATATAACTTCCACTTTCTCCGCTTACAAATACCCTCTCCGCCACCGTTCATCATCATCCACCATTCACGAGCATTTGCTCAGCTTCCCATGTCCCTCCGGTGACAATGAAGGGTAGTTCGTCGAGGCCACGACGGCCTCCTGCCCCGTGAGATCCATGGCCTCTCTGGCCATGTAACGACTGCCCTAGGCATCGTCGAGGCCTCGTCGGGCAAGGATCGGAGCATCTCCGGATGCGCAGACCAGGCCACCTCCTCCGCCAATTTTCCCTCCGACGAGGTACTCTGCTTCTTCACTTTCTTTCGTTTTCTCCCATTTATTCCATTGTATACGCTCCTTCTCGTCGTCACTTGACCACCCGAAGACATCCGCCTTACCACCCCCATCTTCGTGACCTGTTCCAATCACCTTCTCCTCTTCTCCACGACCTCCTCCACTTCTGTTTCCCTTCCTCTCCACTTCACCAGAGAAGAAGATCGGATTCCCCATCTCTCCGCCCATGCAAAATCCCCATCTCACTCACCTCACTCGCACATGCTTTGGCTATGCAATTAACCCATTTTGCAGATCAATGGTCGAAGCTCGAATCTCATCGCCGGTCTCGAGCTACTCCGACGACCTTCCATCACCTCGCATCTCCGGCTATTGTCCGAGATTCCCCTCACCTCTAGCTCCTTCGTGAGGCCCTCAACATGCTTCCTCGACCTTCAAGCATGTGAACGAAGCACAGAAGAGACCCCGCCTGAGCATAGCCAAGTCCGCCGCAGGAGGTGACGCTCGTAGAGGAGAATGACCTGCAGTTACCGCCCGATCATCCAGATCGGACGACCCAGATGGATCCACGTAGCCCGCTCCAAGCCATCAGGCTCGGGCGGCTTGAACCAAGCACCGAAGCACCCAGAAGCAGCCAAGTGGACCGAGCCTGGGCTGTCTCCTAAACCTGGCCCCTCGCGTGCCCCGCACGGGAGGGGTTGGGTAAATTGCAAAGACCCTACAACTTCTGGATATTAATTTAGGTCCTCCGAGCATGTTCCTCGCGTACATGTTGGGGTATTTTACAGGGAGGCCCTAGCGACTTTACAAAATTACAAAAAGGCCCCCACGCTTCATGGAGAATTTATAGAAGGGCCAGTCAGTTTTACTAAATTGCAAATATGTCCCTCCATGGGCCTATTTGTGATTATTTATCTTTTATTTCCTTGCATTTTTACTATATTTATGCCCCTTGCACTGTTTCTTTCATATCTTGAGCATACGAAGTCAGTTTTAATCTATTTCAATGTCATTTTGAAGCTTATTTGATTCTCTACCTAATGGAATATGTTATTCAGTAATTTGAAACCTAATTAAATATGTTAATTTTTGGATGATCAATAGGTTCTTTTTCTCTATAAATATTTTCCATTAACAAATACTTGATCTTAATTCGATGTTCTATTTGATTATCTTTTAGAACTATAATCTGTGCTCATTAATTTGACATTCTGTAGGGTAAATTTGTACATTTTGGCTGGCATCCATTTTTTGCATTCCATCAATCGTGTGCATGTTTTTATATCATTTAATTGTATCTGAAAATCAAATAAAAATATATGCATCACTGATGAATCTGAAAACATCCAACTCGTGATATTTGTTAGGATCAGTTGTCCTGTGATATGGAAGGCGGGGATTTAGGCTCTGCCTTAAGGTGTTCACACACACTCAAGTACCCTCACTCAGCCTGAAAACAAGGTCGGGGATGAGTCTCCAACAAACAGTTTTTTCAATTTTATCGATTTTTTGGGTCAATACTGTTAGCAGTCCCGATTTTAAGTTAAGTTCTCACTTGTTAGTCCAATCACACAACACGCCTAACGTCCAGTCCCAATTTCTGTTTAATTTATGTTTCAAAAATAGAGGGGAAATCAAGAAAAGCCGATGCACGAAAAACGATGATGCTTATGCTGAGTTGAGAAGACTTACAGTAATCCCTTCGCTTGTATGCAGGATGCAAAGCAGTATTGAAATTTTACACTACATGCAAAAGCAGACGACAAAATCCGCTCCTAGACAGGCAATTCTATTAGCGAGTGAAGAACAAGTTCAATTTGGCTAGATCTGCGCTCTAAGTACGTCTTTTAAGTGTATGTGTGGTCCTAAGAATTTACGAGCACAAGCAATTCCTAAAGTGGCTCGAGGAGCCGCTAGTGCAAGTCTAAGTTACAATTCAGCCACATAGCACATGGGGACACAGTTCCACTATTTTTACACACGCGAGAACCCAAACGAGAACCGCTGGAAATGGTGCGAAAAAATGTGGAAATAAATAAAAGTACAAGTCCTCTCAAATCACTCAAACAAATTAAAATGCAAGTTCCTCGAAGCGTCTTCGACTCCGGCGTCCCTCGTACAAAAACAAGTTGAGGTCAGATAGAGAACGATACAAAAAATAATGCAAAAAATAAATGGAGAAGAAATAATCACAAGAAAACTGGGGGTCAGACTACCCGGGGAAAGAAAATCAAACACTTAGAATTTCACTTCAAATTAACCTAAGCCGTGCCTCCCCGACAACGGTGCCATTTTGATAACCACCCCCGCACCCTTGGTTAATTCAGTCAGATTAATGTCCAAATTAATTTAAAGTGTTCGTTGTAGTCGGATAACGAGAGGGCTAATAAAAAACCACTTTTAATTTAATAAGTCAATTTCGAGTGGCAATAATTTTTTACTTGGTGAAGTCCAAGGTCGAACTCAGGGAGGCATCTGTCTCCTTAGGTCAAATTTTAGCGAAGTCCAAGTGTGAGATTTTCGGGAAATATATTTTTGGTCTTTTTCTATTTTCTATGCAGGACACATGCAAAAATTAAGCCAATTTAAAGTTAAATCAGTTAAGGTATCAAATGAAGTCTAAAAATTATGAAAATTTGCCAGATGATGGAATATGATGAAATTAAGCTACCCTAATTTTTTTGGAATTTTTCGACACTAAATGAATTTACTGTGAATTTTAAAATGAATACAGTGTGATTTTCACTAATTTAATTTTAATAAATATCAAATCACAAAATTTTAGGGAAATAAAATTATCCTACATAGACCAAATGATGAAGAATCTAGGAAAATTGTCAAACCTTAATTTTAATGTGAAGTGAACTGATTAAAATTAAACTAAGGAAATCACCAATTAATTTATTTAGGCCTTGAAATATGTGCAAATGAGATGAAATTTTTATGCCATGTTGAGTTAACTACCCTAGAGCTGCTGTGATTTTTTTGGGAATTTTTGGAGTTACAGAGAATTAACTATTAATTAAAAGGTCCAATTGGGCAAAATATCACATAAATAAACCAATTAATTAATTAATGCTATCACAAAAATATGACAAGTGTCACAACAGATAAAGGACAAGTTACACTACAACATGCAATTTTTGGAATTCAAAAATGAAGCAATATGACACCTAGGGATGCGTGCAAAGACATGGGTGTAATTGCAATACAGGAAATAAAAATTACATAAAAATAAACATGCTGACAGGGACTCTGATAACAGGCCTGACCACTCGGGTATAAGGTACAGAAATAGGGTCGTTGCGACCCAAGCGATCAGACCGTGTATATCAAGAAAAATGAACCACTCGATACAAATAAAATCAATCAAAACGAAGAAGCGGGCATGTTATGTGATTAATCTGGTATAGCACCCAGGGTCGAACTCAAGGAGCACGGATTGGCCAAGAGGCCTACGAAGTAGTCAAAAAAATAAAGGTAGAAAACATTTTTAGTGGTTTTTAATTGTTTTTATATTTTTTTTGGATTTTTAAGTTTATTAAGAAAATAAGAAAAGCAAGAAAGAACACAATTCAACAAATTATTCCAAGCACCAAAAATCAACCAAAAATCAAAACAAAAATATTTTTATGTGTTTTATATTTTTTTATGTTTTTGGTGAATTTTTGATAATTTTCTGATATTTATTTTATTTTCTAAAAATCAAACAGTAGCAAAAATAAGAGGTACTGTCCAACCGAGCCAAGAAACCCTAGATAAAATATCTAAGGGCCTCGAAATGGCCTGGAGGTAATTTTCCTGTAAAGTAGGTAAAACAAGGAAATTTTAGGTACAAATTTTATTGTTTTTGGATTTTTAATTTTTTACTAGAATTTTTATGGGTTTTTAAGTGTTTTTAAGTTTTTAGTGGTTTTCAATGATGAAAAATAGCCAAAATTGGCTAGAAAATCAAGGAACACAAACTAAACAGCAGCTAATTTTTAGGGAATTTTTGAAGGAGTTTTTATATTTTTTGTGATTTTTCAAACTAGACAGTGACGAAAATAGAGGTTTTTGAATTTTTAAAAATAGCAAACAAACTCAGAAATGTCCTCAAAAATCCGTGAAAATCCTACAACATGGCAGGAGCCATGTGTCAAATTCTCATTGGATTTGGAGGTGATTTGATATTTTATTCAAAAATGACAAGAGGGTACTGTGCACAGGGACTGAAATGCAAATACCCAAAGTTCTGGGGGTCCCGGTGCAATTAACCCAGCAACAGGCGCGCCAAGCGCGTTCCTGGGGCACTCAGGGACCTATATGTAAGGAAAATAAGTTCCAAGGGCTTATTGGTAACAGGTACCAAAAGTCCAGGGGCCTTATATGCAATTTACCCAAGATATAACGCACATGCGAAAATAAACCATTCACAGGGGCATAAATGCAAATATCAAAAAGATTTCATTCCTTTAAGAACATCCAGAACTACAAGGGCATAGACTGCAAATACACCAAAATAACACGTGACGAAGCACGTGGCTCACAACAGGCAGGGGTATAGTTGCAAATAAACTATAGTACGAGGTCCAGTATGCAAATTACCCTAAAACTACACAGCTGGTTTAAATATTTACAGGACTCAAACGAAATGCATAAAAGAAAGGGGGCCTAAGAGCAAATTACCCCGTTTATTAACGTCGATGGCCGGATGTGTGGCGCGTGGCAGATCTGACGATGGAGAACGACGACGCCTTTAACTTCGAAAGCGTAGGCCTGATCGACGTCTGAGGGCGCTCCACGTGGCTATCGGACGGCTCTGGTGCGTGGGAGGCTAAACCCTCGTGTATCCGACGGAGGGGAGGAGGGCACATGGCGAATCTGACGGATGAGGCTAGCTGGTGCCTCTCTCTCCGCGCGGATGGTCAAGATCGACCCTCGGGATGATCGGACGGTGACACCTCACCTAGGATGGATGGCTCAGATGATAACTGGGGCGATGAGGACGATCTGACGGTCGGCGAGGATCCTGGAAGAACTGGTCGCCGGCGACTTTCGCCGGCCCTCTGTGCGCGCGGTGGTCCTCGTCTGATGCTCCTGAGGTGCGGGAAAGCTTCGCCGTGAAGCCCCGCACCCGATGCTCTGCTCCGATGGAGGCGAGGAGCTCCAAAGAGCTCCGGCGACGTGAAAGCACTGGAGCTGCTGTGCCCAGAAGTTCCGACCTCTAGATGAGGTCGATTAGCCCTGAAACCTGCACAGGAAAGAAGCTGAGTCGAGGGCAAAGTGCCTCGACCCGTCAGAGCGGGCGGAAGGTGACTGGTGTGGCGAGACGGAGGCTCTCCGGCGAGCGGCGGAGGGGTGAGAGCCGATACCCTGCTCCGAGGCGAGACAGGGGGAGTGAAGGGGCGGAGAAGGTGGATAGGAGTCTGGCGAAGGTGGTGGAGTGGTCGGATGACTGAGAGGATGGTCGGAAACAGCAGGCGAGGGAGGCGGAGCTACGCTACTGAAAATCGCAAAAATCGAAACCTAATCTAATCTACAGCCTAACTAAGCTACCTGATGGGCGCATTCGACTGGGTTGGAGCTGATGAAGCTCCCGGTCATTGCCTGCAAGGGGTCGTCGAGTCCCCGAGGCTGAGCACGCTCGCGGCGGCGCACGGCGGCGTTTACCACCGGATCAGTGACTCCCGGCTGCCCGGGCCTCGCTGCTACTCCCACGGCCACGGCTGTCACTCAGGGACGCTGGAGGAGGTCACAGGCACCGAGGGGAAGATCAAAGATGAAAGAATTAGGTCGCCGGCACCGACTTTATATATGGTGCTGGGTCCGAGAAGATGGCGATCGGGCGAGTCAGGCGGAGCTCGGATCCAGCGAACCCACCCCGGGCGAGGGTCCTGGATGATCGGGCAGTAAACGGGGCCCGGGGTTAAGGGGAATGGCGGTCGGGTCAACCGTGAAGAATTTGGAGAAAACGGGTCGGGCGAGGAGGACCCGGCTCTGGTGGTCCTGGGGGGAGAGTTGACCGGGGGTCAACAATCCCCCGTGGATCAATCAGAGCCCGCCAAGCTTATTAATTTTAATTTATTTATTTGAGTTAGAAAATGACTGAATTTACAAAAACTTAAAACATGAAATATTTTTATTTTATTTTTTTCTATTTTTTGTGATTTTTAATTAATTTTTGGAAATAAAAATAAGGTATGTACATAGTAGGGTTAGATATAGGTATATATACAATATGTGGGATTTTGATTTTTGATTTTTAATTATTATTTTTTATACACTTTTATCCTTATTTTATATTTTATTTATTTATAGAATAAAATAAGGAATAAAAAGGTATTTTTATTTTATTTTATTTTTATTATTTATGTACATAGGTAAAATAAATAGATATGTACATCTATATACCTGGTATATGTACAATGTATTTTTGATTTTTCTATTTTTATTTTGTTTTGATTTTAATTGTTTTTATTTTATTTATTTACAATATATAATATAGACTATTTACAAAAATTATAAAAATTACTTTTATATATTTACAAAGCTGAATAAATATATATAGGTGTGGTGTATAAGGAAAGGAGTATTTTTGATCTTTTTGATTTTTAACTTTTTATTTTGCTTTTATATTTTTATAAATATATACTTACAAGCATATTTTTGGGTGAGGAAAATATAGTTTTATTTATTTACACAAATATTTACACATGAGCCCCTATCTCCCTCTACTTTGGCTTTTATGCGGTCAGGCCCATACTGAGCCCTCCCTTGGGTTAGGTTGCTCAATATTTATTCTAAATATTTCCCTCTTTTTCTTTTTTTAATCTTTATTCTTTTATTTTTGCACAAAAACATGCTAATTATAGGTTTTTACACAATGCATGCTTTTGGTAATTTTTCCTATTTACATATATCTACATGTATTTGCAAAGGTTTTTGTAGCTAAAATATAAGAATAAAGAGTGATGAATGAGTATTCATCACCCCCCTATACTTAACTTTGCTAGTCCCTTAGCAAACACTTATTTGAAAAAGAAGTGAAAAAGAAAGAAAGAAAAAGAAAAAGAGGGGGAATGTACATGGATCAAGGTTGAACTATTAAACTTTCCTTCATTAAATTGAAATATGGAGCTCGATCAGATCTTTGGATTATTAATGTGTCGGAACCTTATTTGGACTTAAGCTTAAAACTTAACAGCCTCTAAGTTCCACCAATCTATGGACAAGACTCCTCAATAAACCAGATCAGAACAAGTCTACATACACAAACTCTAATGACCATAAATCTTTCCATGCAGTGTAAGTGATATGTGGCTCCCCACCTCAGAAGTAACAAAGAAACAACCTCCCTCAACCTGGTAACTCTAATGCCTCGGTCTAGCAACTCTTTCCTCGAGAAGCAGGGTATTCCCTTCTAAGTTCAAGTGCAACCGGCTCAAGAAGAGGGGGAAGAAGTATAGACTTTTGGAAGCTCAGCCAGTGTAGCTAAGTCTCCCGCTGCAAGCTTCATGAGATGTAACATGGATACCATAAGCTTTTGCTTTATTTGACTATATACACTCCGGTGGGGTTATTAAATTTTCAATCCGACCCACCATTTTTTGGAGTTCTTTTTGCATTTTGCATTTTTTTTCAAGGACTTCTATACAACATATCTACATGGTGCAGCATATATACAAGAAATTTTCCTCTTGAGCCAGTAGACTATCCCTCTTTTGAAGCTTTATTGCAACCCACAGCTTCTGTCTTTAGCCTTCATCACCACTAGACCAAGTTGAGACGCACTTCCTTCACTAGAAGAAGAAGAGAGGTTCCGCCTAGAAGTACTACCCTCATATGCTACCCCAAGCCAAAGGAAACTGCCTCCTCACCACCTCATCCGTGGAGAGCCATGTGTAAAGTGCTGGTGCAAGTCAAGCCATTGTCTCTAAGAGTCATGCGTGTGTTGTTAAGTGTTCTACTCAGGCTCATCAAGATGACATATGCTCATAGCCTAGTGGACTCAAAGAATTAAGTCCTTATGGACCTGAAAAGCCTTAACCCTAAGTCCTATAAGGTTCCTCTTAAAGTTAAGTGGATTAAGATCTTATTCAAGCTCCATTTCTCAATTTAATTCCAGGCTTAGTTTAAATGTCAACTCTCATCCAGAAAAACTATATACATATGTACACAAGATGCTTATTTACACAAATTTTTACAATCGTGCAAAATTTTTGAAAAATGTTTTGAAATCATGGATGAATGATGCATGAAGTACAAGTTTTGCAAAAAGATATTTACACACATTTACACAAGATTTTTGCAAACTTTTGATTTTCAAAACATTTTTGGAAAAATTTTGTACTATATACATAATTTTGATACAAAAATATTTACACAAGCTTTACACAAAAGATATTTGAAATCATTTTTACAAAAATACTTTGTACACTAGCTATGTATGTGCAAGATAAAAGAAGTTTATGTACATGAAAAATTTTTAATTTTTGTGATTTTTAGCCATTTTATTTATTAACACACTCACACAAAGTACGAGTTATGGCTAAAGTATATATGAAATATATACACCCCCCCTATACTTAGCTCGAACGATGTCCTCAGAGTGATCAAGAGCGATGAAGAAGACATAACTCGTTCTTAGTAAAAGGGAAGTGAAAAGGAATGGTTGAGTACAGAGATGAATGAATGAATAGAATGAGAGGAACTCGGTGGTTTCCCCCTATACTTAGGATTAACTAATCCTAAGTATAGCAAGCTGTACATGAAGGGAAATCCGAGTGAAGAAGATACAGAGTCTGCCCCCCCCTATACTTAGGATAAAATATCCCTAAGTATAGGCAGCAAAACAGGAGCAGAAAGACACGAAGAAAATCACGAATATATACAAGAAGGAGGACATCACTCCCCCTATACTTAAGGTGGAGAACCTTAAGTATAGGCAATAAAACAGAAGTGATGAAACAGAACGAATGAACAACCCGGTGTTTCACCCCCCTATACTTAGGATGAGCAATATCCTAAGTATAGCAAAGATAATCCTAAGCGAGACCTGGGGTGAGAACAAGAACGGAAGAAAGAAAGATCAAACAAGACGAAACACGTATATACAAGAGAGTACAATGTTGAGGTGCCTCTCAACAAGCGCTAGATTTTACGCCCCTAGCTGGGCGCAAAGGCTAGGATAACGCAGTATCAAGGTTCAGGACGGCATCGGTAAGTCGAATGCCGTACTGTCGTCGCAGTCTCTGTGTGAGAACAACGACGAACTCAACAGTGTAAAGTAAGACACCCAGGTATGCAATCAGGCGGGTGTCTGCTACCGGCCAAAGATATGGGAAGAAATGATCGGGATCCGGTAGCACAAAAGAAAGCATCGGCTCTGGTTCAGACTGGAGTGAGAGTATAGAGCCGAAGAAATCAAACGTGGAGAAGGATGGATCAGTACTAGAATCCTCCACGTCAATCAGTGTCTCAAGCAGGTATGGACAATCAAGATCAGGAGACTCTCTAAACAGACTGATATCCGATGAATAGAATGGAAGAAGATCAGGCAGATCATCGAATATCTCCAGAATGGGCTCATCCTCGCGAGGGTCGTCGAGGTGAGAAGACTCAGAATCAGAATGATCTAAAGACTCAGTTCTGTGTTCCGCCAGATCGGAAACACACTCAGCAGGTGAAACTGAGTACTCATCGAGTGCGGCATCCTCCCGCAGATAACCCTCGGGGAGAGATGCAAGATCAGAAGTGAGTAGAGGAGGACCAGGATCTGGATGGAAATCTGCGCTGCTATCAAGTATCCACTCGGTGCACCAGGCTGCATCATCATCGGAAGTGTAGCTCTCGGCAATCTGGAAGCAGGAGAAGGTACTAGTCAACACCGCGGAAGCTGGCAAAGTGTCTGTAACTGATCCTCGCTCTGCGGCTATGCTGGCTGTCAACTGGTCCTCAGCAAGTGTATCTGTCTCGTCAGAGTAGAGGACAAAAGGCTCGAAGACAGGACTCTTTATGTCTGTACTCTCAAAGTGGTGTCCCTCATCAAGCTGTGGCTGCTGAGCTGAGTCCTGGTGACTGTCTGCATCCAAGAAGTGTCTCTGCAGGAAGGAAACTGACTCCTCCCGGACTGGAATCTGAAGTGTCTGAATCAACGGCTGCAAAAGCTGGGGCTCCTCCGGCTCCTGGAGTATCAGAAGATCTGATATACAAGACTCGTCAACAGGGAACTCTAGGGCTGACTCGAACTCCAACTGGAAGGCCAACGGGAACTCAAGTAGACTCTGGGTCCGAACCTCTGCTATCACAGTCATCTCCTCTGTCAGTGGTGCTGCATCATCCAAATCCTCGGGCTGGTGTGTAGAAGTTGACTCACCCTGTGAAGTGACACACCGCACTGGTACTGCATCGTCCTCATGTGTTGTCCCGACCGAAGCATCTCGTGAAGACAAACTCTGTGAAAGTAGCCTCGAGGTGGTATCCAGGAAGTGAATGTCGGAACTGCGGTGTGAACCGCCACATGTGGTAATCACCAGTGCAAGCTGCTCTGCGGTCATCCCCCGCTTGGAGATCTCAATCAAATCTGTCAGTGGAAGTCCATGGTCTGGAAATCTCCTCAAGTGGTCAAGAAACCTCGGCCATGCCTCGTGCAATGGCTCCTGGGGGTCAACTGAAAAGTCCATGATCAAAGACCGCATGAAATCTGCTCTACGTGGGGGAAAGTATCTCTGTAGAAACTCTCGGCGTAGCTCTCCCCACGTCTCGAATGTCCTTCCCAAACGTCGGTGCCATCTCATGGCTCTGTCATGAAGTGTGAATGGGAAGGTCCTCGTCATCAGCTCCTCTGTAGTGACATCTGAATATCTCTGTGCTCTACAAAACTTCTCGAACGCGGACAGGTGAAGATAAGGCTCCTCGTGCGCCTCTCCTGAAAATGTCGGCAGTTGCTGAATGTAATCCAACTCCAAAATGAATGGACCTAGTGTAGAAGCTGACTGAGCTCCATGTGCTATATGTTCCTCCATCCTTCTGGAATAGGATATGTCTGATAATCTCCACTGCTCTCTCTGGTCACCAACAGAGTGCGCTCTCAATTCAGCAATAGCATCGTCCGGGTCTCGCATCTGCTCTATCTGGTATCCTCGGACGTCTAGCACAGCATGCCCAGAGTGATGAGATGAAAGGGAGGGAGGGAGCGGGAGGTTGGTCGGAGATCCGACCTCCCTAGAAGGTGGACTGGAGTGATGGTCAGTGGATGGAGAAGAAGCCGTAAGAGTCGGCTCAAAGTGAGGGGAATCCATCATCCAGGGATAAGAAGAAAAGAGTAATGAAGGGAGGTGAGGGAGGGAAATAGATGGAGGAGAAAGGTCGAAGGGATCTGGCAATCAAACAAGATGAACAAGCAAACCCCCAATTCACCTACGCACACGGAGCTGAAGACCGAAGGGATCGGTCAATTATCTTGTCAGTTTTATTTTAGGTGATCATCCAGTCTATCAGAGCGATTACGTGAAGTCAATAGGTATCCAGATCTTTCTCAACCGACTGTCCCGTACTGAAAGCCGGTAATCAGTCAAGAAAAGATCGGAGGCTCTATCCTAATGTGCGGATCACTCTCTCGCTCATCCGAACCAGACAAGGAGGGGGTTACTCTCCCCAAGACAGATTTTCAGTGAAGTGTCTTTTAGGTCAAGTATGATTAGCAGTCCCAATTTTATTGTTTTTTTTTTTAGATATTTTTCAAATAGAAAACGAACGCCTAACGAATTTTTCGGTTCTCCTGATTATTTAATCAAAAACAGGGGGAGAAGACGAAAAAGCCGATGCACGATGAAATCAATGATGCATGCAAAGTAAGGAAGGCGTACCTGACTCCAGCACTCTACATGCAATATGATCCGCGCATAACTGTAAAGGCAGGAAAGAAACTACCTATATGGTGCAGCGGTGAAAACCGAGTCCTAAACAGGCAATTTCTACTCGACAGAACCGTCTAGCTTAATCACTCGCCCTCGATCCAAAGAGTCCGGTCTAGACCCACCCCTCCTCTTCTCGACAAGTCGAGTTCAGGAGTAGCGCTTGACAGGGCAGGCTCGCAGCGCGTAGGCTCTCAGGAAAGCGACTAAGCTATTTTTATTATTGATTTATTAGTAGGTCCAATTATCGTTCTATAGGAACAGGCAATCAATTAGGTGTGGGGATCCTACTAATTACGGCACGGTCAAGCAGAAAATCCTAAATCTAGGGGCTCGAGAAAAACCGCTAAAAACCGTAAAAGGCAGTAAAAAGAGAGAAAACAAAGCCGCGTAAAACCGTGAAAAACTCCTAAGGGTCCCCCGAGCACACCGGTGCTCGGCGAAACAGACCCGCTAGGTCAACCAAGTCCAAGTCCAGTCTGAGTCCCTGTATTATTACAACAATAATCAAATAGTCAAATATCCTAATCTAACCTCACCCACTCAACTCTCTCTCTCGCTCTCTCCTGCGGCTCCGTGCAGAAGGGAGCCGCCTCCGAGTCTCGCGGTTGCGTCGGCTTCTCGAAATCGGTCGCCTCGATCCTCGGGCCCTCGCAAGAAAAAGAGACAAGTGGTCAGTCCAAATTATTATCAGAAAATATCAGAAAAATATATATACAAAAATCTATACAAAAAGCCACGAAAATCAAAAACCGCGGAAAAGCTAAAAAAATGACTACTAAGCCGTGCTCCCCGGCAACGGTGCCATTCTGATAACAGGCCTGACCACTCGGGTATAAGGTACAGAAATAGGGTCGTTGCGACCCAAGAGATCAGACCGTGTATATCAAGAAAAATGAACCACTCGATACAAATAAAATCAATCAAAACGAAGAAGCGGGCCTGCTATGTGATTAACCTGGTATAGCACCCAGGGTCGAACTCAAGGAGCACGGATTGGTCAAGAGGCCTACGAAGTAGTCAAAAAAATAAAGGTAGAAAACATTTTTAGTGGTTTTTAATTGTTTTTATATTTTTTTGGATTTTTAAGTTTATTAAGAAAATAAGAAAAGCAAGAAAGAACACAATTCAACAAATTATTCCAAGCACCAAAAATCAACCAAAAATCAAAACAAAAATATTTTTATGTGTTTTATATTTTTTATGTTTTTGGTGAATTTTTGATAATTTTCTGATATTTATTTTATTTTCTAAAAATCAAACAGTAGCAAAAATAAGAGGTACTGTCCAGCCGAGCCAAGAAACCCTAGATAAAATATCTAAGGGCCTCGAAATGTCCTTGAGGTAATTTTCCTGTAAAGTAGGTAAAACAAGGAAAATTTAGGTACCAATTTTATTGTTTTTAGATTTTTAATTTTTTTACTAGAATTTTTATGGGTTTTTGAGTGTTTTTAAGTTTTTAGTGGTTTTCAATGATGAAAAAGAGCCAAAATTGGCTAGAAAATCAAAGAACACAAACTAAACAGCAGCTAATTTTTAGGGAATTTTTGAAGGAGTTTTTATATTTTTTGTGATTTTTCAAACTAGACAGTGACGAAAATAGAGGGTTTTTGAATTTGTAAAAATAGCAAACAAACTCAGAAATGTCCTCAAAAATCCGTGAAAATCCTACAACATGGCAGGAGCCATGTTTCAAATTCTCATTGGATTTGGAGGTGATTTGATATTTTATTCAAAAATGACAAGAGGGTACTGTGCACAGGGACTGAAATGCAAATACCCAAAGTTCTGGGGTCCCGGTGCAATTAACCCAGCAACACACGCGCCAAGCGCGTGCCTGGGGCACTCAGGGACCTATATGTAAGGAAAATAAGTTCCAAGGGCTTATTGGTAACAGGTACCAAAAGTCCAGGGGCCTTATATGCAATTTACCCAAGATATAACGCACATGCGAAAATAAGCCATTCACAGGGGCATAAATGCAAATATCAAAAAGATTTCATTCCTTTAAGAACATCTAGAACTACAAGGGCATAGACTGCAAATACACCAAAATAACACGTGACGAAGCACGTGGCTCACAACAGGCAGGGGTATAGATGCAAATAAACTATAGTACGAGGTCCAGTATGCAAATTACCCTAAAACTACACAGCTGGTTTAAATATTTACAGGACTCAAACGAAATGCATAAAAGAAAGGGGGCCTAAGAGCAAATTACCCCGTTTATTAACGTCGATGGCCGGATGTGTGGCGCGTGGCAGATCTGACGATGGAGAACGACGGCGCCTTTAACTTCGAAAGCGTAGGCCTGATCGACGTCTGAGGGCGCTCCACGTGGCTATCGGACGACTCTGGTGCGTGGGAGGCTAAACCCTCGTGTATCCAACGGAGGGGAGGAGGGCACGTGGCGAATCTGACGGATGAGGCTAGCTGGTGCCTCTCTCTCCGCGCGGATGGTCAAGATCGACCCTCGGGATGATCGGACGGTGACACCTCGCCTAGGATGGATGGCTCAGATGATAACTGGGGCGATGAGGACGATCTGACGGTCGGCGAGGATCCTGGAAGAACTGGTCGCCGGCGACTTTCGCCGGCCCTCTGTGCGCGCGGTGGTCCTCGTCTGATGCTCCTGAGGTGCGGGAAAGCTTCGCCGTGAAGCCCCGCACCCGATGCTCTGCTCCGATGGAGGCGAGGAGCTCCAAAGAGCTCCGGCGACGTGAAAGCACTGGAGCTGCTGTGCCCAGAAGTTCCGACCTCTAGATGAGGTCGATTAGCCCTGAAACCTGCACAGGAAAGAAGCTGGGTCGAGGGCAAAGTGCCTCGACCCGTCAGAGCGGGCGGAAGGTGACTGGTGTGGCGAGACGGAGGCTCTCCGGCGAGCGACGGAGGGGTGAGAGCCGATACCCTGCTCCGAGGCGAGACAGGGGGAGTGAAGGGGCGGAGAAGGTGGATAGGAGTCTGGCGAAGGTGGTGGAGTGGTCGGATGAGTGAGAGGATGGTCGGAAACAGCAGGCGAGGGAGGCGGAGCTACGCTACTGAAAATCGCAAAAATCGAAACCTAATCAAATCTACGACCTAACTAAGCTACCTGATGGGCGCATTCGACTGGGTTGGAGCTGATTGATGACGCGAAAATAGACGCGACTAAGGTGGAAAATAAATCACAATGTCGTTGTCCTTAATCGATCAATTCGGTCAACGAGAAAAATTTGTAAACCACTCGGAAAAGATAAAAATCGATGAAAACAAATGTAATCGGTCTTCGTTATTCTTTTTACCTGGTATAGCGACCAGGGTCGAACACGAGGAGCACGATTTAAAAACTAAGTAGTCAAATTTCAGAAAAGAATTTTTTAGTGGTTTTTCAATTTTATATTTTTTTATTTTTCGAATAAGCACAAATGAAGACAAGTGATAAAGAAAAGCACACGCAATCTTTTTAGTATTTTGCAATTTTCTTTTTTTTTATAAAGTGAAAATTCACAAAAATTGGTCAGAAATCAAAGAACATCAAAATACACCTATACTATTTTTTTTGTAATTTTTAAGCAATTTTTCGAATTTTTATAAATTTTCAAAGTTCTAACAAGGAAAAAGGCACTGTTTTTGATTTTTTTTAAATATATCAAAAAAACAATAAAAATAGATGAAAAATTTGCACAATGTACAAAGAGGTAACAGGAGCATACTCAATTTTTTTGAGAATTTTTAGATCAATAAAAACATTTATTCCATCAAAGAAAGCATGTAAAGTTCAAGTCTGAAAAGTATGGACCAAATTGCAATTAAGCAGACCTTTTGCAGAAGATAAACAACAGAAATAAATATAGAATACGACTCGCAATTTACCCAGTAAATCACTCTTCAAGAAGCGGGGTTGGTTCTGCAATATTCAGAAGTTTCGGGAAGTCCTCTATAATTTCGCAAATTTTTTAATTCAAAAATCTCCCCACTAGGGTTCCATCTCTTCGATCTTTAGCAAATGGAAATGAGACCAAACAGGTCGCCGCCCACCGCCCACAGATCTGGAGCGGAGGGGCCGGCGGGAGAGGGCAGCGGCGATGGCGGCGCGCCGCGGTTGGACTCGCGGAGGGGCGGCTGGGCTGCCGCAGGAGGGCGCGACGCGAGGTGCCGCTCGAGGGAGCGGAGCGCGGGCGGCGGAGGGCGCGTGCGCCGACGCAGTCGGTGGCGGTGGAGGAGGTGCGCGCGTACGGGGCGGAGGCCGCGCGTGGGGACGGTTGGAGCGCGGGGAGGACGCCGCCCTCGCGCGGCGTTGATGGGTTTTGGAGGCCACGGGGGGTGCGGCAGGGAGGCAGCGAGCAGGTGGGGGCTGCGCTCCGCCGCGGGTGGTACCGCGGTCGGAAGACCGGAGAAGGGAGGAGGCGTGGCTGCGGGACTGGACGGCGAGGGGCGCCGCCCTCGTGCAGGAGGTCGAGCGCGGGAGGGCGGCTGGAAGGAAGGGGGCCCGCGCGCGCTGGGCGGTGCCCGCTGGGGAAGGGCGTGGCGTGAAGGCGCGCACGACGTTGGCCGGGCTGATGGCGATGGCGCTGGCGCGGGGGTGGTGACCCGCCCCTGTTGCTGCTATTTTTTTAATTTTTTTTGTTTTGATTTTTTTTTTGCTGCAGGAAAATTGTTAGAGGAAAAAAATATTTTTTTATTTTGTTATCAGAGAAATGTAAATAGTAAAAAAAAGTTTCTATTGTTTTTTTTATTTTGTTTGGTGTATGTGCAAAACAAATGATAAAAAAAACTATCTTTGTACAAGTTTTTTTTATTTATCTCCTGCAAAACAATTTGTTAGAATCAAAAGAAAGTTTTGTTTTTATTATTTTTTTTTATTTTTCTGCAAAACAGAGGTTAGAGAAACGAAAAGCAAATTTCTTTTTTTTTATTCCTCCTGCAAAAATAGTTGTGAGATAAACAGGAAGAATAATTTTTTTATTTTTTTATTTATACACAAAAATGGATGTGTGAATGGGGATCCGGTGGAAATGCGAGAGATAGTGAAAATGGTGAGATCGCGAGGTGAGGTGAAGATCGGTATCGGACGCGAATTATGTGGAGAACAATTTTGGGATTTTTAATCTAAAAACTACTCACTACAACTACGCAAAATTAAACCTACAATTTACCTAAGAAAAGACAAGAAATAAAAGTGGATCTCACCTTGTGGTTCGGACATGCCATGATGGCCTCGACGAAGCTCAGATCGCTGTCACCGACCGGATCGGAGGCTAGGACCCTCTTCAACAAGAATTCTCTCGGAAACTGGGCTCCTCTCCGCCAAAGATCGATCCAGTGTGAATGAGGGAGGAGGAGCCCATTAAAAAGAGAAGAAAATCAAAAATGGAAGATATTCACAAATGAGGAAAGTGTTTATTTGTTAATTAAATAAAATAATTGAATAAATAAAATAAATAATTAATTAAAAACAAATTTCGTAATTAATTAAAATAAATAAATTAAATAATTCCCAAAAATCAATTAACCACCTTAATGGTGGCTATTTAAGGCACAAAATCAAATCTTTACATAAAAGGTAAGTTATCAAATCAAATGAATTCAAATAAATCAATAAATTAAATAATTACATATGATTTTCGTAATTAAATAAATTAAATTAATTAATGTGAGACAATTAATTTTTTTGGTAATTTTTATTTAGGAATATTAATTGTATACATATATTATACACATATAATACAATATACATAGGTACATATAAGGAAATATTTTTATAAAAGATTTTTTAAATTTTTATCTTTTTTTAATTTTTTATTTTTAATGAAAGTAGTATTTACAAATATATACATTATAAAAATAAATATGAATAAAATATATACAACAAGTATATGGGAAACTGTACAAAACACCCCAGAAAATTGAATTTTTAACCGTAACTCCAAAAAGTACGAAACCACAGCCATTTGAAAGATAATTTAATTTATAGTATGATGGAAGTGAGTTTGGTTCAATTTGAGCTTGTGTGGAGCCGGAATTGATGTTTCAATTATCACTTTGTGGCTTTTTCTGGTGTAATTATTTGCAATATATACAATATTTTATTTTACAAATATTTTTATTATTTACAACACAATTTTATTCACAACTTTTATTTACAAAAATAATTAGTTTGAGGTCAAAGTATGTACAAATAAAATAATGTAAGTTTTGTACAAATATACATGAAAAGTATTTACAAGATATTTTTGATTTTTCTGACAAACGACCCTATCTCCCCCTACTTTATTCCTGGTCGATCAGGTCAAGTCTTGACCTTCTCTCGGGGTTTGGGGCAGTCTGTATTTATTGCATAACTACATCCTTTATTTTTCTTTTCTTTTTCTTTTCTTCTTTATTCTTTTATTTATGTACAAAAAGTGTTAAAAATGCAATTTTAACAAATGCATGCAAAATGGTAAAATTATGAAATTAAAGGGTATTTACATGTGTTTGACTAAGAAAATGAAGCTAAAATAAAAGAATAAAGGCGATGAATCGTGGATTCATCATTCCCCTATACTTTACCTTTGCTAGTCCCTTAGCAAACACTTATTTGAAAAATAAGTGAAAACAAAAATAAAGAAAAGAAAAAGGAAAGAAGTTAGAATAATGTTGACTTTTAAACTTATCTTCATAAAAATGTAGTCTGGAGCTCTGTCAGACCTTTGGATTATTTGTGTGCCGGAACCTTAATAGGATAGGGATTTAAAACCTAACAGCCTTTAAGTTCCACCAATCTATGGACAAGACTCCTCAATAAACCAGATCAGAACAAGTCTACATACACAAACTCTAATGACCATGAATCTTTCCATGCAGTGTAAGTGATATGTAGCTCCCCACCTCAGAAGTAACAAAGAAACACCCTCCCCCAATCTGGTAACTCTAATGCCTCGGTCTAGCAACTCTTTCCTCGAGAAGCGGGGTATTCCCTTCTAAGTTCAAGTGCAACCGGCTCAAGAAGAGGGGGAAGAAGTATAGACTTTTGGAAGCTCAGCCAGTGTAGCTAAGTCTCTCGCTGCAAGCTTCATGAGATGTAACATGGATGCCATAAGCTTTTGCTTTATTTCACTATATACACTCCGGTGGGGTTATTAAATTTTCAATCCGACCCACCACTTTTTTGGAGTTCTTTTTGCATTTTTGCATTTTTTTGCATTTTTTTTCTTTTTTTTTTCAAATGCCTCTGTACAACATATCTACATGGTGCAGCATATATACAAGAAATTTTCCTCTTGAGCCAGTAGACTATCCCTCTTTTGAAGCTTTATTGCAACCCACGGCTTCTGTCTTTAGTCTTCATCACCACTAGACCAAGTTGAGACGCACTTCCTTCACTAGAAGAAGAAGAGAGGTTCCGCCTAGAAGTACTACCCTCATATGCTACCCCAAGCCAAAGGAAACTGCCTCCTCACCACCTCATCCGTGGAGAGCCATGTGTAAAGTGCTGATGCAAGTCAAGCCATTGTCTCTAAGAGTCATGCGTGTGTTGTTAAGTGTTCTACTTAGGCTCATCAAGATGACATATGCTCATAGTCGTGTGGACCCAAAGAATTAAGTCACTAGGACCTGAAAAGTCTTAACTCCACATCTTATAAGGTTCCTCTGAAATTAAGTGGATTAAGGTCCAACTAAGCTCCATTCTTCAAATTTATTCCAGACTTAGTTTAATCGTCAAGACTATCCTGAAAAATGCACATGCCAATGCAAGAAAATATGTACAATGAATAGAGAAAACAAAAATCTTTTTGTGAAACAATTTTCAAAATTTTGAAATTTTTATGGATTTTTGAAAAAAAATGCACATGCAAAAGTTTTTTTTTTCAATGTAAATAGTTAGAAAAATATACAAATATATACAAAGTTTTTTTTTAAGGAAAAGATACATATTTACACAAGAGTGAGTTGATTGTTTTACAAGCATGAAATGCAAGAATTTACAACTTGAGTAATTTATACATGTATATACACAGTTGGATTTTTTAATTTTTATTTTATTCATTTTTTTATTATTTTTTTTTGTGATGCATATATTCCTCAAATTTATTTGAAAATAATTTTACAAATAATTTTGAAAACTATAGTCCAAAATAATTTTGCACACAATTTTACAAACATTTACACACATTTGAAAACTATTTGGCAAACATTTTTCGAATAGTATATATAGATTTTCAATATAATTTTTCAACCATTTTTCCAAACATTTGCAAATAGTTTTAACAAAATCATTTTATTTCACACAAAGAAAAGAAAAAAATTTTACAATCCACAATATTTTTACACAGGTTGAAAATATTTTTCAAACATTTTTCAAATAGTTTTCAAAAAGATTTTTCAAATAGATTTTCAAACTACTTTCAAAATATTTTTCAAAATATTTTAACCTGACTTATTAGCCAGTATGTACAAGGAAAAATTTTGAGGAAATTTATGCATCTCTTTTTTTTAATATTTACACAGTATTTTAGCCATATTAAAAATATGAAAGTACAAGTTATGGTTAAAGTATATATACAATATATACGACACCCCCCTATACTTAGCTCGAACTATGTCCTCATAGTGATCAAAGAGCTGGAAATAAAGACATAACTCATGCTTCGTATAGCAAAGTGAGAAGAATAGTATACTACAACGACGAATAAAAGAATAAAATCAATAGAAGTCGGTGATCCCCCTATACTTAGGATCAAGTAATCCTAAGTATAGCAGACTGTACACAAAGGAGAAAACCGAGGGGTAGAATGTACTGGGTTTACCCCCCTATACTTAGGGTAAAACATCCCTAAGTATAGGCAGCAAAACAGAGGTAAAAAGAATCAAAAGAATAATCACAAGTCGGACACCCCCCTATACTTAGGGTAAAGTGCACCCTAAGTATGGATTGATCATGCGATGGAGATGGGGTGTGAGACAAAAAGAATGTATGATATTGACAGATGATCTATACAGATGTGAGTCGATCAATGTTGAGGTGCCTCTCAACAAGCGCTAGAGTTTACGCCCCTAGCTGGGCGCAAATGTTAGGATAAGGCAGTGTTGAGGTTCAGGACGGCATCTGTCAGGCAAATACCGTACTGTTGTTGCAGTCTCGGTGGGAGAACAACAACGAAATCAGGGGGGTCAACAGAGTTGATGATATCACCCAGATAATCAATCAGGCGGGTGTTTGCTACCGAATCAAGATATGGGCAGATGAAGTCGGGCTCCGGTAGCACAAAAGAAATCGTCGGCTCAAGGTCTATATAGAGTGACAGGGCAGAACCGAAGAAGTCGAACGTGGAGAAGGAAGGATCAGTCAGTGAATCCTCCACGTCAATCACCGTCTCAAATAGATACGGAAGATCATGATCTGGAGACTCACTATAAAGGCAGATATCCGATGCATGGAATGTAGACAGATCAGTGAAATCATCGAATACCTCAAAGATCGGGTCATCCTCGCGAGGGTTGTCGAGGAGAGAATCATCAAATTCATTATCAGAAATATCAAAATACTCGGTCTCGTGATCCGACAGATCGGATGCACTCCCAGAAAGTGAAACCGAGTTTATATGGTCCATGGCATCCTCCCGCAGATAACCCTCAGGGAGTAATGCCGAATCATTAGGGAAGTTGGGATCAATGCTGTCAAATGTCATGTCCTCTAAAAATGTATCGACCTCATCAAATGGGAGGACACATGGCTCAAGTACGGGACTATCAAGTTCTGTAAAATCCAAATTCGGTCCCTCATCAAACTCTCTATGCTGAGATGAATCCAAATGTATCTCCGAATCTGAGAAGATCTCCTGAAGACAAGACACTGTATCAACTATGTATGGATACTGGAAAGAATCAGAGGATGGCTGAGATGTGGGTTCTTCCTCTATCTCTTGGGATCCTAGCAGATCTAGAATCGACGAATCTTCTTCGTGATAGAGCGGGACTGGCTTAAAATCTGATTGTAAATCCAATTGGTCATCAACCAATGTCCGGCTCTGGGAACTCACAACAGTAGGCAACACATCCATCAAATGAGAAGTAGTAGCATCCATATCCTCTGATTTGTGTGTGCTATCAAGATCAGCATGGTGTGTCACACACTCAACAGTTGTCATCTCTCCGTCATGTGTTGTCCCAAATAAATCATCTGGTGTATATGCAAGATCAGAAAGTGTATCCAAGATGGTCTCAACAAAATCCAAGTCGGGACAATGGTGTGAACCACTACACGAGGTAATGACATATGATATTTGCTCTGCGGTCCTCCCCCTCATGGCGATATGGATAAGGTCAGTCATCGAAAATCCATGATCTGGAAATCGCCTCACAAGTTCTCGTAACCTCAACCATGAATCTATCAACGGCTTTTGGGGATTAACAGAAAAATCACGAATACACGACCGCATCATCTCTGCTCTACACTGGGGGTAAAATTTCTTCAAAAATAATGATCGTAAATCTCCCCATGTAGTAATCTTCCTTCCCAATCGTCTATGCCAACTCTTGGCTCTACTCTGAAGTGTAAATGGGAAGGTAATCAGCATCATATCCTCAGAAGTGATATCCAAATATGATCGTGATACACAAAAATCCTCAAATTCATCAATATGCAAATAAGGTTCCTCGTGTATTTCCCCAAAAAACTTAGGCAGTAGATCAATTAACTCTAAATCCAGAACAAAGGGTCTCAAGGTAGAAGCGGACTGGACTTCATGATCTGTGTACTCATCCAATGTCCTAGGATACAAGTCATCTAAAGCTCGCAACTGCCCCATTCGATTGCCTATGGGATGCACTCTCATCTCAGTAATGTGAACACCCATGTCTCGTGTTTGGTCAATCTGGTCTCTGTGGGTGTCACTCACAGCACGTCCCAAATGAGAGGGTGGGTAGGGAGAAGATGAGAAGTCGGATGGGGTTCTGACCTCTCGAGTGAATGAACGTGAGTGATGGGCGTGAAATGAAGAAGCCGCAAAATTCGGCTGGAATGGAAAGTGGCCCATCGTGATGAGAGGAAACTGAAGGGGGGGATGGAGGGATAGAAGGGAGTGAAAGAAAGAAAAGGCAGCAAGGAAGAGAGAGATAGAAGGGAGGGAGGGTGGGTTAGAGACAGAAGGTGACTGCTAATGATAAAGGAAGATGATTGTAACCGACTCACACCAAAGACATACAAAACACAAAGCAAACCCCCAGTTCACCAACTCAACACAAAGTGAAGACCGTGAGATTCGGTCCTTTATCTTTTCAATTTTAGAGTTAAGGTGATCAACGAAAGTTGTACAAACACTTAGAAGGCTTGAATAGGATTTGGGCACTACTCCTTAGTGTGTACGCGAGCGAGTAAAAGCGCAAACAATGAGGGAATTGCTCTCCCAATACAATGAAGTGGTCAATTACGTTTGATTTTAGAGTCAAGTTCAATTAGCAGTCCCAAATTTTTTTTTAATTTTTGATTTTGTGATTTTTTTGGATATTTTCAAGAATAAACGCCTAACGAGCTTTCCGATTTCCTCTTTGATTAATTTGAGTCCAAAAACAGGGGGAGGGATCGAGAAAGCCAAAGCACGATCAAACACAATGATGCATGCAGAGATAGAAAATGCGTACCTTACTCCAGCACTCTACATGCAATATGATCCGCGTATAAAATTAAAGACAGAATATAAACTAACTATATGATGCACGAAGAAATCGGCCTTAAACAAGCAACTTCTATTGATCGTGAAGAACAATAGTTAGCTAACCGAATCGAGTCCGGAGTCCGATCTTGAGAGTCACTCGGTGCCCGCCACAACGGGTCCTGCCAGCGCTGTATGTGACTCCTCACGGCACGTGGTCTCAAATCCAATTAAACTAACTTTTTCAGTGAATTTTAGTAAGGTCCAATTACGTTCTATAGGAACAGATATTCTATTAGGTGTTGGGCCTTAGAAATTTTACGTCACAATCAACAAAAATCCTACGTCTAGGGGCCAAAACTGCGAGAATCAAGAAGTAAGTTATGGCGTGAAATCAAAAACACGGGAAACAGCGGTGAGGTCCCCCAAGTGCTCCGGTACTTGGCGAAACAGACCCCGAAAAATGTCCAAGTCCACAGTTCAAAAGTCCTAAATTATTACAAGAATAATTGTTCTCTAAAGAAAATCTTCTTCTCCTCCCTGCTCTTCTTCTTGTGCGGGTCCTCCAAATAGTAAACTCCAAGTCGTCCAAGCAGTACCTCGCACAAAAATCAAAGAGAGAAGGTCAGAAAGCAATTATGATATAGAGAGACAAGATAGAAAAATGACTACAAAGCCGTGCTCCCCGGCAACGGCGCCATTCTGATGACGCGAAAATCGACGCGACTAAGGTGGAAAATAAATCACAATGTCGTTGTCCTTAATCGATCAATTCGGTCAACGAGAAAAATTTGTAAACCACTCGGAAAAGATAAAAATCGATGAAAACAAATGTAAGCGGTCTTCGCTATTCTTTTTACCTGGTATAGCGACCAGGGTCGAACACAAGGAGCACGATTTAAAAACTAAGTAGTCAAATTTCAGAAAAGAATTTTTTTAGTGGTTTTTCAATTTTATATTTTTTTATTTTTCGAATAAGCACAAATGAAGACAAGTGATAAAGAAAAGCACACGCAATCTTTTTAGTATTTTGCAATTTTCTTTTTTTTTATAAAGTGAAAATTCACAAAAATTGGTCAGAAATCAAAGAACATCAAAATACACCTATACTATTTTTTTTGTAATTTTTAAGCAATTTTTCGAATTTTTATAAATTTTCAAAGTTCTAACAAGGAAAAAGGCACTGTTTTTGATTTTTTTTAAATATATCAAAAAAACAATAAAAATAGATGAAAAATTTGCACAATGTACAAAGAGGTAACAGGAGCATACTCAATTTTTTTTGAGAATTTTTAGATCAATAAAAACATTTATTCCATCAAAGAAAGCATGTAAAGTTCAAGTCTGAAAAGTATAGACCAAATTGCAATTAAGCAGACCTTTTGCAGAAGATAAACAACAGAAATAAATATAGAATACGACTCGCAATTTACCCAGTAAATCATTCTTCAAGAAGCGGGGTTGGTTCTGCAATATTCAGAAGTTTCGGGAAGTCCTCTATAATTTCGCAAATTTTTTAAGTCAAAAATCTCCCCACTAGGGTTCCATCTCTTCGATCTTTAGCAAATGGAAATGAGACCAAACAGGCCGCCGCCCACCGCCCACAGATCTGGAGCGGAGGGGCCGGCGGGAGAGGGCAGCGGCGAAGGCGGCGCGCCGCGACTGGACGGCGAGGGGCGCCACCCTCGCGCAGGAGGTCGAGCGCGGGAGGGCGGCTGGAAGGAAGGGGGCCCGCGCGCGCTGGGCGGTGCCCGCTGGGGAAGGGCGTGGCGTGAAGGCGCGCACGACGTTGGCCGGGCTGATGGCGATGGCGCTGGCGCGGGGGTGGTGACCCGCCCCTGTTGCTGCTATTTTTTTTAATTTTTTTTGTTTTGATTTTTTTTTGCTGCAGGAAAATTGTTAGAGGAAAAAAATATTTTTTTATTTTGTTATCAGAGAAATGTAAATAGTAAAAAAAAGTTTCTATTGTTTTTTTTATTTTGTTTGGTGTATGTGCAAAACAAATGATAAAAAAAACTATCTTTGTACAAGTTTTTTTTATTTATCTCCTGCAAAACAATTTGTTAGAATCAAAAGAAAGTTTTGTTTTTATTATTTTTTTTATTTTTCTGCAAAACAGAGGTTAGAGAAACGAAAAGCAAATTTCTTTTTTTTTATTCCTCCTGCAAAAATAGTTGTGAGATAAACAGGAAGAATAATTTTTTTATTTTTTTATTTATACACAAAAATGGATGTGTGAATGGGGATCCGATGGAAATGCGAGAGATAGTGAAAATGGTGAGATCGCGAGGTGAGGTGAAGATCGGTATCGGACGCGAATTATGTGGAGAACAATTTTAGGATTTTTAATCTAAAAACTACTCACTACAACTACGCAAAATTAAACCTACAATTTACCTAAGAAAAGACAAGAAATAAAAGTGGATCTCACCTTGTGGTTCGGACATGCCATGATGGCCTCGACGAAGCTCAGATCGCTGTCACCGACCGGATCGGAGGCTAGGACCCTCTTCAACAAGAATTCTCTCGGAAACTGGGCTCCTCTCCGCCAAAGATCGATCCAGTGTGAATGAGGGAGGAGGAGCCCATTAAAAAGAGAAGAAAATCAAAAATGGAAGATATTCACAAATGAGGAAAGTGTTTATTTGTTAATTAAATAAAATAATTGAATAAATAAAATAAATAATTAATTAAAAACAAATTTCGTAATTAATTAAAATAAATAAATTAAATAATTCCCAAAAATCAATTAACCACCTTAATGGTGGCTATTTAAGGCACAAAATCAAATCTTTACATAAAAGGTAAGTTATCAAATCAAATGAATTCAAATAAATCAATAAATTAAATAATTACATATGATTTTCGTAATTAAATAAATTAAATTAATTAATGTGAGACAATTAATTTTTTTGGTAATTTTTATTTAGGAATATTAATTGTATACATATATTATACACATATAATACAATATACATAGGTACATATAAGGAAATATTTTTATAAAAGATTTTTTAAATTTTTATCTTTATTTACAAATATATACATTATAAAAATAAATATGAATAAAATATATACAACAAGTATATGGGAAACTGTACAAAACACCCCAGAAAATTGAATTTTTAACCGTAACTCCAAAAAGTACGAAACCACAGCCATTTGAAAGATAATTTAATTTATAGTATGATGGAAGTGAGTTTGGTTCAATTTGAGCTTGTGTGGAGCCGGAATTGATGTTTCAATTATCACTTTGTGGCTTTTTCTGGGTGTAATTATTTGCAATATATACAATATTTTATTTTACAAATATTTTTATTATTTACAACACAATTTTATTCACAACTTTTATTTACAAAAATAATTAGTTTGAGGTCAAAGTATGTACAAATAAAATAATGTAAGTTTTGTACAAATATACATGAAAAGTATTTACAAGATATTTTTGATTTTTCTGACAAACGACCCTATCTCCCCCTACTTTATTCCTGGTCGATCAGGTCAAGTCTTGACCTTCTCTCGGGGTTTGGGTCAGTCTGTATTTATTGCATAACTACATCCTTTATTTTTCTTTTCTTTTTCTTTTCTTCTTTATTCTTTTATTTATGTACAAAAAGTGTTGAAAATGCAATTTTAACAAATGCATGCAAAATGGTAAAATTATGAAATTAAATGGTATTTACATGTGTTTGACTAAGAAAATGAAGCTAAAATAAAAGAATAAAGGCGATGAATCGTGGATTCATCACTGATGAAGCTCCCGGTCATTGCCTGCAAGGGGTCGTCGAATCCCCGAGGCTGAGCGCGCTCGCGGCGGCGCACGGCGGCGTTTACCACCGGATCAGTGACTCCCGGCTGCCCGGGCCTCGCTGCTACTCCCACGGCCACGGCTGTCACTCAGGGACGCTGGAGGAGGTCACAGGCACCGAGGGGAAGATCAAAGATGAAAGAATTAGGTCGCCGGCACCGACTTTATATATGGTGCTGGGTCCGAGAAGATGGCGATCGGGCGAGTCAGGCGGAGCTCGGATCCAGCGAACCCACCCCGGGCGAGGGTCCTAGATGATCGGGCAGTAAACGGGGCCCGGGGTTAAGGGGAATGGCGGTCGGGTCAACCGTGAAGAATTTGGAGAAAACGGGTCGGGCGAGGAGGACCCAGCTCTGGTGGTCCTGGGGGGAGAGTTGACCGGGGGTCAACAATCCCCCGTGGACCAATCAGAGCCCGCCAAGCTTATTAATTTTAATTTATTTATTTGAGTTAGAAAATGACCGAATTTACAAAAACTTAAAACATGAAATATTTTTATTTTATTTTTTTCTATTTTTTGTGATTTTTAATTAATTTTTGGAAATAAAAATAAGGTATGTACATAGTAGGGTTAGATATAGGTATATATACAATATGTGGGATTTTGATTTTTTATTTTTAATTATTATTTTTATACACTTTTATCCTTATTTTATATTTTATTTGTTTATAGAATAAAATAAGGAATAAAAAGGTATTTTTATTTTATTTTATTTTTATTATTTATGTACATAGGTAAAATAAATAGATATGTACATCTATATACTTGGTATATGTACAATGTATTTTTGATTTTTCTATTTTTATTTTGTTTTGATTTTAATTGTTTTTATTTTATTTATTTACAATATATAATATAGACTATTTACAAAAATTATAAAAATTACTTTTATATATTTACAAAGCTGAATAAATATATATAGGTGTGGTGTATAAGGAAAGGAATATTTTTGATCTTTTTGATTTTTAACTTTTTATTTTGCTTTTATATTTTTATAAATATATACAAGTATTTGCAAGCATATTTTTGGGTGAGGAAAATATAGTTTTATTTATTTACACAAATATTTACACATGAGCCCCTATCTCCCTCTACTTTGGCTTTTATGCGGTCAGGCCCATACTGAGCCCTCCCTTGGGTTAGGTTGCTCAATATTTATTCTAAATATTTCCCTCTTTTTCTTTTTTTAATCTTTATTCTTTTATTTTTGCACAAAAACATGCTAATTATAGGTTTTTACACAATGCATGCTTTTGGTAATTTTTCCTATTTACATATATCTACATGTATTTGCAAAGGTTTTTGTAGCTAAAATATAAGAATAAAGAGTGATGAATGAGTATTCATCAGGGACTTAAATGCAATTACCTAGAATGCTGGGAAGTGGAATGCAATTTCTCCACAGCTGCACGTGCTTCTCACGTGGGGGAGCTTCACAGGGACCTTTTTGCAATTTCGTAAAGTTCCCAGGGCCTCTGTGCAAATTACCCAGGCCGCACGTGCTCCTCACGTGGGGCGGCCTAGGCTCGGGCGGCATCGGAGGCTCGGGTCTTGGCTCGGGAGCTCCTGGAGGTCTGGAGGGAGGATCGGCTAGCCTCGGGTGGTCCGAGCCTAGGGTTGGGGAAGAGGCTCGGGCCCGTAGACGTGGCGTGCTCTGGATCTTTGGATCAAGAAAGATCCAAAGGTTGTCGTTGATGGAGACGTGGCGAACCAGTACCCGTCGAATCAGGAGTGATCCAACGGTGCATGGAGATCGAGGGATGGGGCGACGTGGCTGGCGCTGGACCGTTGGATCTAAAGTGGATCTAACGGTGATGTGTTGCTCCGGTTGACTAGCGACGTGGAAGGCTAGGGACCATTCGATCAGATGATCGAACGGTGGCTGGAGCATCGTCTTCAACGGACCTCCGCCACATGCGGAGGAGTTGGCTGGTCTCAGGCAGAGGAGCGTCTGCTCCGCCCGGTCGTACTTACGTCGGTGAAGCTCTCCGGAGGCTCGGAGATATCCAGGAAGATTCTCGGCGATGCGGCGAAGCTCCAGGTGGTCTCAGGTGCGGAAGAGTCGCGTCGGAGATCGCTGTCGATGAAGCTCGCTAGGGGCTCCGGTGATGGTCCGGCCAATGAACGAGAAGGTACCTGCAAGCGTTAGGGGTATAGCCGAAGCAAGAGGTGCACTCGTGGAGATGTGGGGAGTGACGGCGAGGCCTAATCGGAGTGAAAGGATGCTCGGTGATGGTGCTCCGCCCAGGTGGCGGAGCTGGAGCTGATGGAGGGTGAAGTGCTGTGTCGGAGGGTGTAGTGTACGGCGCGAAGATCAGAGCTCCGCTCCGGAGCTGGTCAAAGTGAAAGAGGGGCGAGACAATGAAGGTGGAGTGCGGATAAAATGGAAGAAATGAAAGGAGAAATCAAACCGAAGATCAAACGGAGATGGAGGGGTTTACCTGTGGTTTGGAGCTCGAAGTCGAGTTCTAGGTAGTCGCTCGAAGGGGCGGTAAGACCCTGAGCTCAAGCAGCTGCTCGGAGGGTGGCTGCGACACGGCGGAGGTGTCACGGATCTCACCGGAGAAGAACCCGGTCGTCGTTCAAAGAAGCACTCAATTGATGTCACCAAAAGATCGCTCTGAGCTCAAGGAACTTCCCTGGGGTGGCAGATGAGCGTGACGATGGCTGGTGCTCGAGTATTTAAGGGGCAAAGGTCTTGGCAGGGCTGATGATGGGGAGAAGTTCATGGAGTTCGTGGAGCGTCTTCGGTGGTCGACGTGGGTAGTGAGGTGGCTGGCGAAGATAAGGAACGAGTGGGGAAGGACGTGGAGGTGATGGTGGTCGTCGATGGTGGTGGGAGCGCGACCAAGAATAGAAAGGGGCAGCCCCCTCCGCAAGCTCGAGAACGTGGGAGAGAGGGGCGCCGGAGGTGGAAGACGGAGTCCCCGCCGTTGGATCCCTTGATCCAACGGTCGCGATCGAGGTGCCTTGGAGCGTTTAGGATTAGATCTGATGCGTATGGATCAAGGGTCGTGGAGCGACCACGTGGCGCAACGGAGCGCAGTGCGAGCGGGTGGCTGAGATCCAATCACGGCGACGCGATCTAAGGGTACTGAAGGAGCCACGCGTCGTGTGGAGGAGAAGGCGCTGACTAACGGCGGAGATTAGATTAGGGCTTCGATCGGGCGGTTGAAATTAGAGCGCTAGTGGACGGTGCAGATCGAAGGGCCGAAGGCGTGATCTGATGGCGCATAATGCGCCACATGGCGTGCTGTGGAAGAAGTGCTAATGGATGGCCCAGATGAAAAGACGGAAATGATCTGACAGTGTAAATTTGAGGCGCACGTGGAAATTAGGTGGCCGCCGGATCTGGAAGTATATCCAATGGCTGAGAGGCACGGCGGCTAGGTTAAGGGGAGCGGGCCGCGTGGCGCAACCAGAGGGCACCACGTGGCCGGCTGTGATTGGCCGAATCAAGAAATGAATTTAGGGAGAGAAGGAGGCCGAATTTGGAAAAACTCAAAACATGAAAGTTGTAGATCTTGATGAGATCTACAAGTTTCATGTTGACCAAAGACGAAAATGAGATCAAATATGATACAAAAATACAAGGTCACAAATATACATATATGTAGTATACAAAGAGGCCTAAAAACCCAACTTTTTCATACGAGATCCAAATTGGATGAAATCAGTCTCATTTTAAAGGTCTTTGATTGTGTATTATTCTAAAAGTGAGTAGACCTATTTTGGAGGTTGTATGAGGGCATTATGGGCATTTTGTGGTCCAAGGGCTTTAAGGCTTTATTGGGTGTTTTTACAAAAGGGGTTCCTGGCTTTCTTCCTTATATTATTAACTAAGGTGTACATAGTATAAGGGAGAGCTTATTTTGTGAGTGGATATGTTACAAGTGATCTTGGATTCTTATTTAATGCAACATGTGAATGCTAAAATGCATATTTTATGAATGCATGTATGAATGCTATTTATGCATTATAAAGGAAAATATGCATCTATTTACTTGGGAACAAGCTTCTATTTTCAACTTTTAGAGTGATGAATCACAGATTCATCAATCACTTGTCCTTGCATTATTTTATCTGCATTGCATATCATATCTGCACAAAGACCTGAGACTTGAAAATACTCACTCACTAATTAAATAATAATTTTTATTAATATATGAAGAAGCTCATGTCTCTGTGTTCGACATTGGTATACTTGCCAAGAAAAATAATTTCCACATATTCGAAGGTGTTGTTTTTGCTGATCCAAATCTGCCTCCTATGCTACAACAATTCCTTATTATTAAAGAGGCAGATTTGCGCTTCATCAGGTGATGTGTCGCAGCTCCAAGAGCTGCCACGTGTGACACCAAAAAAAATAAATGTAAACAAAAAAGTAAAAAAGAAATGGAAAATGGGTTTAATCAAAAAATTGGTCAACATGAAAGTTGTTTCTATCGACGAGATTTAGAATTTTTGTGAAGGATTGAAAACTAAAATAACTTATTTATACAAAGTATTTTTGGTGGTATCATACATACATAAAATACCATATTTTTATGTTTTGACATTTTTGTTATTTTTAAGTAAGATAAAAATTAACAAATAAAAATTAGAGAAAATATGAAATAACTATTTACAGCTTAATCTAATTTTTTTGGATTTTTAATAATTAAAAGATAGAATAATATAAAGATAAAATAAATGAAATGTAGGGGCATATGTACAATGTACAAAGGGGCCCAAAATCCAAATTTCACATATGATGTCCGATTCTTTTGAATTTGGTCTTGTTTTTAAGGTAATTCAATGTACATTAATTCAAAAGTGAGTAGGGTCCATAGGAGACTGTATGAGAGATATATTCATATTTTAGGGCTCTTAGTCTCAAACTAGTGTTTGGGATTTATTGGTCAATTTTACAAGTTAGTATTTTTATATTTTTTTCTTTATTAGTGTTAATAATATATACACTATAGAGTTGATTTTATTCAATTATAACTTAGTAATAAATAAATAAAAATAAGAAAAATATGGCGATTATACATGTGATACTCATAAGTGGATTTAGTTCTTATTTAATGCAAATATGCATGTCAAAATGCAGACATTAATTCTAAATGCATGATCGAGAATAATGCAAAATAAATGGAGAAATGCAGCTAATTACTCAGGAATAAGGTTCTATTTTCAACTTTTTGAGTGTTGAGTCACATATTCATAACTCACCATCAGAGATGCGCCATAGCAAAATGGAGTTGCAGAAGAATGAACATGACACTTCTGGAGAGAGAGAGAGCAAGGTGCATGCTCTCCAATGCTCGACTTGGTAGAGCATTCTAGGTTGAAGCTATGAATATATCTTATTACTTGGTGAATCATAGTCCCTGTATCTTCTATTGATTGCAAGCACCCCATGGAGGTATGGCTTGGTAATCATGTTGATTATCATGTTTTACGAGTCTTTGGTTATGATGCCTATTATCGTGTTAGTGAAGGAAAGTTATAACTAAGGACAAAGAAAGTGATGTTTACAGGCTATGGTGAGGTGTAAAGGGGTACAAAATTGGGACCCCTTATGAGCATAGAATTATTGTTAGCGTGAATGTTACTTTGATGAGAATCCCATACTTTACTCGAGTAGTGAGTCTGTTATTGCATGGACAGATGATGATGTGACAGAACAGGTAGATTTTGAATTGACACCATGTAGTTGATCACACCACTCCTGATCAGGTTGTTTCTAAACATATTGAAGCTGTGCAACCAAAGGAGAGGCGACCGAGAGTTGCTACTGGATCATCCCCATACATACATACATCCATTGCATAAATGCATATTTGAAGATACAATTGCATTTGCACTACATGTTACGGAGGAGGCAGAGTTTCCATAACCCTCCACTTATATAGAGGTAATAGCTATGCCAGAATCTGGGCAGTGGATTACTATTATGGGTGAGGAGATGGAGTATCTTCACAAGAATCAGATATGGAAGCTTGTCAAATTTCCAAAGGGAAGGAAGGTCATTAGACGCGGATGGGTCTTCAAGAAAAGATAGGAACTCAAGAAGTGAAGGCATCATATACAAGGCACACCTAGTTGCGAAGGGTTACAGTCAGAAGGAATGTAAATATTATAATAATATATTCTCTCTTGATGTAAGACATACATCCATGAGGGTGCTACTAGCTCTTATAGCATATTAAGACTTGGAGCTGGAGCAGTTAAATGTGATGACAACTTTCTTGCATGGTGAAGTCAAAGAAGACATTCTTATGAGCCATCCAGAGGGATTCACATCTCATGGAAAGGAATACCATGTGTGCATATTGAAGAAGTCCTTGTATGGGATTAAGAAGTCTCCTAGGCAGCGGCACAAGAAGTTTGAAAATTTCACGAGTGGTCAGGGGTTCAACAGGAGCCCATACGATTGTTGTGTTTGGTTGCTTTGTCTACAACATACGCAGAGTACATGCCTTTGACAGAGGCTGTAAAGGAAGGCATCTGACTAAAGTTTTTGGTTGGAGATCTTGATCTATAATAAGATTAGATTATAGTATATCGTGACAGTCTGACTGCTATATACTTAGCCAAGGATCGATGCATCGTGAGAGAACTAAGCACATAGATATCAGATATCACTTCATTCGTTATGAGAAGAGGATCAAGGTGAAGAAGGTTGGCACAACAGATAATCCAACTGATATGTTCATAAAGGTCGTTCTTGGGAGTAAGTTCAAATATTGCTTGGACTTGCTCAATGTCGATGGTTGGCAAAAGCCCCGAGGATGGGCTGGCAACACGACAAAGCTTGGAAAAGCTTCTCAGAGATTCAATTCAAGGTGAAGATTGTTGATTTGTTTTGAAGGATTAGTTCTATCTGTATTTGGGTATATGGATCCGTTTGTTTCAGATTTCCTTCTATACGAGAGCAGCATATAAACTCCCTAGGGTTAGGGCTCTAAGGATCCTCTCTACTCTCGTCTTTCTCTACGTAGTGAAATCCGATCACCGCCACCCAATGATGTAACACAGTTACGAGTGAACCTTGTAAATAAGTGTGTTTGTGTCTTTCTTGTTTGATCGTGTTTATGTGTGTTTGCTTCCGCAGTTTGCAACATTAACATAATTAGAGAGGACTACGTTGACATGCATAGACATGTTGGAGGAAGTGTGTGCATGCAATGCATAAAAAGCATATATATCATGTACCTAGTTCTCCAACATCACTTGAGAAACATCATGCCTTATAATATCTGGCTTTCCAAAGCAATCTTTCCTATGAGCAACATTATTTTACAATTTCCTTCACTGTCCTCTTATCAGAAATGGTGTGTTTGCATCTTTTGTTGTTCAAAACTTCAAGTTCACTAGTATGAATGGAACACTACTTATCTAAACATTCATTAAATCCAATTGAAGGATAATGCACTTCTAATTAGATCTAATGCTGCTCCGCTGAATCGTATCACATTTTTTATGAACCGTTATCACAATCTTGTAATCAACAATGACCTCCCTCGCCCAAAAGAAACAGTTCTTTTTTAGGTGAAGGACCTTGGATTCTTTCCTCTACACAACTCGAATAAATGTGAATTTCGCTATGCACAACTCAAATATTTGAAATATCATTTTCACATCATCGCAACAAATTTGACCTATACCAATAAAAATTAGGATATTCATTGTTATATCTTCTTAGGCTAAATTTGTAAAAATATTTGTTACAAATTATTTTTCATTCTTGGAATTTGTTCGCAATGAATTTTATATATTTGTTGCCAAAGGTTCATATATATCTGTTGATTTTGTCATTAACTTTTTACTATTTTTTCCAATTTAGCAGTGACTAGAAAAATCAATGGATAACCATTGGTATATATATAATCTATTAGTAGCGATATAGAAACAATCAGGATACTTGCTGCACATTTAAAGGATAAAGTAATGAATAATATTAGTTGTTATAACTTCAACTTCACTTCACCACAAAATATACGACAAGAAACTTTAAACTACTCAGTGCAATAGTCTAGTTTTATTGTGATAATTGTAATTACAATAAAAGATAATAAATAATGTTAGTAAAGCAGAAAATGATAGACATTCCCAATCAAAAATAACAAAGAATGATATAGTGTGTGAGTTTCATCAAGTTCACGTAGAAGCTAGAACAAAAGATTCTTATGATATCTAAGTTATAGTGGTAGAATTTTCTGGCAATCAAAAACCTGTTTGCTAACAAAAATCTATTGCCCTAACTATGACATTAAAATAGCCATCCCACGCTATATTAGAAAAATCGATTAACCAAACTAGTGGCAACAAATTGTTAGTTGCAATAAAATCATGGCTGCTAAGCTTTTGGCAACATATATTGACGACGCTAATATCTAGATCCATTGTCACAAGCCAAATTTCTGTCATTAGAGGTTGTCGCTATAATTTAGTTTGTTGCGGTGAAAGGTGTTAATACGACATTATCTCTTCTTTTATGCTTAATTTTACAGAGATTTATATTTAATTTTATAAGGAGATTTTCCAAAGAGCACATAGCTAGTTAAGGTTGTAGCAAACACTCTAATTTTACAAAGTGTTTAACATTATTTTGAGAAAAAAACTAATATTTTACAAAATTTGTATCATATTTTTAATATGAGTGGTCATTCTACAAAAATCAAATCTTAAATTAACATGAAATGATCATTATTTTAAAATGACGATAGATATTTATACTACAAATAAAGATTATGACTATTCATATTAATTTAACATTTACTTCTGTGAAATGATATCTTCTCGTAACATGATACAGTAGTTATAAAATAATAAATATTTTGTTCAAAATGAGGGTACACACTTGTAAAATGATGGCGCTCGTTACAATCCTAACGGGTCACATACTCAATGTAATTTTTTTCTAAGGTAAAATAGAGACAAACATGTTAATGTATATACAATATACATGTTCTCAAACTTTTGTTTTCGTTTGTTTTTGCTATTTTTGGTTTTTTCTTTATACTAGTTAATAAACGACTTAAGAAAGATAATAGGAAAAATGAGACATGATAATTAGTACTTGTACATAAAATAATAAGCACAAGTTTTGTGATAATCGGAGTTTATTTATTTACAAGATTTAGCCCTAATTTGTTACACTATTACCAAAGTTAATTGGATCAAATTAGATGGTTTATCAAGTGAATCGCTATGAGAATTTTGCTAAGATCTTCAAATAGAGTAGATGAATCGAGAATCATCAATAGATCAGAGCCACCGCTCCATTTCGTCACCACCACCCATCAGAGCTCCAATTACCCCCTATTCCTTTCCCTTCTTAGGATAACGCTCAGGCTGAGTCCAAGGGATTCGAGCCAACTTCTTCTTGCAAGAACTTTGCCGAATTCTTATGGTGTCTGAGGAAAAATAAGTTGTGTGACAAGGTGAGGAGGGCAAAATTCTTGGGGATCCAGGAGGCGAGTTGTGATAGATGCGGGGAGCAAATGGAGAATGCAGAACATCTCTTTTTCAAGTGCGAGTCTTCAATGAAGGTCTGGAGGGAATTGGCTATCCCTTGGTTAGACACGAGCGGATCGATGAGCTTTTGGGTGGCAATAAGGAAGGTGGGAGGAAGCTCCACAGATGATGTCTCTAAACCTTTTGCGGCACTTTGGACGATCTGGCTGGCAAGAAACGAGCTCATTTTCAAGAGTCAGAATTTTTATTCAGAAAATGTTGTATCACATTGTAGGGCCCTTTTGAACTTCTGGGAGTCTTGATAACTTAAGATGTACTCTTGATCTTTATTATTTTAATATAATTTTGCGGTGACTCCCATACTGGGAGATCACCCTCTTTATCATAAAAAAAAAGAACTTTGCCGAAGCCACCTAGGACACGAGGTTAAGGACCAACACTCAAGTTCCTCGATCAAGCTCCACCAGCGTTTCCACAGGAGGAGAGGACTAGCAACCAAGGGTCCTCACATGTATGATCGGAGGAAACAAAGTGCAACATATGCACCCTTTGAAGTGATTCATTTGGTCATTCCCTCTCAAAAGCATCTACAACCATCGATCGCAAAACCCCACTCCCATCACAACCAACGAAGGTTCGTTGCTATGAGCCTTTGGATTGCCACCATCGAGAAGACAATACCCATCCACATAGTGTAACTAGCGCAACACAATCACAACAAGAGAAGCGCACCTCAGCCATCTATCTGGAGTTCCAGGTCATGTGCATCTTGCACATGACTTAGGATATTTGCAAGTATACATCCTAGTCTTCTAGATTCGTAGCTTATACCCCGACCTTAGATAACTTGCACATATACTCTAGCTGTTTTAATAATTACATAAAGACTTGTATCCGTCTTTGATCTGTTTTATTTTATTCATTTTCATTGAGAAGCCTCTGTTTAGGAATCAAATTGAACATCATTTGTCATATTTTTATTCTTCTAAAATATGCATGTTGAGCCTTGATTAATTCTTTACATTATGAAATTGAGGTGGCACTTATATTCACCGCCATTGAATTATTAAAGATATTTTGATGAAAATTGTTATATTTTTTTGCCCATCCATGATTATCAAATTGTTAATAAATTATTGCTTAGTTAAAAAAGTTCCTTAAAAATCACATTGTGTAGAGTTACATCCACGTGCCCAACATTCATTGCATTTGTACCCATATTATTCTCTAAATAGATTATTTAGTGATTCTAGTGTTTGAATTTTTGTAGACTCATAATTATTTTTTTAAGAAACAAAAACTATTATGGATTCCTCTCATTAAAGATCTATTTGGGATATTTTTAATTCTTAAAATTATTGATGATGGGTAGTTTTTAAATTTGATTTACAAGGAATCACTAGGTCTACATTTAAATATTCATAGAACATTCATTTTGCACCAGAAAAATACAAAAAAAATAGTAGCCTCATTTTATATACATTCACGTTCTTGCCAAGTTTTAAGATTTTTGGAAATCATTTGATTGCATTTGATTCTAAGTTGATTAGTTGCCTCCTTGAGTCGGCCTTGGGCTTACCCATGTAAAATAAAAAATTGACCACTTACATTCATTGATTGATTTTTATATGGTTCTTGAATCATGTATTTTATCTAAAGGATATGGTAAGATCCTTAAGCGCATCATGGAAGCGTGAGAATCACGTCGTATGCGATCGGGAGCGACTAGTCGCACTAGTGGCTCCGGACAGCGGGAATTAAAAAATTTTCATGTGATGAAATCACATGATCCAAGAACACTTCTCAGATCGTTCCATCTAAAACACAAACAAGTAATAGGATTACTTCTTGAAGCGTGGTTGCGATCGAGTCTCTAAACGAAGAGACCTCCTGTCTCAAGTCCGATCCGTCAGAGGAGACGCTTGTGAGCGCGTTGATGAAACACGTGCTTCTCGCAATCCATGCTGATGATCCATCCGACAAATATCCTGATCTCGTCATACAAAATCCGATGTCTTCTTCACGAACGGGCCGCATGATGAATACCCATTCATGACTCCTTATTCTTATATTTTAGCTGCAAAAACCTTTGCAAATACATGTATATTCATGTAAATACAAATAATTGTCAAAAGCATGCATTGTATAAAGTTTAATAATTAGCATGTTTTTGTGCAAAAATAAAAAGAATAAAGAGACAAAAGAAAAAGAGGGAAATATTTAGAATAAATATTGAGCAACCTAATCCCAAGAGAGGGCTCAGCATGGGCCTGACCGCATAAAAACCAAAGTAGAGAGAGATAAGGAAGCTCATGTGTGCATATACCTGTAAAGAAAATAAAAATCTTTTCCTCTAAAAACAAAAATAAAAGTGGGTTTCTATTTATTTGTAAATATTATTGCGAGTATAAGAGACTGCGGGTGACTTTCATTAAGAAAGGGGTTTGTAAATATAAAATTAAAATAAAAATGTGAAAACTAAAAAGGAAATAAAAATACCTTCACCTTGTATATCCACCATGTACATAAACTCACTTATATATTTATTTATCCCTATAAATAAATAAATAAAAATCCCATAAAAATTGTACATATTCTATACTTCATAATGTAAATAAATAAAATAAAAATCATAAAAACAAAAATAAAATAAAAAGAACAAAAATAAAAATCAAAATAAACATTGTATATAGACCATGTATATATGTGTATATAACTATTTATTTACCCTATGTAAATAAACAATAAAAATAAAATAAAAATATTAAATTATTCCAAATTTTATTCTATAAATAAATAAAATATAAAATTGGAATAATTTGTACAAAAATAAACAATTAAAAATTAAAAATACATATGTAAATACATGTATATAATAATAATATTTTGTAAATACCTAAATTATATTTCAAAAAATTAAATAAAAATCACTAAAAAATAGTTTGAAAATAAATAAACATTTTTCATGTTTAAAATTTTTCGAAAATAAGCCATTTATTATTTTTAAAGGAATTTATAAATAATTAAAAAATGAAATTATCTGATTGGTCCACGGGGGATTGTTGACCTCCGGTCAACTCTCCCCCGCGGACCATTCTCTTGCGGATCCAGGTTGTCGACCCGACTTCTCCCATTTTCACCCACTCGATCCGCCCGCCAAATCCGCAAACCCCGGGTCCTAATCATTCCCTGATCATCCGAGATCCGCGCCCGGTGGTTAGCATCGGGGTCCGTGCTCCGATTTCCTCGCCCGACAGTCATCTAGCAGGACCCCTAACCCTATTTAATCCGAGCTCCGCCGCACGATTCTAGCATCTTTGGCTCCCCACCTCACCTTCCCAGGACCTCCACTGCCATCCTCGAGGTGACAGCTCGCCGCTGGTGGTGTTGTAGAGAGGAGAGGGTGCCCGGACCACTGATCCGGCGTCCTAGCATCGCCGTGCTCCGCCTGAAGCAGGAGCTCGAGCCTCGGGCCTCGATGACCCGTGAGGCAGACCCAGAGCTTCCCAAGCTCACGCGCAGTCGACTCGTCCACCCAGGTAGCCCTCGTTTCTTCTCCTGTTCGTTGATTTTACATTACGCCCAAATCGACCCATTTTCATTCTGCTTCGATTCCGTCCATCCTCATCGATTACCCGATCATCGGAGCATCCCATCACGTTCGCCTTCTCCCCACGCACGTTCTCCGCCCCTCCATTCAACCCAGCTCGCACAGGAGCTGGGGTTTCGAGTTCCTCCGTCGTCGCATCGCCGGAGCTCGTCCGCCCCGCCTCACCGATCACCGTCACCCCCTCTCACAGGGTCGAGGCACTTTGCCCTCGACCCGCGAGTCTTCTGGTGCCCTTTTGCAGGTACAAAGAGGACTGTCTGAGGTCCTCTAACTCGAGCCCAGGAGCTTCCCCTCCGCCGGAGTCGACCGAGCTCCTCAGAGCTCCGTTGCTCCATCGGAGACCGCCATTCGACGCGGAAGGCCAGCACGCATCTTCTCCGATCTTTAGTGGCCTTCGAGGAGGAGTCCAGCGAAGCTCGTTGGTCATCAGTTCCTCCAGGACCCTCGCGAGCCGTCAGATCGTCCTCACGCTCCAGATTAGATCCCAGCCATCCCTGTTAGGAGATTCGCCACCGTCCGATCCTTCTGAGGATCGATCTGAGCCACACGATCAGATGAAGAGGCACCCGTGATTCCTGAGCCGTCCGATCTCCACGTGCCATCTTCTCAGCCGTCGATTCACCAAGGGTTTCGCCACAGCGTACGAGGACCGTCAGATCTGCCACGTGGTGGACCCTCATCCATTCGATCAGGCCCGTGCTTCTTGGTTAAAGGCGCCCCTTATTCCCAGCCGTTAGATCTGCTACGTGGCGCTACATTAGCCGTCGACATTTAATAAAGGGGTAAATAGCTCTTAGGCCCCTCTAGTTCTTGCTTTTATTATTTAGTCCTGTAAATATTTTTAGTATTTTATTTGTGTTAGGTAAATTGCATTTTGGACCTTGTATTTTCTGCTATTCGCATATATACCCCTGCCTGTAGTGTGTCACATGCATCGACACGTGTTTTATTTGGGATATTTGCATCGATAGCCTTGTGTTTCTAGGGTGTTACTGATTGAATGAAACTTTTCAAGTAATTGCATATATACCCATGTGCGTGGTTGATTTGTGCATGTGCGTATATTTTTGGGTATTTTACAGTAAGGCCCTCGGACTTTTGGTACATGTTACCAGTTAGTCCAATGACCTTATTTTTATTGCAATTAGGTCCTTGAGTGCCCAGGTCACGCGCCTCGCGCGTGCAACCTTAGAAATTTTGCACCGGACCCCCTGGAACTTTTACTAATTGCGTTTAGGTCCCTGTGCACTGTACCTTGGTTTTGATTTTTAATAAAATATCAAACTAACTCCAAATTCAATGAAAATTGGATACATGACTCCTGCCATGGTGTAAAATTTTCTATAACTTTTGGGGACATTTTTGATTTCATCTACTATTTTTAAAAATTCAAAAACATGCATTTTCTTTACTGTCTGATTTAAAAATTCACAAAAAATATTAAAATACCTCTAAAAATTACAAAAAATTAGCTACTGTGTATTTTGTCTTGTTTGATTTTCTGACCAAGATTGGTCATTTTTCATTATATAAAACTCATAAGAATTGAAAAACATCTAAAAACCTATAAAAAATTATAATAATTATTTTAAAAATCCAAAAATAATATTCTAGTGGCCAAATTTTCTTTGTAGTTTCTACTACACAGGAAAATTACCTTCAGGCTTTTTAGGGATTTTTAGATATTTTATCTAAGTCCCTCAAGCTTGGCTGGACATTGTTGTTGTCTTTTTGCATTGTTTGATTTTTAGAAAATTAAATAAAAATCAAAAAATACAAAAAATTCACTAAAAACAGTAAAAAACATAAAATACATAAAAACATTTTTATTTGAATTTTTGGTTGAGCTTTGAGTGCTTTAATAATTGCTTGTATTTGGCTTATTCACTTGTTTTCCTATTTTCTTTATTAATCAAAAATCCAAAAAATGTTAAAAATTTAAAATCCACCAAAAAATTCATTTGTTTATATTGCACTATTCTTTAGACTACTTCGTAGGCCGCAAGGACATCACGTGCTCCCTGAGTCCGACCCTGGTCGCTATACCAGGCTAATCTAATAGCCAGGACCGCTATTGTGTTTATTTGATTTTATCTGATTTTGGTGGTCTGAACCTCATTTTCTTGATTGAGCCGAGATTCTTATTGATCCGGGTCGCAACGACCCGAGTGTGATATTTTTACCTGATCCGGATTAGTAGGATTTTGGCTCATCAACGTACCGAAGGAGATGGAGATCCACGAGAAAATGATCAGGCAGCATAGCGACGACGCTGCGGAGATGGAGACTCTCTCTAGGGATTCCATGGTGACGACCATATGAGAGATAGGGGGCGTGTAGAGAGAAAGAGAGAGAGAGAGAGAGCTTTATGTTCTCATGTTGTCTTGTCTAAAGAAGAGCAAAGGGGTTGCCTCTCCTTTTATAATATCTTGGGATCCTTCGATCTCAATCCATGGATAACACAAATCCAAGAGCTTTCATTGATTTGTATTTCTTTCAGTGGTCATGATTTTGTTGCACAAATTTGCAACAATAATTTGTTGTATTTTAAATAAATTAAATATATTGAAAATCAATAAATATAATTAATTTAAATCAAAGCAACAAATATGGAGTGGATTGGAGATAAAGCAACCAACATTCCATGTATATAAGGTGGACAACCACAAGTTAAGGGTGCTCAACATGGTCGTCCCCCCTTATATGGAATGATGGGGCTTTTATTCCATAATAGTTGAGATCTCATATCTCAATATACAGTCCATACATACAACAATATTTGTTGCATAAATATTCACCAAAATAATTTTAAATTATTTTGTGAACATTACAATCATGCCATTGGAAACTTGTAAATCACATTCACAACCCAAAATAAAATGTGAATTACGTTTTCAATTTAATGTCCAATGTGAATCCAATTCATATTAACATAAAATTAACAAATGTAAATTACATATAGCTCTCTCTTATATATTATAAATCACATTTATAATATATATGATTAATATAGATAATGCTATCCATATTATTCATAACCATGATAATTAAATCACATTTAATCATTTTGGATCTCTTTTCTTTTGTTCCCAAATAACATGAATCACATTTACATTATTCATATCTTTGATAATTAAATAATATTTAATTATATTAGACAACTCTCTTTATAATATGAATGAAATTTATATTATCCATGATAACTATATTGGATTTAATTATCAATTGTCTCAATGCTTGAATGCATATATCAACAATGAAATAATCCTGAACTCTTTCAAGGATAATGCGCTTTCTCCGCAGATACTTGGAGATAAGGACATGGCGATTGTATTGTTCCATGTATAGTGACTTAGATATTGAGTTCACATCTCAAATCCAGATCTCGCACCTCCCATAGATGCTTGATTAAACAAGACCACAAATCTAATATTCTCATTGCATCTGAATCACATTCAGATCAATGTCCAACATTTGGACCAAGATTAGATTACTTCTCTATTGAGAGGAGCCACTAAAATCCAAACTCGTTTCACCACTCCTTAGGAATGGAAGCGTCATGGTTATACAATCGTTTATGATCACATCACCCACAGGTATTCCCAATACTGTACATCCTGCATACTGTAAGACCCAGAATAAAATAAAGTATTAGATCAATTTTACATTGTCTACATCAGGGTTTTATCAGTAAGTTTCTCATTTGATCATTGGGAGTTGGTATCGATCATATACTTTCCAAAAGCATATATCATACATAGGTCTTGGTCATATACTTTCCAAAAGTATATATATCAAACCTACAAATTCAGTCAAGCTTCCAAAGTGAGACGACCGTACACGGAATTTGATTCATCCCAATATATCATGAGTGAGCTCATGTCTTCCGGTTCAGTAGATGAACCTGTATGATCCCTTTGAGAGATTGTATTACTCATATGCCCTTGCACGCACACCAGCACGCCGGTGTATAGACCTTGATTAGGTCATCAACCTATTGGTGTGTCAAATGTACATACTCAAACATATAGTAACACATCTGTCTTCGATCATAGGATGTGTGCCTATATCGTGACAGCATACGACATAGGACTTTGGTTATCTCGATCTTGTTAAGTCAACTCTTTGACCTAACTTATCTAACACCTCCGAATCTCTATTCCTGTGCAGAGAATCTGCATCAAGAGGTCGGTTAGATATCAACCTCTAGAGAGAGGATTGTCATCTCCTCCTCAGGTTGGAGATCATCTCTTTAATAATCATTTGACGGTGCTTGATGAATCCTCAATCTAACCCTTTAGATATTCATCCAAGCACCAACCTCTATAATTCAATTATTGAATCAACAGTTGTATGATCATTAAGACGACCATGGTACATAACTCTAATTGTACTAAGGGACCTATTATGCAAATTAGTTATTCTTCATTTCAGATCAGGGAATGATATTCGCAATAACATTTATTGCATAGTGGCTCGTCGTGGGCTCGCATATCCAACATTATCACCTTGTACAATCAATGATTTCATAAAATTAGGAGTCGTAAAATAACATTTTCCAATAACACGAGCTGACAGAAGGAGTCCATGCTTATGATAACATGTATCCTTAAAGTGACCTATATGGTTGCAATGTGTGCACTATAAGCGAGGGCAACCACTTCCTCTACTTTTGATACTACATCCTCTAAACTGCATCGAACCACCTATGTAGTGGGATGCAATCATAGTAGATGAGGTATGAGTACAATAAGTACGAGGAACTGTAATCTTCCTTATAAGATTATATGCCTCCTCCATAGGAGAAAAAATATACCTATAAGTAGCTGATTGCCGGCGGCATCATATTGGGGATCAAGGGCTGCAAGAAAACACCCACCATTATGATGATTATGTAGGTTGTTAGCTTCTTAGGACTAGCGCTCAAGGTCATGTTGTTGGACATGTGAGCCCACGACGAGCCATTATGCAATAAATGTTATTGCACATATCATTCCCTGATCTGAAATGAAGAATAAATAATTTGCATAATAGGTCCCTTAGTACAATTAGGGTTATGTACCATGGCTATCTTAATGATCATACAGTTGTTGATTCAATTATTGAATCATAGAGGCTGGTGCTTGGATGAATATCTAAAGGGTTAGATTGAGGACTCATCAAGCACCGTCAAATGATTATTAAGATGTGATCTCCAGCCTGAGTAGGAGATGGCAATCCTTTCTCACATAGGTTGATATCTGACCGACCTCTTGATGCAGGTCCTCTGCATAGGAATAGAGATTCGGAGGTGTCAGATTAGTTAGGTCTAAGAGTTGACTTAACGAGATCGAGATAACCTAAGTCCTATGTTGAATGCTGTCACAGCATAGGCACGCATCCTCTGACCGGAGACAGATGTATTGCTATATGTCTGAGTGTGTACATTTGACAGACCAATAGGTTGATGACCTAACCAAGGTCTATACACCGGCGCGTTGGTGTGCATATAAGGGCATATGAGTAATACGATCTCTCAAAGGGATCATGCAGGTTCACTACTGAACCAGAAGACATGAGCTCACTCATGAGATATTGGGAAGAATCAAATTCCGTGCACGGTCGTCTTGCTTTGGAAGCTTGACTGAATTTGTAGGTTTGATATATACTTTTGGAAAGTATATGATCAAGACCTAGGTATGATATATGCTTTTGGAAAGTATATGATCGATACCAAATCCCAATGATCAAATGAGAAACTTGATGATCAAACCCTGAAGAAGACAGTGTAAAATAGATCTTGATCTTCGGGTTGACCATGGGTCTTCCAGTATGCAGGATGTACAGGTATTGGGAATACCTGAAGGGTGATGTGATCATAAACGATTGTATATCCATGACGCTTCCATTCCGAGTGAGTGATGAAACAGGTCTGGATTTTAGTGACTCCTTTCAGTAGAGAAGCAATCCGATCTTAGTCCAAGTGTTGGACATTGGTCTGAATGGGATTCAGATTCAATGAGAAGATTGGATTTGCGGTCTTGATTTAATCAAGCATCTATGGGAGGTTCGTACGATCTAGATTTGAGACGAGATCTCAACATCCAAGTCACTATACGTGGAACAATACAATCGCCCTGTCCTTATTTCCAAGTATCTGCGGAGAAAGCACATTATTCTTGAAAGGGTTCAAGAATAATTCTTTTGATGAAATATCCAAGCAAGGACTTGATGATTAAATGAGATTTAATTATCAAGCTTAATATGAATATAATTCATATTGTGAAAATGATTATCTAAGATAATTAAATGGGATTTAATTATCAAAGATTAAGAGAATGTGGATAACACTATCCATGATATATGTGTGTTATAAATATGATTTATAATATACATATATAAGAGAGAGAATCTATGTAAATAGCATTTGTTAATTAATTGTGTGGATTGGATTCACATTAATTAATTAATTGGAAATGTAATTTACAAATTAGTTTGGGTTGTGAATATGATTCACATAATGATCAATGGCATGATTGAAATATTCACAAATTAATTTAGAATTAATTTGGTGGATATTATTGCAATAATAGTTATTGCAATTTATTAAGAAATAATAAGATAAAATAAAAGGAGACAAAATAACACCCTATAATTTAGGGTGGTTGATTGACTCCCTTTTTGTTGTCACATTATCTCTTAATTAGTTAAATTAAATTATGTTGATAATGTTGCAACATATTTTAATTTAAATTAATGTTGTTGGTTTTAACCAACAACAATCATAGCCATTGATTTAGCATGGACCAAGCATAGCCCTTGGATCCATGTGTCCCATGGATTGAGATCCATTGGACCCTAAACTAGTATAAAAGGAGGGCTAGGGTAGCCTTTCCAAGTTACAACATCATTCTTGAGTTGAAGAACTCTACTCTCTCTCTCTCTCTCATTCTCGTGGGGTCTCCCTAATATTCAAGTGGCCGTCCACTTTGTGTATTAGGAAGGAGATCATTTTTGCTACGCCTCGACGCTTGGATCTTCTTCAAAGGATTGCGGGAAGGACGCGACTCATCATCGTGCCCGCAAGCGCATTCTCCGTGGGTCGGACTTAAGATAGGAGGATCTCTACTTTGGGATCTCGCGATCACAACCACGCTTCAAGAGGTATTCCTTATACTTTGTGGTTTGATGAAACGATCCGAGAAGTGTTCTCGTGATCATGTGGTTTCATCTTTAAAGTTAAAATTTTAATTTCCGCTGCATCTAGCATCTAGTACGACTAGTTGCTCCGATTGCATACGATGCGATCGACACGCTTCCGTGATGCGCTTGAGGATTCTCAATATCCTTCAAGTGGTATCAGATCCATAGGTTGAATAAGGTTTTGGATATGATCCATAGACCTTAGACGATTTGGTTCTTGAAAGGGTTGCGAAATTTTTACTGCATTTCAATTTTTGCACCTCTGTAAAATTGAATTTTTCGGCTCTGTTTAAAATGTTTAAACACGAAATTTTCAATTGGATTTTGTTCCCCATTAAACAAGGAAACCATAGGACTTGAGTTTACTAAATTTAGACTTCATTTGCTCAAGATATGGCTTTTTGAATATGACTATATTCACTGTTGCGGGAACTGCGGATTTGAACGTAATTAATGAGATGATTACGGTTTTAGTCCGCCTTGAAATGCGTGAATTATCACTTGGATTCTTTAATAAATCAAATAGGCAATCTTTGGAAACTGAGTTTGCATTTTTTGGTTTTAAATTGATCAAGATATGTTAATTTTAGTGATTGGGGTCACTGCTGGAAATTGACATTTTTGATCTTGAACCTTGTGATATGTCATTCAATTATCATGGTGAAAATTAATTGTTAATTTTCTGGAATAATTAGTGATAAATATTTGTGAAATATTTAAAGAGATAATTATTTCATTGAATGACACTTGCCTAAACCACAATGATGAGATATTAGATCTTGATCATTGGTTCATCAACAAACATTGATTTCATGAAAAACATAGTTTAACCTACAATAGTTGTAGGACAACTTTTACATGAAAAACCCTTTTGCTTGAATAGGATTGGGGATTTGTCTAGCAAATCTCCTTATAATCAAAAATGTTTTGATTTATATTATATGGTATATTTTCGGTTGAACAACCGATGAACATCTCAAAGTACATGATGGTCTATCTGGTATTATCCTTTCCCGAGGCGGATGTGGTGCCTAGTCGGAGAGCATTGGGGTAGCGGGTTGCAACGTATGTGGTCCGTCCCACTCTCGTCGGTACTGGCCATGACAGCGGGTAGGGACTGTATAATACCGGAGACAGACAATGTGTATTTTTCTAATTATTAAAATTCGAATAATACGTACTTTGAGTATATACCTACTATTCAAGTAAAAGACATGTTTGTTGATTGATGTTTGGATTGATGATTAATTTAATGTGATTAAATTAATTATGTCCAATAAACACTCTATTATGAATAGATGTGTATTTCCCTTGGAAGAGTTAATTATGTGAATATGATTCACGATAATTAATTACAATTTGAATATGAGGTGGAGGATCACATAAGTGACATCCATGGTCTCCCGTCAAGGCAAAGGATTTCGTCGCCAGTTGTTGTGTATAGGAGACGCCTGTCCGAAGTGACAGATCCTGTACATGATTTAATTGGATCGGGTTCTTTGCTTCTCGAAAGAGTAAGGCCGTATACGTAGTGACCCCAATATCGAGTCCTCATATTATTGGGGCGATATTGGATTGCGCATAGCGAGTTCTAATCCTGTTGACGGTTGGTTCAATTAGCAACGGGTCAACATCATCTTAGGGGTGGTGGGCCCGGGTGTTAAAGACCGAATTGGGAATGCAAGTTGGACTTACAAGGCAGAATGAGTTCCCGCTTCTTTTTATCGGAGTCGTAAGTTCTCATATTATTGGGATGCGACAAAGATAGGAAAGGAGATCCCAGATCTTGCTAGAGATATAATGGTAAGAATATCTCTTACATTGAAAGTAATATAGGGAATGAACTTTCAGTGTTGACAAGGCAAGACAACTTTGATATAAAAATTCCTAAATCAAAGTAAAACATGTATATATAATATATATACACTTATGCAAATTTCTTATTTCAGATAATCCTTCATTAAACCCACTCAATGTTATACTCAATGATAACCAGTAAAAAAAAATATCTTGGATTGGACTCATGATCCAGATATTGTACTTGCAATTGGACACATAGTGTATGTGTTTGCAATGTGTAAGTTTCCTCAACATAATGAGGAATGACAATTAAATAAGACAATAAGACATCACCTTAGGGTTTGTATGTCTCTATGTTCTTGATCTTTCATCGAGTGTACTTTAGAAGTCACATATCGATGGTGATCGTAATTGTCAAATAATCCTTATAAAAATAAAAGAAGATATTTTGGCATACATATGTGCTCTAGACATTTAATCATGAATGACATGGTTCTCTGTATTATGCAGAATGGTGGCTCGAAAGAGATGATGTATTCAAAATGTTTGAATACCTACCTGAACCTAAGTCTAAGAGTTAAGATGTATGTAGATATGATGAGTGTCATCATTCTACTGTCTATACTCTGGTCATTCGTGAAGCTTTATGATATTCATATTGTATGAATTTAATGAAGCATGTATAAATGTTGAAATGCTCTTACATTGAATTCTTTTGAATTTAACATAAGAGATCCTTAGTCTTAAGCAATGGTTGTTTATAGATTAAGAGAGTGCAGTGGAAGCATGGGTCGGACCCAAGTAAGAAGGAAAGTCAAAGAGTTGACCTACTTCTGTGACTTCCATATGACATCCAAAGAGTTGGATGAATGCCAATACTGCAATAAGTTGATGTGTTGATAGTATGACTATCAAGTCTGTCTAAATTCCTTAGTGAAGGACTCAGATAGAGCATCAGAATAATCTACATATAATCATTGGCTATGACTTTCTTATTTCATAAGATAAAGTCTGACAATTGTATCCCAATCTTCTAATGACATTTGCAATTGGTTGCATATATATATTAGAAGATTAGAAACTTGATCTTAAGGTTTAGTAGTCATCTACATGGATATTGCTGTAATTGTTGCAGCAATCTCTGTTGGATAGATAGACTTCATATTCTCAGTGGGAGAGCCCTTAGTCTTAGAGAATGTCTCTATGACCTAGATATTAGAATACCCCATTGTTTGTTTCTAAATGTTGGAAATAAACATGAATTCTGAGATAGAACTATCATAAAGAGTTATGATGGAAATATTTCAGATAGTAATCTAACATCTAGTGGACTCCACAAAATTAGAATATTAATGAATGGTTCATTAAGATTTCTAATACTGAAAATCAAACCTTATAAGATCAATAGGAGGATGAAGATCATTTGACAATGATCTGGCATCAAGCCTTGGATGTTTGTCTGTTGAATTGATCAATAGACTAGTAAGATATGAAACTTTAGAATGTCTAAAATTTCAAATCTTACATACTTGTGAATATTGTATTCAAAGTAAAATGTCCAATACACCCTTCTCTGGGAATGGTGTTAGATGTCGAGGTATTCAAGATCTCATACATATTGATGTATGTAGATCATCTATATCATAGTAAACATTATGGATATGTAATATCTATTGATGATTACGTATGATATGAGATTTCTTCTCTTCACCTGAGAAACCTTTGAAATGTTCAAAGATTTCACAATTTTGGTTTAGAACCAAAGTTTGAAGAAAGATGAAATGAATTTGATCTAACCTAGGTAGCTTGTACCTATTAGATAAAATTCAAAGAATACCTTATGGAGATATGAATATCATTTCTATCTCACTCCTCCTGATAAACCTGAACTCAATAGAGTTGTAGGGAGATACAATTGGATCATGTGTGACATGATTTGATCAATGATGAATTTTAGCATAATTATCCTCTTAGTTTCCTGGTATATATGTGTAGTAGAGACTACACTATATATCCTTAATAAGATTCCATGCAAGTAAGCTGGAATCTAGCATTTGAGAGTGCTACTTCATTAGGAAAATAAAGTATGGTATTGGATACCTACTTTATGACCTTGAGATTCTTAAAAGATCTCATCTCTGAGAATGTGATTCTTGGAGGATTGAGACTCTTGAGAATCAAGATGAAAATGAAGTGAAGGAACTCATTTAAACTTGAGATGATAATGAGGCTCCTGAAATCGGAAACTAAAAGGATAATTAAAGATGAAACATTAATACCTCTTCAAATGAGTTTGAGGATGTATTCCATGTATCAGCCAAGTCTGACAATGATCGGACTTCATGTGATGAAGCTCCTGAGGATCATGACATGGAATGATGGATATTAGCAATAAAGTCTAAAGTAGACTTCATATACAAGTTTTGTATATGGAACCTCGAGGATCCACCTATAAGGGTTAGACCCATTAAGGTGTAAATGGATCTTCAAGAGAAGAGGGAACCTGATGAGAAGGTAGAGACCTTCAAAGCTGGGTTCGTAGCCATAAGCTACACACCGGAAGAGAAGACATTGCTTGCAATGAGACTTGATCTTCGGTAACCATTCTTAAAATCATCAGAATATTGCTAACCTTAGCTACACAACTTGACTATTGCATCTTCAGGATGTAATTCAAGATTGCATTCCTCTAAGAATACCTCTCTGAGGATATTCACATGAAGTAGCCACAGGGCTTCATGGTTGAGGAAAGTAAGGTGTGAAAGCTAAAGAAATCCATCTGTGGACTCAAATAAGCTTCTTGTTGTTGGAACATAAGATTTGATGAAATTATAAATGTTATGATTTCAAATAGAATCTTGATGAACCATGTGAAGCTTAGTGGGAGTGCCATTGTGTTCATCGTGCTAAATGTAGATAATATCCTAATCATTTGGAATGATATAAGGATGATAATAAGTGTTTTATAGACTGGCTATTCCATACCTTGAGATATGATCTCAAGAATACCTCTTAGATCTTAGTTCTGAAGTTGTTCAGAATCAAAGAAAAGAGGGTATTGGGACTGTCACATTTGTAGTACACCTTGGACATATTCCATTCTTGGAAATTCCAAGAAAGGCTTCCTTACCTTGAGATTTGGTACTGACCTATCAAAAGGGATAGCACCTCAATAAGTTGAGGAAGTGAACGCTAAAACTGCTTGCACTTGTGCATCAGTTACGAGAAGCTAAGTGTATGCTTGATGTGTACAAAAGTCAGATATCTGCCATGCAGTGGGAGTAGTAAACTGTTACTAATCCTTCTATAGAGATAGAACACTTGATTGCAGTAATAACAATATCTTCAAGAAATTAAGATTTTTAGATGGAAATCTAAAAGGTCTTAACTGCGAATACCTTGAGAGATAGTGATCTCCCGGAATAAGGGTATTCTGATAAGGATTATGGAAATACTGGTTATAATAATTGAGCAATAGTGTCAAGGACACTATAACTGCTTTATCAAGATTGAGTATTGGTTGCATAAGATGCAACATTCGCATTGGATGCGAGCACTGTTACCTAGGGATATGCAAGTGCCGTAAAAGGACTTGGCATAGTCTTTTGGGAACAGAGTGACTGATCAGCTTACCTAGCTATTTCTAAATAGCCTATGATTGTCACATGAGTGCGGGTTTAAATGATTAGCCCATTAATGGCTCTTTGGGCTAGTGGGAGATTGTTGGACATGTGAGCCCACGACGAGTCATTATGCAATAAATGTTATTGCACATATCATTCCCTGATCTGAAATGAAGAATAAATAATTTGCATAATAGGTCCCTTAGTACAATTAGGGTTATGTACCATGGCTATCTTAATGATCATACAGTTGTTGATTCAATTATTGAATCATAGAGGCTGGTGCTTGGATGAATATCTAAAGGGTTAGATTGAGGACTCATCAAGCACCGTCAAATGATTATTAAGATGTGATCTCCAGCCTGAGTAGGAGATGGCAATCCTTTCTCACATAGGTTGATATCTGACCGACCTCTTGATGCAGGTCCTCTGCATAGGAATAGAGATTCGGAGGTGTCAGATTAGTTAGGTCAAAGAGTTTACTTAACGAGATCGAGATAACCTAAGTCCTATGTTGAATGCTGTCACAGCATAGGCACGCATCCTCTGACCGGAGACAGATGTATTGCTATATGTCTGAGTGTGTACATTTGACAGACCAATAGGTTGATGACCTAACCAAGGTCTATACACCAGCGCGTTGGTGTGCATATAAGGGCATATGAGTAATACGATCTCTCAAAGGGATCATACAGGTTCACTACTGAACCGAAAGACATGAGCTCACTCATGAGATATTGGGAAGAATCAAATTTCGTGCACGATCGTCTTGCTTTGGAAGCTTGACTGAATTTGTAGGTTTGATATATACTTTTGGAAAGTATGTGATCAAGACCTAGGTATGATATATGCTTTTGGAAAGTATATGATCGATACCAAATCCCAATGATCAAATGAGAAACTTGATGATCAAACCCTGAAGAAGACAGTGTAAAATAGATCTTGATCTTCGGGTTGACCATGGGTCTTCCAGTATGCAGGATGTACAGGTATTGGGAATACCTGAAGGGTGATGTGATCATAAACGATTGTATATCCATGACGCTTCCATTCCGAGGGAGTGATGAAACAGGTCTGGATTTTAGTGACTCCTTTCAGTAGAGAAGCAATCCGATCTTAGTCCAAGTGTTGGACATTGGTCTGAATGGGATTCAGATTCAATGAGAAGATTGGATTTGCGGTCTTGATTTAATCAAGCATCTATGGGAGGTTCGTACGATCTGGATTTGAGACGAGATCTCAACATCCAAGTCACTATACGTGGAACAATACAATCGCCCTGTCCTTATCTCCAAGTATCTGCGGAGAAAGCACATTATTCTTGAAAGGGTTCAAGAATAATTCTTTTGATGAAATATCCAAGCAAGGACTTGATGATTAAATGAGATTTAATTATCAAGCTTAATATGAATATAATTCATATTGTGAAAATGATTATCTAAGATAATTAAATGGGATTTAATTATCAAAGATTAAGAGAATGTGGATAACACTATCCATGATATATGTGTGTTATAAATATGATTTATAATATACATATATAAGAGAGAGAATCTATGTAAATAGCATTTGTTAATTAATTGTGTGGATTGGATTCACATTAATTAATTAATTGGAAATGTAATTTACAAATTAGTTTGGGTCACATAATGATCAATGGCATGATTGAAATATTCACAAATTAATTTAGAATTAATTTGGTGGATATTATTGCAATAATAGTTATTGCAATTTATTAAGAAATAATAAGATAAAATAAAAGGAGACAAAATAACACCCTATAATTTGGGGTGGTTGATTGACTCCCTTTTTGTTGTCACATTATCTCTTAATTAGTTAAATTAAATTATGTTGATAATGTTGCAACATATTTTAATTTAAATTAATGTTGTTGGTTTTAACCAACAACAATCATAGCCATTGATTTAGCATGGACCAAGCATAGCCCTTGGATCCATGTGTCCCATGGATTGAGATCCATTGGACCCTAAACTAGTATAAAAGGAGGGCTAGGGTAGCCTTTCCAAGTTACAACATCATTCTTGAGTTGAAGAACTCTACTCTCTCTCTCTCTCTCATTCTCGTGGGGTCTCCCTAATATTCAAGTGGCCGTCCACTTTGTGTATTAGGAAGGAGATCATTTTTGCTACGCCTCGACGCTTGGATCTTCTTCAAAGGATTGCGGGAAGGACGCGACTCATCATCGTGCCCGCAAGTGCATTCTCCGTGGGTCGGACTTAAGATAGGAGGATCTCTACTTTGGGATCTCGCGATCACAACCACGCTTCAAGAGGTATTCCTTATACTTTGTGGTTTGATGAAACGATCCGAGAAGTGTTCTCGTGATCATGTGGTTTCATCTTTAAAGTTAAAATTTTAATTTCCGCTGCATCTAGCATCTAGTACGACTAGTTGCTCCGATTGCATACGATGCGATCGACACGCTTCCGTGATGCGCTTGAGGATTCTCAATATCCTTCACATGTAGCTATGAAGCTTATCGAACATGCCATGTAGCTGGGAATATAATGCACGCAAAGGGTGTCCATCTTACTTCATCATGAAGATGGCATACTAGAGCTACAGGATCTTCATTTCATTCTTCGCATGGGAATATGTCGTGTCGAGAAGATCCTGTATCGTCTTTGAAATATGATGATGTAGTATATTATTGGTTATCTTCATCGTAATGATGTTGGAGAGCCAAACACGTAACCATGCATTGCCACGAAGCATTTGTTCTAATCTTGTTGGTTGGATTATGTTGTGTCATGATGTATTCTTTGTTGTTCCTCTCCATAATACTCATGGACTGCATTTCCCATAGTTCACAGTTGGTCCTTACCATATGGACGATGGGAGAGAAACCTTTGAATGCCCCATAAGTGTTTGAATAAATCAAAGAATGACCTCACGCTCAAAACCACCGCCGGAAGTTGCGCGCACCGGCGGTTGCGCGGACCGGGTCTTGCGGGCGTGGAAGGATGAGGGCGGACTGTGCGAGGGGCATACACGCCCTATATATATCGACCTCCTCCGAGAGGGGAAGCACACAACGCGATCTCTCGCATTAGGGAGCCCTCTCCCAAATCTATCTCCCATATTCTCCATCTCTCTCGCTCTCTCTCGCAGCCGAAGTGAAGAAGGCGTACCTATTCGAGTCCCAGACTGGTATCAGAGCTCACCCTCGTCGTTGGCCTTCTCACGTTGAAGCATCGCCGCCGCAAACATCGAACACGAGCCCAGTCCCTCCAGTTTTGCCGCCGCCCAGGACATCCACATCCGAAACCCTAACAACGTTTCGCCCCTCTCAGGTTCCCTTTATAAAAAATATATTTTTTGCCATGCTGTCATTACAATAAAAGGGGATGGTCGTATTGTTAACAGGCGTTTTTTTAATTCCTTTAATTTCCACCGCCGGTTCACGCGGTATTGTTCACAGTACATCCATGCGTACTATTCACGCATGGATTGCTGTTTGATCACGTGAATGCTTTTTTTTTAAAAAAAATCATATCAAGTTTGTGCTGTCGTATGTTTCTTCTTTGTTTAGTTTTCTTTTTTTTATCCACTCTTTACAACGTACAATCAAAAATCACATCAAGTTTTTAAAAAAAATATTGCTTACTCTTATAATTTACACCATCTTTTAGCAAAAAAAGGGATTTGTTAAATATTTTTTTTTGTTGCCATTAAAAAAAACGTTACTGTTTTTTTACTTTAAGTTAGTTTTTTTAATCTCCACCCATTAACCCGTTACTTTATTAGATCAAGATCGTTATTTTTGTATTCGGATCCCACACAGTTTTTTTTGTTGTTTGTTTCCATTAATTGCTTGCCATTTTTTTAGTAATGTTTAAAACGTGTGTGATATTGTTTTTAGTGGAGATTGGTTGAATAGTTTTATTAGTTTATTTTAGCCATTGGGTTTTAGCATCTGCTAATCCTTTCTTAGCATCTGTTAATCCTCATCTATATTTTTTTTAGGTTTTATTCATCCTTTTTTTATTAACATATTTATTAGAGGTTAAGTCTTGTGAAAGGAGAAGGTTCCATTAAGTATAATTAAATAATAAGGCTTATTAATTAAAGTTTATTTTTCTTAGAGTTTTTTTTTGTAAAAGTTTTTTTTACCATTTACCTTAATCTGTTGCCTTGGTTGTATCATTGTTTGTTAAATAAAAAGGGGGGTTTGTCTTGTTGATTGTTTTGATTAGTTTTTTTTGCTTTATCTAGTTAAAAAAAATCTTTACTTATTCTTATTAGACAACACAATCTCATACCAAGCTTACTTTTATTTATTAGATCCAAACAAAATATGACAAGCAAGACAATTGCCACTGAGGTGGGGAAAATCGAGTACCTTAACGGTACTAATTATGAATTATGGAGTAGGAAGATCTACTATGGCCTGTTGCATGATAGCATACACACCATTATAGACAAACCTGGCCCAACTTTATCTGAGAATCCTACTGTGGAGGAAATTAGGTCCCGTGAACAGTGGGAGAAAACAGATAATAGGGCTAGGAGCTTTATGCTGACCCACATGGATCTGAACCTGATTCGGGTCTTTGAGAACTGCGAATCAGCTTACGAGCTATGGACCGCAGTGAAGGACAAATACCACTCCAAATCGGAAGTGAGCGTCCAGCTTCTTCTACACAAGTACAACTCGTGTAGAATGAAGGAATCTGAAAGCGTCCTCGAGCACGTGAATAAGATGATCGTGATGGCCAAGGATCTTGCGGCTGCTGATTGCGTGATTCCGGAGAGGATGCAGATCGCAGCCATATTAGGAAGTCTCCCTCCGTCATTCGACATGGTTGCCACATCTCTTAGAATGAACGACAACATTAAATCTGTGACGGACCTACCTGCACAGCTGGCGATTGAGCAGGATCTCTCCAAACAAAGATCGAAAGCTGAGATCTTTGAGGTCGAGGAGGAAGAAAAAGCGAATGTCGTGCACGCGAAGAAAAGGCTAGGCCCCTCCAAGGCGAATTTCAAGGGAAAGAGTGGAAAATACCCACGCGGCTCTTGCTACGGTTGTGGCAAATATGGCCATTTCAAGGTCAATTGCCCCAACAAGAAGAAGTCGGGAAATTCTAAAGTGCATGAAAACAAAGGCAAGAAGAAAATGGAATTCGCGGCAGTCGTGGAATGCAACTCCGTCATCACGGACAGTGATGGATGGTGGATCGACTCTGGAGCAACCAGACACATCGCCAAGACGAAGGAAGGCCTGGTGGACTTCAAGGAGCTGAGCAAAGGCGAACAGAGGATCTTCATGGGGAATAACACCTACCTGGACGTGGAGGGTGTAGGGACATACAGACTTGACCTGGGAGATAGTATTATGGTACTGAATGACGTACTATATGCCCCAGGGATACGTCGGAACCTGATATCTGTCCCAGTGCTGCTCAAGAAAGACTTTGAAGTTAGGTTTTACAATAAGCGTGTATCTATAGGCAAGAATAAGAAGGTCTATGCAATGGGAAAGTTTGTGCCCGAGCATGACCTATTCTGTCTTCCTGTAATAAATTCTAGTGAATCAATGAATCTCGCTTCTGATTATTCCTTGTGTTATTTGTCTGATTATGACTTGTGGCACATGCGATTGGGTCATCCAAGAAATTCTAAGATGGATCAAATGATTAAGGCAAATTTATTGCCTAAAATCACGGGTGCAAGGACATTGCCCTGCGAACACTGTCTGACCGGTAAAATGACGAGAAAACCCTTCTCAACCGGAATTCGGTCAACAGAGTTACTCGGTTTGATCCATTCAGACATATGTGGACCACTGAGCGTCATCACACATAGAAATAAGGAATACTTTATAACATTCATTGATGACTACTCGAAGTTCTCCTATGTCTATCTCTTAGGAAGAAAGTCGGAAGCACTTGAAACTTTTAAGAGATATAAGACGGAAGTAGAGACAAGATTGGGAAAACCAATCAAGACTCTTAGGACAGATAGAGGTGGGGAATATACCTCAAAGGAGTTTGAGGATTACTGTATTCAGGCAGGCATTCGTAGGCAGACTACAATGCCCTATACACCACAACAGAATGGTGTAGCTGAAAGAAAGAATCGAACTTTGATGAATGCAGTAAGGTGTATGCTTTCACACTCAGGACTCTCCAAGAAATTCTGGGGAGAGGCAGTGTTGACTGCGAACTATATACAGAATAGGATTCCCACCAAGTCCGTAGAATCAACGCCATATGAAATATGGAATGGCAGAAAGCCCGAATTGGGCCATCTCCGGAAATGGGGATGTGTTGCACATGTTCTGGTACCAAGTCAGCTTAGAGACAAGCTAGACTTCAGGACATTAAAATGCAAGTTTATTGGATATAGTGAGAATTCTAAAGGATATAGGTTCTTTCATGAAACTAAAGGTCTGATCGAAAGTCGTGATGCAACCTTTCTTGAAATTCATCAAGAAAAGGAGCATGAAGTAGAGGAATCAGATCCTCTGATTGTCTTACCAGACAATGAAGACGACTTGAGCATTAGACAAGAACTTGAGGATGATATCGATCATCCAAATGTAGAAAATGAACCTATGGAACATGATGATCCTTTAGAGGAAGTGGGTGGACCCACACAACCCATGAGTATAATCGGCAACAAGAGACCCAGAACACGGCCCACATGGATGGAAGATTACCATTTCTATGGATGCGAGGCGTCGTGCTACACCGTGGATGAGGATGTCGCGGATTGTACAGATCCCATATCCTTTGATGAAGCTATGGCTTCATCTGAGTCGGAATCATGGTCGGCCGCCATGAGAGATGAGTTGGACTCAATCGAGCGAAACGGTGTTTGGGAATTATGTGATTTGCCAGAAGGTAGGCAATCCATAGGATGTAAGTGGGTATTCAAGAAAAAGTACCGAGTTGACGGTACTGTTGACAAATACAAAGCCAGATTAGTTGCCAAGGGTTATACTCAGCAAGCTGGAATGGATTGCCAGGAAACCTACTCTCCAGTGGCTAAGTTTGCATCCATTCGGATGATCTTAGCCATAGTCGCATATATGGATTTGGAATTATTCCAAATGGATGTGAAGACGGCCTTCCTTAATGGAGAATTGAGGGAGGAGATTTATATGCGACAACCTGATGGATCTCAGGTTGAAGGTCAGGAGAAAAAGGTTTACAAGTTAAGAAAGTCATTATATGGCTTAAAGCAGTCTTCACGGCAATGGTATCTCAAATTTCATGAGAAAGTTATTCAATTTGGATTTGTCTCAAATAAATTGGATAACTGTGTGTATATCATGAAGAGTGGGAGCAGGTTTGCAATCATGTCATTGTATGTAGATGACATCCTGCTTGCAGGTAATGACATACAAATGCTCAATGAAATCAAACAGAAATTGAGCAATGAATTTGAGATGAAGGACATGGGCGAAGCATCCTATGTTCTTGGAATTCAGATAACAAGAGACAGGAACTCAAGAATATTGAGTCTCAGTCAAGAAAGATATTTGCATACTGTATTAAGGAGATTTGGAATGCAGAATAGCACTCCAGCTCCAACACCACTTGTGATGGGAAAGAGACTCAGTAAGAGTCAGTGTCCCGGAAAGGGGCAGAAATCTTTAGATGTACCATATGCACATGCGGTGGGAAGTCTAATGTATGCAATGTTGTGTACTCGACCTGACTTAGCCTATCCAGTAAGCTTAGTCAGTAGATATCAAAGCAATCCCGGTCCAGCACATTGGGAAGCTGTAAAGAGGATTCTTCGATATCTGAAAGGAACAGTACATCTGAAACTTGTCTATCAAGCAGAATCGCTTGAAGTGGTAGGATACTCCGATGCCGATTTCGGAGGGGATGTGGATGATAGAAAATCCACATCAGGTTACCTGTTCATGTTTGGTGGTGCAGCCGTTTCTTGGGGTAGCAAGAAACAAGGATGTGTATCTCGACATACACAGGAGGCTGAGTACATTGCATGTAGCATGGCCACCACTCATGCTGTATGGATCAGGCGTTTCCTGGAGAATCTAAGCCTCGAATTGGTCAAAGGGCCAATTGAAATGTATTGTGACAATCAAGCTGCGATAAGCTTGATTAATAGTGGGGCTAATAGTTCTAAAGGAAAACACATTGAGATCCAATATCACTATATACAAGATATAATGGTGAAGCAAGAAATCACGGTAACCTACATACCTACCAGTGACATGTTGGCTGATTCCCTAACGAAGGGAATAGCTGCAGGAACATACATTAAACATGTTGGTTTAATGGGACTAAGAAATGCATGAGTCAGGCAAGAGGTATTTCATGAACAATGAGCCTCACTAAAGACATCTCCATGTGTACACTACATGAACAGTGGGAGTGTAGAATATTTGATCGTTTCGGTCAAGTGGGAGATGTTTGAATAAATCAAAGAATGACCTCACGCTCAAAACCACCGCCGGAAGTTGCGCGCACCGGCGGTTGCGCGGACCGGGTCTTGCGGGCGTGGAAGGATGATGGCGGACTGTGCGAGGGGCATACACGCCCTATATATATCGACCTCCTCCGAGAGGGGAAGCACACAACGCGATCTCTCGCATTAGGGAGCCCTCTCCCAAATCTATCTCCCATATTCTCCATCTCTCTCGCTCTCTCTCGCAGCCGAAGTGAAGAAGGCGTACCTATTCGAGTCCTAGAATAAGTAGGAGACAAATGTATGTCAACCTTGTCTTCTATCATTATTAATTCAAGAGACCGAGAATGTGACTGAGTGGCGGGACAATTTAATTTTTATCTACATAATCATGTATGGAATAGGTTGTATATGCATACATATATCACAACCTTTCCCATCATATGATACGATGCTCTAGGATAGTCTGACATGTTTTTAAACAAATGAACCCAATCCGAAATACACTAAAATCACAACCAAATAGGGATAGATGGGCACAAGAAGGTCGAGATGGATTGGTGTGATTCTCGAGATGGACCTACACACACGCGGTGGTAAGAGACTGCAAATGAAGGTGTTGTGGTGTTGTTGGGAATCATGGGTTGGATGACAACCGTGCTAGGCATTGTGGATTGCTCCTACATGGTGCTAAGTGCTACCGTAGCAGTGCCACGTGAGCATGAGGGATTGTTGGGGCGATGCACAACCTCTGAGGAGGTGGAAGAAGAGTCACGTGTGATTCCCAAGGAGTGAAAGCCCCTTGGCGGACTCCGAGGAAGAAGAAAAGGGTTGGCAGGGGGTGTCTTGGGCAGGGACGAAGCCGGAAAGATCTACGTGGGGGGGTGGGGGATTGGGATATTATTTAATATTTATGCAGTTCATCTTACCATCATTTATTATGTTCATGGTCAATATTTGTTGAATTTTAAAGATCGTATAACTTGTAAGAAAGAATATCAAAAAAGTTGATACAAATATTTTTAAGGATTTTATATAAATACACTTATAAAATTGTGATTTTACACCATCATCTTTAAAAAATGGTATTAAAAATAACATCTTTATAAAATTCTTCATTTTATATGAATGCCCTTCATATAGTGTGTCGATGTTTTTTTTCAAACTTTGTTTTTGAGGAAAGAAACTCTGATCGTTTATCGAAAAAATATGTCGTTAACTAGCACCATCAAACTTAAATTTTCTAATATAAAAATATATTTTCCCGTAGTTATACTCTTCTTTAATATTTTATTCTCAACATACATTCCAATAACTTTTTCCCCATGCTCCATCACTATCATCTTCCTCATACTACAACTTGATGTCATTACTACAAGCTCATCTTTACGTGCCTTCTCTTCTCCTCGGCATTAAGCTTGAGAAACTCGTTGTTGATTCTCTCCCTATCATCTTGCCATTATGAGCTCATCATGTAAGCTGTTTTTGAACTTTTTGTTGGATTACCCTCCCACCCTCCATAATAACATTGGGATCATAACTCTTACCTATATATTTAAACATTTTTGAATAATCAACAAATCAAATCACAAACTCAGTTACCTATGGGGTCTAAAATCTTATCTCAAAGTGTCACTAAGTTAAAGCTAAATCTTTATACAGCTAATTTTATATAGATTTTGATATATGTATTCCTATCCAATTCAAAATAGATATGTATACGAATATCAATTAGATAACTATATATCCGTTTTAACGTGTAAATATAATTGTAGTTTATTTGTACTATATATAACAAAATTTTATGTCTTCTTTCACTACATTATATATTTATTATTAAATAAATATATTTTACATATTTGTATCATGTCTGAACTATCCAATACAAATATATTTAAGCTAATCTATCAAATATTACCTTCTTTCACTACATTTTATATATTTTTTATATTATTCAAAACTATTTATATATATATATTGTAACATAACTTTCATATCCGTCAACATATCAATCCACATATATATATATATATATATATTCACATTTTAAATAGGATCGAGACATATTTATTACCTATATTTGTATCTAATCATTTGGTACTAGGAATACAAATAGATAGCGATATATATGTATCTGATTCGTCACCTTATCCGTTTTTAGATTTTGATATCGATTCATATCCGCTTAAAAATAGGTACGAATAAGGATATCACTTTGATATCCACAAACATATGTATCTGTATATCTTTTTTCATATATAATATATTTGTAGATTTATTTTTAACCACATATAATATAATTTTCTATCTGCTTTATTTAGTATAATTTTAATGATATTGGCATATAATCTGTATTTATTTCATATGCATTTCATCCAATACATGTACATGTAAGCTAATAAATGGAATATTTGTAATATTACTCATATGTGTTCAATATTTAGTTTATATTCGTATCCAGTTTTTAAGGATATGGTATGATAGTTTATTATCTATCAATATCCATATATGTATTCGTATTTAAAAATGGATAAGGATATGGTAGCATATATGTATATTCATATCTGTATCCATCCGTTTGCATCCCTATTTGGAATCCTTTTATGACTTATAGAGTGCAATTACTCTCCACGTAATAAGGTTTGATTATTATTTTAATGAATCTTGCTTTATAGATATATTGATACATGTTGAAATTAGTTTGCATTTTAAATATCAGTAAGATCAACTACGTATAATATTTTAATGGCTATATTTTTTCCATTCAAAATTATATAAAATGAGATATTATTTGAAACTTGGGGGGCTAAGCACCCCCTGTCTCCATCACTGGTCTTGGATATCAAGGTTACCAGAGCTCTAGTCTAGGATCACCTCTATAATACCATGTGGAAAGAAATGAATGACGTATCTATTTAGAGGTCATATGACTCTTTTATATAAAAGAGAAATCCCAAAGGGTAAATAGCAAATGAAAAAAATATAAAAGGGAATTACAAATACATAAATACTATTTCTTATAACAACTCTTACATTAGACATACATCACATGCAAATAAAAAGTCAATTAATGCAAATAAATCCCTAACTAGATCAAAATGAGAAGAAAATCAAAATTGTATATAATATGTCCTCATGCATTACGGTTTTACTTGAAAGACCCTTAGCATAATTTACATTGCAATTAGGTATCTCCAAGACCTAATTGAGAGGAGTTTAACAAGTTTTCATGCAGAAAGATTTGTGATACTTTAAATAATTATTTTTACATCCACATTGCATCATTTTGACTCCATATTATTTCTAAAAGATTATACTGAAAAGTCTAACATTAATGCATTTTTGTTTTTTTGCATTGTACTTATTTTTTTCTATTTCCTTTTAATTTTCACTTAATTTTTATTTTAAAAATCTAAAAGGGCAATCTAAACAATTCCAGGTTGCCAAAATCTACATGTCTAGGTTTCTTGGAATAGTTTATGGAAGTACTGTATCTTTATGATGATTGTTCTCGTTCTCTTGTTCTTCATCGTTCCTAATTAGATCTTTCCATTATAATGAAACCTATGGAATAACCGTATGGATTAAGATCTAACCCTTATAAACAGGAATTCCAAGTACCAAAATGAAGAAGAAAAGATGATATTTATGTTATAAAAGTTGGATTTAGGCCTTTAATAGCTTCCTAAGAGTGGAGAGAATTTTAAACGCATTGACTCAATCAAGAGTTCCCTCCTCCTATTATTCTCTCAAATCCTATTTGAAAAATATGGGATTTTATACCTAGACCTTATGCTCTCCAAATCAAGATGCTAATTAACTAATATCTTCATATTTATTAGCATTTTAAACCTCTCAATTCACCCTATTTAATTAGTACACAGTTTTCTTTCTTGTGTTTTTGGCCTAGGTGGGTTAAGTTGACCACATCATCACGTTAACTCGACCTAATCATGCAATTCGGATCATTTGGATATAAACATGATCGTATTAATGGATAAAATGTTTTAATAATAGTTTAGATGCTATATCAGGAGATTTTATGTGTATAAAATACATGTAAATATCAATATACATTTTTATTCACTTTTATTTATTTATCTTGAATTTTTATATATCCTATATAAATATATTAGCAATTATAAAGATAGAAAGTAAAATATTTTAATTAATATTTTGAGATTAAAAAATATAGATATAAGTTTTTGGTTCTTAATTAATTTATTTTTATTTTTCATATAAGTTAATAGAGCTTATATTTGTATATAATTTGGTATTTTATATAAAATATAATTAGTAATGATCATATTTTATATGTTAGAAATTCTTAGCATTTTATGTGCAATGCACACACCATATGAATATCATGCTTTTCAATTTTAAACAAATATTTTATATTTTTAAGTGTTAATTACACCTTCTTATTATTTTATTATTTGTTAATATCAGCTTGTTTACATGTATGTTTACTTGATTTTTAACTCAGGTTAAGATGAACAATGACAATGATTCGTGCACTTATCTGATACTTTAACAATAACTCATCGCGATAATGTTTGCATATGCATTATTTTTTTTCTTATCATTGTTAACAACACATTTAAAATCTTTTAATATATTAAATGTGTAACCTATGTTTGTTTTTATTTGTCATAGTTGTCTAACCATCTTCTTCAACTATTATTTGATGTCATACCTTTTTTCATCGATTTGTTTGGTGGATAATGAACTCGTAGATGCGTGCATAAACATAATAGATGATGTAATTATGATGTGAAGACTCATCCCGTGATAGATTATCCCGAAATAAAGTATATGAGTTTGATGTTTATCCCGCATCCAAACACATCAAAGCTGTACATCAAAGATGAAACAATCCGGAGACGGTGAAGAAATAAAACTCATAATTTACAGCATTGCCTGGGAAAGAAAAAAAATTCCAGTTTTACGAACGCAAAAATTCCAGTTTTATGAGCGCGATACTTCCGAGGTTCGTTTAGATATACATACCCCTGCTCTGGCAATCCGCCGCTCCAACTCACTCCCCACCTCGGCCATTCCCTCGTCGTCGAAGCAAAAATAATGGCGGGTCTCGCCGGCACGTCCTTCTTCCCCTCCACCAAGCAGCTCGGACCTCCCTCCTCCCGGAAACGCCACAGCAGCAGCAGCGGCGGCGTCAGGATCGAGGCGAAGATCCGTGAGATCTTCATGCCGGCGCTGAGCTCCACCATGACGGAGGGCAAGATCGTCTCCTGGATGCGATCGGAGGGCGACAAGCTCTCCAAGGGCGAGAGCGTCGTCGTAGTCGAGTCCGACAAGGCCGACATGGATGTCGAGACCTTCTACGACGGCTATCTCGCGGCCATCATCGTCCCTGAAGGCTCCTCCGCCCCCGTCGGCTCCGCCATTGCCCTCCTCGCCGAGTCCCACGATGAGATCGCCCTTGCCAAGTCCAAAGCCGATTCCAATCCACCTCATCCTTCTGATTCCAATTCCAATTCCAATACCAATACTTCCTCCGAAGCACCTCCGGTCGCTCCTCCCCCTCCCCCTCCTCCACCCGCGCCGGCTGCACCTCTTCCAATTGCATCGACACATCCGGCTTCCGAGGGCGGGCATCGGATCGTGGCCACGCCGTATGCGAAGAAGCTCGCTAAAGAGCTCAATGTGAAATTGGGTTCTGTGGTCGGAACTGGGCCTGCCGGGAGAATTGTGGCCAAAGATGTTGAAGCTGCTGCTACCTCGACTCTAGTTGCTGCGGCCTCACCTTCCCCTGCAGGGAAGCCTTCGAGCCCGTCTCCGAAGGCCGAGCTGGGGAGTGCTGCCCCCTTCACTGCAATGCAGGCCGCTGTGAGCAGGAACATGGTGGATAGTCTGTCTGTTCCCACATTCAGGGTCGGGTATACTGTTGAGACAGATGCTCTTGATGCGCTTTATAAGAAGGTGAAAGTCTTTTTTGAATCTTTGCAGTTGTCTTATTTCTCTGTTTTTTTAAGCTTATAAGTCACAGATTTGTCGCCGTTGATCAAATTGGTCGTCTTTATGGCAGTTAAATAACTGAATTTTGAGCCGTTCTAACTCTAATAGTTAGCTATCATAACCGCGGGAAAATCCCGCGGCCATATAATGTGTGGCAACCAACTGGCTGGCTAATTTAAGCATAAAAGCGAACACAGTAAACTTTGAAATTTGATGAACTTGGGAATTGATGCAGATAAAGTCCAAGGGGGTGACCATGACAGCATTGCTGGCGAAGGCGGCTGCTATGGCACTAGTGGCGCATCCGGTTGTCAATTCGAGTTGCAGAGATGGGAAGAGCTTTACATACAGTGGTTCTGTTAATATTGCTGTGGCTGTGGCTATAGAAGGTGGTCTTATCACACCTGTACTTCAAGATGCTGACAAGGTTTGCCTTCTCCATTCTTCTCATGTTTGCCTTCTCCATTAAGATGGCGGCGTTATTGTAGGTTGATATTTATTCGCTGTCAAGGAAATGGAAAGAGTTGGTTGACAAGGCTCGAGCGAAGCAGCTGCAGCCCCAAGAGTACACTACAGGTAGTGCATGTGCGAGCATTTGTTTATCACAAATGCTTATGCTCCCTTGTTGCAGCTTTTGACAATAATCAAAATGGAAAAAAGGGTTAAAGATTAGTATTTCTTTCAAAATGTGGGAGTAATTGCACTATTGTGGGGAGAAGGTTTCTGCAGAAAGAATAAGAACTAGGACTTGGATATCATTAGCAGATATACAATTGTAAAATGTCACCATAGGAATGCAACTTATTTTCAAAACGGTGGTATATGTTCTCGGGATGACTTGCGAGTGTGTTGGGGGGGGGGGCAGTAATTATGTCTCTTGATACAATTCTAGATGTGGGATGTACACTGTATATCGTACATTAAAATGTTGATGCCATAAATAAATCTGTTGATGCAGATCTAGATACATGAACCAGACTAAATTGTTTTTTTTTTGAGAAGAAGGGTGGCACCTCAATTGGGACCCACCACAGTAACTCTTTGTATTAATAAAAGGAAAGAAAAATGGAAAAGCGTTGCATCATATCATGCTTGCCATGAATTATACAGTGCTCTACAACGCCTCATTATGTTTATAGGATGAAATCCCTCCCCCTCAAAAATGGCCTTTTTCCTCTCACACCAAATGAACCACACCAATGCAATCGGGTATGAGTTGTCTTCATGTCCGAACCCGTAGACCGAGCGGAGATCCCTCTAGAAGGCGACGCAATCGATCCGTGCCATCCATGAGATGTTATCCCTCCTCCGGGCCTCCTCAGAAAGCGGACAAGAGAAAAACAAATGGTCCGCATCCTCCCTTGAACCACCACATTTACCACATGCAATATCCTCCACCCCCAAAGTCCGCTCCCGACAAACCTTGCTAAGCAACCTTCCAAGCCTGAATAGCCATAAGAAAACCTTGATTATGTTGGGAACCTTACACTGCCATATTAAATCCATGTCCACACGAAGCTCCACCTACACCTCTTCCCCATCCTACAGTGGAAAGCGATATGCCCTTCGCACCGTGAGCCTCCCGTCATCCCAAACAAAGTGATCACAGCCTGCCGACAAACTCTCGCACTGTAGAAACTCAGTCTACAATGACAGGGATTCCTGAACCATCTGCTAGGACAAAGGCGACGAAAACATCAGAGACCAGACCCCACGATCCCACACATGCTGCACCAACACCTCTCTATCGCCTACTAGCCTCAGAAGGTGTGGGAATCGATCCCCCAATACCCCATCCCTCGTCCAGTCATCCCTCCAAATTCATTTGTCTCCTCTCACTAGCCAATGTATGGAAAAACCTCATGTTTGCATCGCCTGTCCCTGCCACCATAGCCCCTCAGGTGGTCCTCCGACTGCAGAGTCACATTAAAATCTTCTGCAATGATCTAAGCAGTACCAAGTGCCACCCTTGGCTTCAACCAGCTCCTCCACCAGATGGGCCATGCCTACCCTGTTACACAGGTCATACATGTTAGTAGCCAGAATCTTCACACCGTCCGCCTTCCACCTCAAGAGAGTTGTTACAGTATATCTTCCACGTCGCTCAATCCCCTCCAGCTCGAAGTTGTCTGCATTCCATGCTGTCAACATTCCTCCAGAGTCTCTTAGACTCAATTCTTCTACATTTAGCCAGTCTGGTACCCCCAATATCATTCTACACCTCTCCCAATCTATTTGAAACTTTCGTCTCTTGCAACATTACTGTTAAGAAATATAAACATGTGGAAGCATAACATGGAAAAAGAATAAACATCAAAGAATGCGGGATTTAACGTGGAACCCTACTCCCTGAGGAGCGGGATGAAACCACGAGAGAAGCCCTCAAAGGGGCATGCTATGCATTGCTTTTTCTCAATGACTACATGAGGTCTGGGGCTCCTTATATAGCCTCTCCAGAACCTCCAAGTCCCACCACTGGACGATGTGGGACTAAACACTGGATGTGGTAAATGGATCTTCTCCAGGATCCATTTACCCTGCTACAACTCAATGGGCGCACAACAAAATACTCTAACACTCCCCCTCAAGCTGGAGCATGAAATGCTCAGCTTGGACAAATAGAAAGAAATTCAACTCAACGCTACAGGACACTACGGACAATATCAACCCAATGCGCACATTGCTGCAATCGAGGACGTTGCTTCTCATGCCGTGCAGGTGAGGAGGACGAACGAGCTGGAGTATGAGTCTTCTGAATCTCCTCGTCGGAGAGCATGCGCTCTGAACTGCACCTGTCAGAGTCGCTGCAACTGGAAATGAGTCTCCTCGTCGGAGTACTCTGGCCCCCCACAATAATGTGGACAACTGCTCCATCTCTGAAAAGGGCCAAACTGAAAAAGGTCGTGGCTGTGCAATTCTCGTCGGAGTCCAAAGTCTCCTCTTTGGAGAACTGGGTCTCTCCCATCTGGCTCAGAAAATGGTGCACTGCTCTGGTGTACCTATGATACCACATGAAAACCCTTACCCTCAATGGCTTAGGGAATAGTCCTCTGCTCTGGAGTCCCTATGGCTCACATGAAAACTCTGGCAGACAAAAACAAGAATACTGATGGGGACCACGAACAAATGATGGCAACATATGCTCATCTGAACATAACCGCAAACTCGTGCGTGTCTGAAATTGGAGACTCGGTATCAATCGTTGAGTCTGAATCTGCGCATCAAACTGGGACTCGAAATCTGAACATCGAGTCTGAAATTGCGCATGGAAAATCTTCATCTGAAAATTGTAGAGTCTGAAAATCTGGATGGTCTTGAAGTCTGCATCTGAATCTGGAGAAGACCTGTAACTCTACACAACACTTCCCCTTTCTCTCATACTAGTCAGAAACTCAACATCGACAAAGTTGGGAGAAGACAAGATATATAAATATGAGGAGAAGACATGAACTTGCGGCTTTTTGTCATTTTTTTAATAGCCGCCAACTTTTTTTTAACATAAGCCGTTCATCATTTTTTTATCGGCTTTTCGCATTTTTTTTAAATTCTTGCATACGGTTTTTTTTGGTGTATGCGCCTTTTTTTTCAACTTGACCCAAATAGGGTCCAAACAAATGCCGCCATTTTTTTTGAGATATTGCGGCTTTCTTCTTCTTCTTCCTTTTTTTTAAATAACACACGACCTAACATGCCCAACAAAAAATAGAGAAACATTTTTTTTAAATACCCCGTATCCTTATTTAGGGTTCCCTCTTACGGGAACCCTCTTCTGTACGCCAGCGCCGCCAAAAGGGGGGGACCATCGCTCGTCGCCCTCAAGGGGCTCTTGGACCTGCGCAAGATGCGCCTACACGCGAGAAGGCGCTGGGGTGATATGGAGATCGCCGCGCGAATGCTGGAGGGTGGCGGCATGGCAGAGGGCCGCGCCTGGTGTCGAGGGGTGTGGCTGGTGCCTGGGCTCCGCCTTGCGCGAAGGAGGAAGGGCGCGCTGCTCGAAAGAAGGAGATGGGACACAACTTGGGGTTCGAGTGTTGCGCCCCTGGGCTCGTGATCGTCTGCGGCTTGGAGGGCTGTCATGAGCCGATGGAGGTCTTGAGATACGCTGAAGAGGGGTCGTGAGTCGATGGGCGAGGTTGCCTGTGCGCGCGTAGGGCTGCGCGCTGGAGAACAAGGGCTTGCGCCACCGATCGCCTGGAAGGGCGCGCTAGATCGCGGTGCGCGCGAGGCAGGCCTGGGGTTCACGCCTGTGCGATGGCGCTTTGGATCTGCTAGGGCGTGCGTTGCTGTAGATACCGTCTGGAATTGCTTCTGAAGATGAAGTGAAGATGAACGCCGCTTGCACGATGGGAAGAGGACTGGCCTCCAAGAACTCTGACTTAGGGTTTCAGAGATGAAACCCTATTTTTTTAAAGAACTTCCTGATCCTGATTTTTCCTGCGAGTTTGTGAGCACACGCCGCCAAGATGGAGATGGCAAGAGATGCCATCCGGAGGATTTGAAATTAGGGTTTGGATTGAACAGAAATAATAATCATCCTTCAAAACAACTTCATAATCGAATCTCGAAAAACAAAAAAACTTCAAGAATAACTTCTCGAGAATCGATTCGCTCTGATACCATGTTAAGAAATATAAACATGCGGAAGCATAACATGGAAAAAGAATAAACATCAAAGAATGCGGGATTTAACGTGGAACCCTACTCCCTGAGGAGCGGAATGAGACCACGGGAGAAGCCCTCAAAGGGGCATGCTATGCATTGCTTTTTCTCAATGAGTACTTGAGGTCTGGGGCTCCTTATATAGCCTCTCCAGAACCTCCAAGTCCCACCATTGGACGATGTGGGACTACACACCGGATGGGGTAAATGGATCTTCTCCAGGATCCATTTACTCTGCTATAACTCAATGGGCGCACAACAAAATACTCTAACAATTACCACCTTCGCCCTTCGCCTCCCATATCAAATCCCGCACTGCTGCCCTTTTCTCCGGTTTTCCCAGTCCCTTAACATTCCATGAGAACAAAATCATTGGCAAACGTTGGATGATCTATTTGGTGGCACCGCCTCCAAACACCTCAAGACATCCACTTCCAAGGCCGCTCCTTGACCTGCTCCTTACTCGCGCTCCAACCCCCTTTCTTCCAACCCCTTATCCGTACACTCAGATCCCGTCTCTCCTCAGCCTCCTCCCGTATCTCCTCCTGGATCCGAACCTGTGCGTCATCAGGCCTCGTCCCCACTCCCCGCTCCCTACTCTCATGCATTACAAATCCCCTTGCATGAACTTGCTTTTGACATCCCCAGGACACACCCAAGCTGTTGTACACCTCCAACCTCCTCTGCTTTCTTCGCTCCACCTCCCTATGCAAGTACGGACATCCGTACCTCCCTTGAGACAGCCACCACTCCCCATGGTCCTCAGCCACAGATCGAGGGCCCTCCGACCCTCCACGCTCCCAAACCTCCTTAAATTCCATGACTGCGAGAGAATACAAACCCACCTCCTCTGCCATGCTCTTGGGAGCTGATGTCGCATCATCGCCACCGAAGCATACCGCTCCCCGCTCCGTAAACCTCATCGACCTCTATACCGCCTCATCTGATTTGACAAGAGGGTCGAGCAAGACCCTCCCCTCTCAGTTGCCCCATCGTGCTACTCTGCCCATAAACTCAACCCAAATGTCTCGCCTGACCTAGCGTCGCACGAGCCGAACAGGAAGCTTCTAGATCCAAAGGCAACGCTCCACCTGCATCCGCATCCAACAAAGGCTCTGTATATCTGTCTTCCTCCATCTGCTTCACCAACCCGAACGGGTTCGCCAACCCGATCGGCTTCGCAAATCCAACAGAGTCCGGCAAATCCCCATCGAGATCTGACCTTGAAGCCGCAACCATGCACCCCGACCCGCTTGTGTGACCCGACCCAAGTGCGTGGCTCGATATCACCTTTGCAAAAGTGGGATCATCCTCGAGTCTCCTTTGCGACACCTTGTGGATCCCGTCGACCTGGCTTGCCAAGGATGCTGCCCTTTTTTCCCCAAATGGGTATGTCGATTTCATATCCCCAAAAAGGGGACCCTGCACTTTTCGAGTCCATCTTCCCCGATGACACCCGACTACAAAACATTCATGGAATTCTCAATACAATAAGTAATTCTCCATGCAAATAAATGTGGGTAGATATTCAACAAATCCATGCCTTAAAAAGAATTTCCACCGCTAGAAAAACTATAACGACACAAACCTCAACACATTTTTTATTAATTTTCTTAGTGAAAAATTTAAAGTAGCACAACCAAGCATTACCCTAGGGCAGATGTCATGCAACTTCATGCAACTGAAGAGGTGATGGTGAATGGGCATTGGGTGGTTCATAGAAGGTTGGACACATGTTGACTTCTACGATATGGTTTGGAATGGGTGTTGAGGTTGGAGTTTCAGTGATGATTAGGCGGCTAAGGTTCATGACCAAGAGGTACTGAATTCTCTTTCGGATAGGCCCTGAAAGGGGAAGGAAGGCTGGAATGCCAACATACTCTCTAATTCATTGTTCTGCCTACTCTCTAATTCACCCGTTCCAATAGTACCTATTTTGAGAACTGTCAAAGTCACTAAATGGGAAAGACGCTAATCCCTAAAACAGACTATATAATATACTTTACTTGATAGGTTACGAATGGGTATTTTCCCAGAGGTTTGTATCAATCTACCTTTGTATGATTCAACATGAATCATATACTTGGGGGTGGGTGTAGGGTGGACGACTTCAAAACAAACTCCTCCTTCATTAGATAGAGAAGCTTTCTAAGGTGACGTCTTGTTTTCGAGACTTGAGTCCGCTGAGCCAAGATCTGACCTGCTAAGCTAAGCCTTCCTTTGCTCTCTCTATTTGGTTACTTAAAAAAGCTCCCTGTTGATTTCTTTTCCGTCTAACCTACTTGCACTCCTTATTTTAAGACTTGTTTCTACATAATAAGCTTGCCTACTTTATCTCTCAATCTCGCTCGGTAGAAGTCAAAGTCAACGAATTCATTCACTCCTTAATTTATCAGGTTGTCTTAATCACTCGCTACCTGGATGGAGGGGAAGTTTTAGCTCAATCGAGGGGTATCATGCTAGGGGGAAAGATGAATATACTTACTTGCTCATTCGATAACTTGGAAAAAGAGGTGGGGAGGGGGGCACAATGGGTACCGGAGGAGAGTGAGGATCATAGTCATGGTTAACAATGAAGCAACGACGAATTGAGAGAAGAAGGGAACAAATCACAAGATAAGATGAGAAGGAGATGGTTGGGGTTGATAAACAATAAAGATGGAGTCCGGTTTCAAGGATAAAAATCAGGATATGTAGAATCACAGATTGAAGAGGGGGCAAGTAAAAGTTATTTTTTTCCATTTTGAGATGGCAAAAGAATCTTGATCCAGCAAGATTGTGAAACATCTTTGGACAGTTTTCGAAGATTGTGCTCATCTTTCCATGAATTGTCTCCATTCACGTGGTTGGTCCCTTTGTTTTTAAATTTATTGTCCAATGAACTGACCTGTAGCAGCTTCATGGACTTGTTACATATTCTTTATAATATTTGTCAAATGGATTTGGTATATGGACTAGGATTCTGGTAAAGATAAAGTCGTGCTGCTACATACATTGTCTCATTCTTATGTAAAAATAGGAACCTACTTTGGATTAGAAAAAAAGGAACCTACTAAAATGGTCTGATGATTGCCTAATGCGCCTTCTGTCCAAAAAGAACAGGGTTCAAATCTTACAAGCTACCATTTCCTAAAAAGAGACAAAATAGTTATGGAATACTAAATATCAGTGATTAAGATCATCACATGGAAAATCAAGCATGTAAGCATTTAACCAACTTCTCTTGAAAATACGGGAAAGAACAAACTTTCATGATCTAATTTGTGTTGTGTTCTCAAAGAAATTCTCCCTTTGGACATTGAGCCATCGTCAAATATCCCTTTCTAAACTTTGCCTATATCATATGGAGTTTTTGGCATGTGTTTAGAATCAAGTCGACACATAACATAGTTTAGTTTGGAAGGTAGTGGAGAGAGTTTGCGAATGCCAATGCAAGTTTTAATAGGATTGACAGAGTACTCATTTTTCTACTTTTTAAAAAAAAGAGATATAGGGCAGTATTCAAGACTTTTATCTAGTGCCATTTACTTCATGTTTGCAAAGGTCTTTGCTAACATGCTTAATGATGTATTAGATGAAATTGTCTCTCTCAGTGCAATCCGTCTTCATTCTAGGGAGATATATTGGGGGGACAACCAGACAATGACCATTGAGGTTATTTGGAAGAGACGACGGATGGACGATCTACTATAAAAAGTAGACTTCTCTAAAGCCTACGGCAGTGTACAATGGCAGTTCATGTGGTCAGTCCTGGCCAGACATGACTTCCCATATGCTTGGATATCGTGGATGAGAAGACACATGACTACCACATCTTGCTCTGTACTTGTGAATTGATGCCACGTGGGGTTTTTTCCAGCCACAACGAGGCGTTCGATGGGGTTTTCCTTTGGCACCCATGTTGTTTGTTTTGGTAGCCGATGTTCTTGCATGCATGGTTGAGCGTGTGGTGAGCAGAGGAATCTCTGCAGACTATTCCATGGGAGACATCTCTATCCCATTTTGCCATACATGGATGACATTATCCTTCTCATTGAGGGAGGAAAGGAGGCAATGAGACTGGCCACAGTGATTGATATTTTTGGTGATCTCTCATGGGTAAGACTCCATAAAAGTAATTCGATTGTGGTTCCATTTAGTCTCTCTGGTTCAGATGCCGTAATTTGTGGAGAGGAACTGGATACTGCTTGTGGCTTATTGCCAATTAGTACTTGAACTTGCCCTTAACTTGTGGCTACTTACAGTTGACGGAGTGGTTGTCGGATATCTAGAAGCTATAGAGGAAATTACCTGGGTAGAAGGCATCTGTTTTGTCTCAAGATGGACGAGAGCTTGCAAAGGAAGTGTTTGCAATGATTACTTTTTTCTTCATGTCTTCTAGTTCGTTAACGATTCGGGTACCCACCGCTTGGAGATCTATACAGTTCCTCTCACAAATTACGACATCTGAGAGTGCCTAAATGAAACCATAATCAAATTACTTTATACATAGATTTTTTGGGGGCACCTTGTGCGTTCACCTGGTTGATTGGGCTACTATTACACAAGCAAAGGAGGAGAGACGTCCAGCATGGATACTATGAATAGAGCTATTGTTGAGATATTAGTTATCTTTTATTTCTTTTATGTATTCTCTATTTTTTACATATTCTTTATGTAATTTGTCTAACAAGTTTCTCTTCTATATAAGAGCTATGACCTCACGAATAAGCAAGTTATTGTTTTCTCTTTACACAATATTGGAGCGATAGTCCTAGATCGGAGTTCTTGTACCCCACCCATGCTTAGCCCTCACCCGCCTCACTATCCTCTCACACGTGCATTGTCGTCGGCAACCTTCCAGCCCTCTGTGCGCATCCATGCACCTCCATGCGCCTTCGCATGCCTCTAGGCAGCGCTTACTGTTGCTGCTTCTAGGCTGTAGTGTGCGCCTAGCCAATCCGCCGCTGTCGCTGGGCCATCGGACACGGTCCTCCACCTCACAGGCGCAACCACCGCCCCCCTCTGGTCGATTTCTCTCCTCTCCATTGCTGAACTGTAGTCTGAAACAGTCTGATTTGACCGGAAAATATGATTTCAGACCCATAAATCACTTTTTCCAGCCCTAACGCTAAACAAGGATCGACGAGGATGGTTGTATGAGTCTACACATGCAACCAATCCTCTGTATGATCGTCTAGACTTGCTCATATTGGTCTACTGAAGGATATGAGAAGATTCTTAAGCGCATCACGGGAGCGTGATGATTGCATCGAATGCGATCAGGAGTGACTAGTCACACTAGTTGCTCCGGGCAACAGCATTTAAAAAATTTAATCTGATGAAACCACATGATCCAAGAACACTTCTCAGATCGTTTAATCTAAATCACAAACATGTACTAGGGTTACCTCTTGAAGTGTGGTTGCTATCGAGTTTCTAAACGAAGAGACCTCCTGTTTCAAGTCCGATCCGATGGAGGAGACGCTTGCGAGCGCGTTGATGAGATACGTGCTCCTCGCAATCCATGTTGATGATCCAAGCGACGAATCTCTTGATCTCGTCACACGAGATCCGATGTCTTCTTCACGAGCGAGGCACACTGAAGGAGACATAGATCCATGAGCAAGCAATCCTGCAACATAACAACGATGCTGCAACGATGGCAACTCTCTCAAGGGCTCCATGGTGAATGGCCACAATGAGAGGGATAGGGAGAGACTTGACATGTAGAGAATGAGAGAGAGAGAGCAATTATCGATGATGTCATATGAAGAGCAAGGGGTGCCTCTTCTTATATAGTATTTTGGGATCCATGGATCTCAATCCATGGTCAACACAAAATCAATGGATAGGATTGATTTGTATTCCTTTTAATGGCCATGATCTTGTTGTGAAAACACAATAATAATTAATTTAATTTAAATTCATATATATCGAGATATAAATTAATTCAAATCAAATTACTTAATCAATCTTGGAGATAATGAGAAGATTGACCATATCCCCTAAAAAAGGTGGGGACGACCACCCAATCATCTCATGAGATCTCATTATCTCATGATATCTCCAAGATTTACAACAATATTTGTTGTAAATTATCTCACAAAAATAATTCATAATTATCTTGTGAACATTGCAATCATGCCATTGAAAAAATGTGAATCACATTAACATCTTAAAATAAAATGTAAATTATACTTTCAATTAATCATCCAATGTGAATCCAATTCACACCAATAATTAATTAACAAATATAAATCACATCAGGCTCTCTCTATTATATTATAAATCACATTTATAATATATCTGATTAATATGGATAGTACTGTCCACATTATTCATATCCATGATAATTAAACTACATGTAATCATCTTGGATCTCTACTCTCATGTGCCCAAATAATATGAATCACATTCACATTATTCACATCTTTGATAATTAAATCACATTTAATTATCTCACATAACTCTCCTTATAAAATGAATCAAATTCTTATTATTCATGATAATTAAATCACATTTAATTATCAATTTTCTCAATGCTCGAATATATAATATCAACAATGAAATTATCTACGAACTCTTTCAAAGATAATGCGCTTTCTCCGCGGATACTTGAAGATAAGGACATGACGATTGTATTGTTCCACGTATAGTGACTTGGATATTGAGATCACATCTCAAATCCAGATCTTGCAAACCTCTCATATATGCTTGATTAAAAATCAAGACAACAAATATAATTTTCTCATTGCATATGAATCACATTCAGATCAATATCCAATATTTGAACTAAGATCAGATCACTTCTCTACTGAGAGGAAACTACATACTCTGAATTGGCCCTTGTGGTCTGTGTTGCTGTCGTATCTCAATGTGGACGGGCAGATATTGGATTCAAACCCCAAGCATTGTTATTAGAAGAAACTAAGAAGTAAGAACCCACATATAACCCTCATAACAAACAAGTTCAAAACATTGGGATATAACAGCAATCCTCATCCCGCGGCACCAAACAATTTACAGGAAACTTACAACTGGAATAATTTTTTAACCAGGCCCCTTCCCATGATCATTGTCACATTGTGTGATCTACGCGATGCTGAAGGAGCTAGCGGTGCTCTCTACGAACTTCCTCGCACCCTTGAACCAGCGCTTGTCTCTTGCTTGTGCCTTGCAGATGTAAATCTTGCCATCCTTTACGGTTACTAAAATCCATACCCGTTTATCGTTAAGTTTCCAAAAATAAGCTCGAAGTTTTAGATCTATTTTACATTGTTTCCTTCAGGGTTTTATCGTTAAGTTTTCATTTGACTATCGGGAGTTGATATTGATCATATACTTTCCAAAAGCATATATCACACCCAAGTGTTGATCATCTACTTTCCAAAAGCTATATCAAACCTACAAATTCAGTCAAGCTTTCAAAGCGAGATGACCGTGCACGGAATTTGATTCTTCCTAATATCTCATGAGTGAGCTCATATCTTCCGGTCCAGTAATGATCCTATATGATCCCTTTGAGAGATCATATTACTCATACGCCCTTGCATGCACACCAACACGTCAGTGTATAGACCTTAGTTAGATCATCGACCTATTGGTCTGTCAAATGTACATACTCATACACATAGTAACACATCTGTCTCTGGTCAGAGGATGCGTGCCTATATCATGACAACATATGAAATAGGTCTTTGGTTATCTCGATCTCGTTAAGTCAACTCTTTGACCTAACTAATCTGACACCTCCGAATCTCTATTCCTATGCAGAGGACGTGCATCAAGAGGTTAGTCAGATATCAACCTTTAGAGAAGGGATTGCCATCACCTTCTCAGGCTGGAGATCCTCTCTTAATAATCATTTGACGGTGTTTGATGAATCCTCGATCTAACTCTTTACATATTCATCCAAGCACAAGCCTCTATGATTCAACAATTGAATCAACAACTGTATGATCATTAAGATGACCATGGTACATAACCCTTATTGTACTAAGGGACCTATTATTCATATTAATCATTCTTTATTTCAGATCAGGGAATGATATTCACAATAACATTTATTGCATAATGGCTCGCCGTGGGCTCGTATGTCCAACATCTACTTCCCTAGTCGAGTTTTGTTTCAGCCTTCTTTTTCATCATGTCAGAGAACAAGAGTGACATATTCTCTTCACCCGGAGCCTTCAAGGGCCCGACTCCCATCGTGAAGATGGATGAGATCAATTATGAGTTATGGTCCATGCAATTGTTGAACCTTGTGCAAAACAAAGAGCACATTCTAACAAAGCCCGAGCCGATGGATAAGACTGAGGACAATGCTTCGTAGAAGCAAGATGACGTGTACATATGTTTGGCTCTTTGAGATTCTCTCCATAGATATCGCCAATGACATTGTGAACCAACCCATTGCCAAGGTAATATGGGATATTCTGGCAGCCATGTATGCCCAAGCGAAGAATGGGACCAAGATTCTTCAGCTATAGCTTGATATATACACAACCAAGCATAATAGGTATCAATATGCACACCTTCTACTCTTCGCTTCGAGGCGTGTTTGAGAAGGTTCACAGCTTCATGCTCGTTAGCACTTCCATGGAGCAACATATTCTTTGGCTGCAGGATGCGATGTCTAGTATATGTGGGGTGCACACAGAAAACTTAGAGCACCTCTTCTTCAAGTGCGCAGCCTCCACACAAGTTTCGGTGAAGCTTCAGATGCGTTGGGACGATAGCAGTGACTCGGCAAGTTTCTGGGAAGCGGTGAGGAAAGTAGGAAGCAACTCTATGGATGACGTCGCAAAACCTTTTGCGGCACTCTGGGCTATCTGGTCAGTAAGGAATGATCTTATTTTCAAAAATCCATTGTTTACTCAGAAAATGTGGTGTCTCATTGTAGAGCTCTAACGAGCTTCTGAGAGTCGAGGTAATATAAGTTGTAACTCACCTTTTAATTGATCTAAAGTTCCCGCGGTGACACTAATCTCTGGAGATCACTCTATTTTCCATCAAAAAAATGGAGCAACATATATCATACAAAAACTCCACGATGGTTGGAGTTTTCTCGACAACCATGGATCCAGAGTACGATGCAACACACACACAACTTCTTACAAGTGTGACTATACCTCTCATGAAAGAGGCCTATAGTCGCCTAAGCATGCTTCTTATCCCACCACCTGCCACTACACATACCATCTTTAACGTTGGCTACATCTTACGGTAGGGGAGGTTCTGCATAGTTCAAAGGGCGTGGTCCTCGTGGCAGAGGTGGATGTTGTCACAGGGTCAAAATCTCGCTATCGATTTCGACCGATCCTGTGCGGCGTTAGCTAACCCGTAGCTAACCAGCCTTCTCGAGTAGAACGGTCACGAACGCGCTCCAACTCTTCTCGTACTCCTGCTTGCTAGCGTACCGACGCTTCCAACACAAACACGAGCACGAACTCCGGATCGCTCAGGAACACTCTCAAGAACGCTCAAGAACTCAACCAAGCAATCACACGAGCACGGGCACAAAGCTCTTCTCTTATTAGAAGGGGAACTATCTCTGGAGTGGGTGGACACACTACACTTTCTCTCGTGTACTTTGTGTTTACAAATGAGCCACCACCTCTCCTTATATACAAAACTCAAGGCAACCGAAGGGACACTCATTATTACATCTACAATAATGATACATAAAAACACAAGAGACCCTTCGAGTTCTTCGGCAACCCTTCGTGTTTCTCAGCAACTCTTCGTCTGCTCGTCTCTTCGATTCCCTTGTTGTCCTTTCGTCTTCCTGCACGGTTGACGCCCAGTCAATCGCTCAGTCATCAGCACACTCGCGCTCCAACGCTTGTTGATGCAGCTTTGTCATAATTCATTAAGTGCCACCGAACACTTGGTCTTGTGCCAAATGGAACCCGCGGCCTCCAGACCCTCATGCGGTAAACCCTTTTTTAGCGTTCTGCATGCTAAGGGGAAGTCCTCCAGAACTTCGTTATCGTGGCCTCCAGACCACTCATGTACGCATACTACCGAGTATGCTCGACAATGCTCGTACTCAGCACCTGCAACGCTCCATGCCTTTGTAGATCGCCACGCATCAGTACCGATACCGTGCGCCTTCGTGCATACGCCTCTGTGACCGTATCACATTGCTCCACAATGCATACTGCTTCACTGCATATCGCCCCTCTGCGCTCGCGTATGTACCACTACGTGCATCCACTGTCATATCTTGCACTGCTGCCTGTACTCGCTGTGCTCGCACTGCTACAAGCACCACGACACTCTGCTGCTTCCGAGCCAGTGTCCTGTGTGACGCTTCTCCATCACGTATGGTAGAGCCTCCAGACTCTCGTGGATACCCTCCCTGATATCCACATATTTTCGTACTCCTCCTGAAGTCCAACTCCATTGATCATTCTCGAGCATCCAGCTACCGTGTCTGCACGATCATTCTCGATCAGGGAATTTGGGGGTGTGACAAATGCCCTCGTGGTCGTTGCACTTACTGTCGTCGTGCAGGCCACTCTGAGGACACATGCTATTAGAAGAATGGATGTCCTGCATCTGCTCGTGTGGTCGAGCATATTGAGCATCTGCTCGTGTGGTCTATTATTTATTTCTTTTCTACATTTGACAGGTTGACTCCATCCAACTCTGGAGAAAGGGTATACATGCCTCCTTTTCCTATAATTGTAAGATTCTTGAAGGGCAATGCACCATCTTGTCACCTTAACTCCCTCACGCACACCTCCACCTTCATAGGAACCATGCTAGATTTCGCCTTGTTGATCTTAGACTCTAACGTTCCCCAAAAATCTTTAAGGTCAACACCATGGCACTTACTTCATTAACTTTCCCCTTAACAAAGAAGATTGTGTCATCGAAACTGAAAGATCAGGATGGAGATATCCCTCGAGGAGAAACCTGCTATAAGATCGTGCGAAACCACATGACTCACCATGTGTGGAAGTACATCAACAACCATCACAAACAAGAGAGGTGCCAAAAGACAACATTGTCTAACACCCCTCTACGGTCGAAAGAAGATGCCTTCAGGACGACCATTCACTAGTACGAAGTAAGATGTGGTGTCACATCTCTTCATCCATGTGGTCAGGGAAATCACACCTAGTCAGAGCCAACCACAGGAAGCATTGGTCCACACAATCATACACCTTTGAAAATCCACCTTCTACAGTACCCTACGTGCTTGACGTCTCCGCTAGTAAAAAATATTCTCTGATGATAACCAAACCGTCATTGATCTGCCTGCCAAGGATGAAGGCCACTGCAGTAGGGAGACCAAGCTATCTAGGACATCACCGAGTCTGTCAGCAAGGACCTTGTTGACGATCAGATATACGGTGTTTGAAAGGGCAAAAGTTTGGAAGTCCTTCACTCGTTTCGAAACCTCCTTCTCGAGAAGTAGAAAAATGAGGGCTTTGTTGATTCTGTTAAAACCCACATTAGGCTGAGCAAACTCATCTAGAATTGTGAACACATCATTGCCTACTGTTATAAAATAGAAAGCGGAAGCGGAATAACATAATAAAGAAGAATAATCACGAAGAACACAAAGATTTTTATGTGGAACCCTACTCCGTGAGGAGCGGGATGAAACCACAGGAGAAGCCCTCAACGGGGCGTGTTTGTCTATTGACTTTCTCAATGAGTACAGGAGGTCTGGGGCTCCTTATATAGCCTTCCCAGAGCCTCCAAGTCCCACTGCTGGTCCATGTGGGACTAAACACTGGATGGGGGTAAATGGATCTTCTCCAGGATCCATTTACCCTGCTACAACATAAAGGGCGCACAACCAAATACTCTAACACTCCCCCTCAAGCTGGAGCATGCAATGCTCAGCTTGGACAAATAGAAAGAAACTCAACTCACGCTACAGGACACTACGGACAATATCAACCCAACGCGCACATTGCTGCAGTCGAGGACGTTGCTTCTCATGCCGTGCAGGTGAGGAGGACGAACGGGCTGGAGTGTGAGTCAACTGAAGACTCGAGACCTGACCATCGAGTCTGAACTTGCGCCTGGAGTCTCCTCGTCGGAGAACTGGGTCTCTCCCATCTGGCTCAGAGAATGGTGCACTGCTCTGGTGTACCTATGATACCACATGAAAACCCTTGCCAACATATGGCAACTTATGCTCTGGCCTGACAACTAGAAGAATGATGGGGACCGCGAAACAAAAGATGGCAACTTATGCTCATCTGACAATGACCGCACACTCGTACGTGTCTGAAACTGGAGACTCGGAAATAATGATCGTCGAGTCTGAACAACTGTAGAGTCTGATCAACTGGCTGGTCTGGAAACTGTCATCTGAATCTGGAATCTGGATCATGAACAGACCTGTGACTCTACATACATACTCCCCCTTTCTCCCATACTTGTCGGAAATTGATATCGACAAAGTTGGGAGAAGACAAGATAAATAGGGGGTAAACAAAACATGAACATGAATCTTGCGGCTTTTCTTTTTTTTTAAGCCGTCTCTTTTTTTTTTTGAAAACATTTTTTTTTGAACATTTTTAAAGCCGTTTCTTCTTTTTTTTTTACGGCTTTTCATTTTTTTTTTGCAAATTGCGTACGGTTTTTTTCTTGTACGCGCCTCTTTTTTTTTGAAAACCTCTTTTTTTTTTTGTAAAACTGGACTGCCCCACCTTTTTCTTTTGCAATTGACGGTAGTCTCTTGGGCTGCTTTCTAATTTCTCTCCCCCACCCCCCCTTTTTTTTCATACAAGTTGGGCCTGAATAGTTGCCTCTCTTTTTTTTTCTTTTTCTAACGTAATGGCCTCTTTAGGGTTCCCTTTAGGGAACCCTTCTTTGCCATCGTGCGCCGCCTCCCCCGATGGGGTGGGATCGACTGGACTCGCGCATGAGGGTGACGCCGCTCGTTGTGCTCGATGCACCAGCGCCGCCTGCTGAAGGGGATGAAGATCGCCGCCAAGATCTGGAGGGCGCCGGCGCGGCTTGGGAGGTGCATCGCCAGGGCTTCGTCGAAATGATGCAGCGCGAAGTTGGTGCGGCGCCTGGAGATCGCCCCCTAGAAGCGGAGGTTACGATTGCGACCTGAAGGGAGTCGAGCTCTTGCGAGCTTGCTGGAGATTGCAACGACAGACCCGATCTGGACAGCGAGGAGGAGGCGCTCCGTCCCCGCCTGTGTTCCCCTGCGCTCAGGAAGAGAGGAAGGTGCGCGAGGGGCTCCTGTGCGCGAAGGTTTTCGCGCCTGGGCTATAGCTTGCCGCCAGATCTGGAGATTTGCCTCGCGCCGCCGCGCGGTGGGAGGGCGCGCGAGGGAGAGGAGGAATGATCGCCGCCACGGCTGCGTTGTTCTGGATGGTTGGCGGCAACGTTGGTCGGTGCGGGCTTCACTGCAGAGGGATATGCCTTGCGAGATCAGGGAGCTTTCTGGCTAGAGGGTTTCTCGCCATGTACGGCTGGAGGATGAATCCTCAATGGATCTGGCAAGAATGCCGGATCTTCACAACTTCTCCAGAATCAAAACTCATCTTGCAATATTAGGGTTTCCATGAAACCCTAGAACATGATCAAATCTGGATACACTAATCTTCAAGAATGAACGATCGAAACTCGGAAACAAAGAACATAAAAATAATCCGCGAGAATCGAACCGCTCTGATACCATGTTATAAAATAGAAAGCGGAAGCGGAATAACATAATAAAGAAGAATAATCACGAAGAACACAAAGATTTTTATGTGGAACCCTACTCCGTGAGGAGCGGGATGAAACCACAGGAGAAGCCCTCAACGGGGCGTGTTTGTCTATTGACTTTCTCAATGAGTACAGGAGGTCTGGGGCTCCTTATATAGCCTTCCCAGAGCCTCCAAGTCCCACTGCTGGTCCATGTGGGACTAAACACTGGATGGGGGTAAATGGATCTTCTCCAGGATCCATTTACCCTGCTACAACATAAAGGGCGCACAACCAAATACTCTAACACCTACCACATCCCGGAACTCCTTGTAAAAACAAACCGAGAAATTGTCAGGGGTCGATGCCCCATCCGCATTCAGCTCAGACACAAGGCCCTAAATGTCGGTTTCGATCATCATTTCGGTATCGACCAAAACAGAATTTCGGTGGAATATCGGTGGAATTTCGACCGAAATTTCGGTCAAGGCCTTAAAAGTCGGATTTCGGTTTCGTTTCGGTGAGGGACCGAAACGAAATTTCGGCCGAATTTCGGTCGAAATTCGACCGAAATTTCGGTCATTTCGGTGGGTTTTTGAACTAGACCCCCCCAAATTTTGACCGATATAGCCATTTTGGCCGAATTTCGGTCACCTACCGAAACCGAAATTCGACCGAATTTCGGCGAAATTTAAGGCCATGATTTCGGTCATTTCGGTCATTTTTTGTACTAGGACCCCCATATTTCGGTCATTTCGGTCAAATTTCAATTTCAACTAGATATCGATATTCGACAGAAATTCGACCTAATTTCGCTGAAATTTGAGGCCATGCTCAGACAACCCTTTTCACATCCTCCTCAAAATCTCTAAGTAAATGGACACATTGTTCTACATAAAGACCAGGTGCACTAGAACACTCCCATCACCATTGTCTGTGCTTTACTCTCCTAGATAGGCTGTGAAACTAATTAGCCAGTGCTCTCCCAATCTCCATTTCCCCCTCTACATGTGAATCCCCAACAACCATAGACCTGATGAAGTTCCTCTTTCGTCTTCCGTTGACCGCTGCATGGAAGAACATAGTGTTAGCATCACCCTCCTTGATCCACTTATTTTTGGATATCTACTTCCATTCTGTCACTCTCTTCCTATCCTTGTGAAGCCCTCAGGATCCGGGTACCCGTTTACGCGCAATTCGCAAGATATCATTCACAATTATATCGCACAAGTTGTGAAAATACTGGGAAAAATTTTTTTTTTTCGACTATGACATTCATTCTCAACACATGACCACAAGTAAAAGAGACAGACATCACCAAAATTTCTTTTCATTAATATTCATATCCATTTACAACATGTACAAGCATATTCCATGTTACAACATATATCCCAAATTGTGACAAAAGAGATAGCATTTACATCATCATCTGTACAAAAACTAAGACAAAGTAAATCATACCGTCGGGTGTACACTATATCTCCTGGAAGCATGTATATACTGAGCGGCTACTAAACTGCAGGCTGTTTGCCTGCCACACACAATAGGAAGAAAAGGCGTCAGCGGTTGCTGGTACCTCCCAAAAACTTATATAAAATACGGGCATTTATTATTTACAAAAGAAACAAGCAGAAAGGCGAGAGCAACTCAAATTAAGATTAAATTCTACTTGCAAATGAAAACGGTTTTTCAGGTTACTTGTAAGCATCTCAAATGTTCGTAATGCATTTCTAATGACTTTCCCCTGAACCCGGCATTTCCCATATGTAACATTATTTCGATAGCAGTTGCGTAATCATGAGTGTGTGAGGGGGAATGCATATATCATTTTCCTTAGAGATCATGTTGGTTAGTGAAAGAATGGAAAAGTTGAGATTGTAGAGATCTATTAATTTATTTAAATTCTTGGGTAGAGAGAATGGTCTTTTGATCTTAACTTCTCAATTCCTCAATCTTCAATGTTTCAGATATAACTCCAGATGTTGTAGATGTAGATATGGATGATCTAGATATAGAATCGCCAAGTCTGTTTGGCGAAGTAACTCAAGCGGTGAAGAAGCCTACAAATGGCTCTTCCGTCTCGCCCTCTAATTGGAAGCGCGGTCCAATAGAGGGATAGGTCTATTCTCCAACTACGCCACTGAGACGGGTGAGAGAGAGACTCCCTAGAAAAGTCGCTCTAGAAAAACAGCCCGACTAGTACGGGCGGACGAGCTCGTACGTAAAAACTGAAAACCAAGGATCCCCCGCCTGGGTATCCTAAAAGACAGGGTCAGCGGAACTGGTCTAAAGTCAGGATCCCAATGAGGCGTAAAAACACTGCGAGCTCGCGTAAAAACCGTGTAAAAGATTGGGATCCTAGACCCGCGCACTTGGCGGCCGCTGCCCTAACTGGGCTTCCTATTCTCCCGCCCAGTTGAGGGTCACCGCGCCCTCGCACGGTCAGGTGCAAAGGTCACCGTAACCGGCATTATTGATTGACATCATTGATTCAACACCATCCTTTCTTAACCTCTACTATAGTCAACTTATCTTATTTGGGTATCTCATAATAACTCTTCTCTATAGTGAGCAATACTTGGTAGGGTATATCTAAAAAAATGATTTATGTAGAATGATCGGTCCTTATCATTATAGGTCATCATTTTTTATCATCATACTAATAGAAGTCACTTATTGGAAGGGTCACCATGACTGATATTCTTAATTATAAATCATCACAGAGGCTCATAAAACCATATATTTGTGTCATTATCCATAACTGGGCTAAATGAGTATACCAACCAGATATTCTACCATATCATGATCCATACACCAAATTTTCAATCAAATCAGGATTGTAAAGCCTACTATATACGTCTTGAACATGAGCAATCTTGTCAACAAGTATTGTTATAATTGATTTTAATAGAAGACTGTATGTTTACTTAATTATCATTATTAATATGATTATTATTATTTACAATTACTCATATTAGTCATCCTCTTTAATTGATAAATAATAACTTTTACTTATCACCTTCTTCCATCAATACCTCCCTCTTAGAATTTAAACTTGATTCTGGTGCAGAATCAGTAATGATAATTGAGATTTATACAAGGAACACCTCAGACAGACCGTAACTAAACCTCAATTTCAATTGTGATCAGATTTTACATTAATACATCATGCCCAAATCTTCCTTTTTGGCAATACTATTTCTGTGTAATTTTCCATTATTGGAAGATGTATATAAAAAAAATACAACATAACGTCAACCATATATATACAGTATTCCCTACTATACATTTCTTTTTAAACATACATATAGTTTCCAGTATATATTTCTTTCAAGATATGTGCATCTTCCAGGTTACGTTAGTTTCTTACTATTTCTCTTGAATAAGAACAAACAGTAACCGAATGTATCCCTTATCCATATCAATCCTAAGGCTTCTATGAATTCATGTAATTTATCCCCCCCTTTTTTTTCTGCATGGGAGGATAAAGATTAAAGCTTTGTTAATATCCTCTTTAATTCCATAGTTTTCTTTATTATATACCTAGCTACTTATTTTGAAGTTAGTCCCTGGAAAACAAAAAAATCAAATCTTCATTTTTACACAATCATTTCCTTTGAAGTTAGTTCCTGGAAACCAAAATCAGATCTTCATTTTTTTTTACGTAATTATTTCTTTTGAATTTAGTTCTGGAACTTAGAAATACTCAATCTTTATAACTGGATTAAATAACGATATGACTAGAGCTGCATATACCAATTTCATGTAAATCACATGTTAGCCTTCAATTCTGTTATAAACGAAGAATTACTAGCAATATCATCTTTCAATGAAATGGATTGTAGCATGAATACTAATAGATAATGACCATAGCAATTATAATAGCAGAGAAAAAAGAATATAATGACAACATCCATAACAGCTAGTGGAGAAAGTTTGGACAACTAGATCTTAGATTGCATGTAAGGCAGCAAGAGATAGGTCTCTGGATGTACCTTAGATATTCAGAAATGAAGGAAAATGGTTTGGATTAAGGCATGCAGACATCAACTTTATAACATTAAAATATATTAGAACCCAGAATTTAGGAAATCAAACTTAAAAGAAGATGATAGATGATTTAACCTCCCCCCCCAAGGCATGACATGCACGAATATATAGTTATGAAAGCAGGTGAAATGATTATCTCATTCATGAATGGCAGCAAAAGAAGGATATAGGATGGTACCGAATTCTCCAAATTCTGGAGAGGATTCTTGCATGCAGCAGTTCCCCAAATTCTGCAGTAGCAGTTGCTGAATGTAAGCAACCCCCAGGCCTCTAATTTCTTGCAACAACTTCAGGAATCAATCAGGGCAGTGGAACCCCTTCGTCCCCTTCTGGATTTTTAGGAATGGAGAAATCTTGGGCTGAAAAGGGTCTGGAGGTCTTGGAGAAAAACGAGAGAGGGAATATAAAGTGAGGGTTGGTATTTATAGAAAGAGAGAGACGGTCCACTTCCTTTCGTTTTTGCCAGATGGAAGGCAAAATGTGCCATTTGCGCACTGTTGAAAACAACAAACAACGAGCTGGAACTAATATTTAAACTAAATTTTATTTATTATATATATATATTTAAATTACCTTTCTCTCTTACTTGAGATACCAATTTCATCCATACTTACGCCTTGAGCCTCGGATTTGAGTGCTCAATATCTTGTTTTGACCGTCTCAAAATGATGGTCAATATGAGTATAATATTGCTATACTTCCGGTAGGGTTTTGGAATACCCGAAATTTTCGGATACAGTTTTTGTTTAAGATCAAATTTTATGATTTAAAAATATGAAACGACCTCCGATTGACGAACGGTCGATTCCGTTGGACTTGTGTCGTCGAATCGGATCAAATGACGGTGTCGGTTCGTTTTGTGGTTTCCGAGTTTGCGTCGCGGCTTTTCACGGCACGCATTACGAAGGGACCGATTTTTGGTCGATTTCGTCCGAACGACTTTTGATTCATTATTGATTGATCGTTTTAGGTTGTTTAGTATTGACCGACAACGTTTTTGAGTTCATTAGACCCAAAATCGGACGACTTCGGGTTTGATTGGATTCCGGATGTTACAAATATAAAAACCTCAAAGGGAGTCTCGTCCTCGAGACTCGAGTTAAGGCTATTCGGTGACTTGTTTGAATTTCATATGTCCATAAAAACCTCAAAGGGTTTTGAACCCATAAAAACCCCAAAGGGAAAACAAGCCATATATTTATAATGCGTCTAATTACAAAAACTTGTTTTGACGATTACATCAAAATAGCTGCGGGTATCGTGCCCGCATGTCGGCTTCAGTCTCCCATGTCGCTTCCTTGACGCCGTGTCGGTGCCACAAAACCTTGACCAATGAAATCTCTTTGCTGCGAAGCTTCTTCACAGCACGATCAAGTATCCGGACAGGCTTCTCCTCATAGGTCAGATCCGGCTCTACATCGAGATTCTCGTAACTGATGATGTGGCGAGGGTCATGAACATACTTCCTCAGATTGGATATGTGGAAAACATCATGTATAGCTGAAAGATGTGGAGGAAGGGCTACTCGGTATGCCACTCTCCCCACTCTAGCCAGAATCTCAAAAGGTCCAACATATCGCGGCGCCAACTTGCCACGAACACCGAATCTCTGCACTCCTTTCATGGGAGATACTCGCAAAAATACCCAATCTCCAACCTATAATCGATAGGAGTGTTATTAATATGAGATTAATTTTGGACATATATATATGTCATAGATGAAGAAGAATTAATTAGATTACCTGGAACTCTAAGTCTCTCCTCCGACGATCCGCATAGCTCTTCTGGCGGCTCTGTGCCGTCAGAAGCTTCCGTCTCACCAGATCAACAGCTCTCGCAGTCTCCTCCAAGAGATCCACGGAATATAAAGCATGATCACCTACCTCACGCCAACTGAGAGGTGTGAGGCATCTCCGCCCGTATAGGGCCTCGAATGGTGCCATGCCAATACTGGAGTGATAGCTGTTGTTGTACGTGAATTCCACCAAAGGCAAATGGTCCTTCCAGGACCCTTTCCATTCCAAAGTGCATGCGCGAAGTAGATCCTCAAGCGTCTGAATGGTGCGCTCACTCTGCCCATCTGTCTGCGGATGATATGCAGAACTCATCCTCAGCTCTGTCTGTAGTGCTGACATGAACTGATGCCAATAGTGAGATGTAAATCTCGAATCCCTGTCAGACACCACTTCTCGTGGTATACCATGCAGCCTGATAATGTTCTGCACATAGAGCTTGGCCAACCTGGATGGAGTGTAAGTCGTGTGGACAGGTATGAAATGGGCTGACTTGGTCAACCTATCAACAACGACCCATATAGAATCATGGCCACCTGGCGTCTTCGGCAATCCTGTGACAAAATCCATAGAAATGCTCTCCCACTTCCACTCGGGAATAGGGAGAGACTGCAGTAATCCTGGCGGTCTCCTGTGTTCAGCCTTGACCATCTGACAGGTCATGCACCTGCTAACATGTAGCGCCACATCGCGCTTCATCCCATCCCACCAGAAATGTCGACGCAGATCACGGTACATCTTTGTACTGCCTGGATGGATAGATAACCGTGAACTGTGTGCCTCATCGAGAATATCTCTGCGAAGCTGCTCATCATTGGGTACAACGACCCGTCCTGCCTTCCATAAAATAGACTCCATCACAACAAAGTCATCAAATTCGTCCTTGACAGCGCGCATGTATCTATCATGAATCCAAGGATCGGTCTTCTGGCCCTCAACAATACGATCCCAAAGACTGTTGTATCGTGGAGGCACGGCGGTAGAAATGGATGCGCTCTCCTGAGGATGCCAATCGGTCAAAGCTGCAAGTGTATCCCATGTGTATAGCCAGTTCGCCGTACCATCAGCATGCGCTCTCCTGCTAAGTGCATCAGCCACCACGTTTCCCTTACCGGGATGGTAAGAGATCGTGCAATCATAATCCTTCAGCAATTCGAGCCATCTACGCTGCCTCATGTTCAGTTCCTTCTGATCAAAGATGTACTTCAGACTCTTGTGGTCTGTGAAAATCTCAAAGTTCACCCCATATAGATAGTGACGCCAGATCTTCAAGGCGAAGACAACTGCCGCCAACTCCAAGTCATGTGTGGGGTAGTTCCGCTCGTGCGGTCTCAACTGTCGTGATGCATAAGCAATCACCTGTCCTCTCTGCATCAACACTGCTCCTAGACCTTCTCCAGATGCATCTGTGTAAACTGCATAGTCCTGAGTGCCTGAAGGAAGAGCAAGAATAGGCGCTGTAGTCAACCTCTCCTTCAGTGTCTGGAAGGCCTGCTCACATGAATCGTCCCAAATGAATGGAACTCCCTTCTGCGTCAATCGTGTCAATGGACGGACGATGCGTGAAAATCCGCTGACAAAGCGTCTGTAATAGCCCGCTAATCCTAGGAAGCTCCGAATCTGTGTAACAGTCTTGGGCTGCTCCCAAGACATAACCGCATCTATCTTCGCAGGATCAACCGCGATACCTGCTCCAGAAATGATGTGCCCCAAAAATGAGACCTGGGATAACCAGAACTCACACTTGCTCAACTTGGCATATAGCTTGTGCTCCCGCAATGTATCTAAGACAATCCGTAGATCATTCGCATGATCCCATTCATTCCGTGAATAGATGAGCACATCATCGATGAAGACCACTACAAACTTGTCCAAGTATGGACGGAAGATACGGTTCATCATATCCATGAAAGCCGCAGGTGCATTGGTGAGCCCAAATGGCATCACCACAAACTCATAGTGTCCGTAGCGAGTCCTGAAGGCTGTCTTCGGAACGTCCGACTCACGAATCCTCAGCTGATGGTAGCCTGAGCAAAGATCGATCTTCGAGAAAACCGAAGATCCCTGGAGCTGGTCAAACAAATCATCGATGCGCGGCAAAGGATAACGGTTTTTCACCGTTCTCTTGTTCAGCTGCCTGTAATCGATGCATAGTCTCATGGATCCATCCTTTTTCTTGACAAATAGAACCGGAGCACCCCAAGGTGAAGTGCTCGGCCTCACGAATCCCAAGTCAAGCAACTCCTGCAACTGCACCTTCAGCTCCCTCAACTCGGCTGGTGCCATGCGATATGGTGCCATAGAGATCGGCTGTGTATCTGGCAGCAATGTGACCTCGAACTCGATCTCTCTCTCAGGAGGAAGCCCTGGTAGCTCATCAGGAAATACGTCAGGGTATTCTGAGACTACTCGGATGTCCTGTATCATCGGCTCCTGATCAGACACCTCTCGAACAAAAGCAAGGTAAGAATCGCAACCCTGATCAACAAGTCGCTGGGCTCGCAATACTGAAATGTACTCCATGGTGGAGTCATGTGTAGTACCCTCAAAGGTGAACTCGGGTAGATCTGGAATCCTGAAGACAACCGTCTTCCTAAAGCAATCAACAAGTGCATGATGAGTAGATAGCCAATCCATGCCTAAAATCAAGTCGAACTCATCTAGCTGTAGGAGTAGACAGTCTGCGATCATCTTGTAACCGCCAATCAGTACGGGCAAGTGCCTGACTATCAGAGATATGACAAATAACTGGCCACCTGGCCCTCGGATGTGATATGGAGACGATAGCGTCTCTGCAACTCTATCTAAAGAAACAAGCAACCTCGAAGCAAGGAAAGAGTGTGTCGCGCCGGAATCAAATAAAACATGGAAAGGTCGGCCCAAGACTGAGACCATACCTTTCACTACAGTAGCCGCTGAACGTGCCTGCTCCTCAGTAACGGCATGTAACTGTCCCTGCCTGGCTGATGCAGCACTAGATCCTGCCACACTCTGCGTCTGTCTTGGCTGCTGTCGCCTAAAGTTGGAGTTCCTGCCACGGAAACTCCCTGAACGCTGTGTCTGAGGCTGTGGCTGTGAAGGCTGTGGCTGAGGCTCGCCAGAAGCCTGTGGGCACTGTACTCGGTAATGTCCCCACTCGTGACATCGGTAGCACCGGACTGGTCGAGTAGAGGGAGTAGCTGTGTCCGTGCTCCGAGCTGGTCCTGCAGGTGGTCTATCTGCTCGCTGCGACCCAGATGGTCGAGTGAACTCTGTACCTCGTCCGGCAAGTGCTCCTCCTAGAGTAGTCGATGGAGAAGAGCGAGCACTGCCAGAGAATGTCGAACCTGTAGGTCGGAACCGTCTGGCTGACCTCTGCTGCTGAAACGGTCGACGCATCGGCCCAAAATATCGTCGCGGTCTAGGCGGTGCTCCAGACGAGCTCCCGTAACGTCTCCCTCTGATGTCCTCGAACTTCTCCGCAGCATCGGTAGCCTCGGAGATAGAAGTGATGTGTAGTCCAGCCAGCTTCTCCTGCACCTCCTCTCGCATGCCGCCAATGAACTTCTCCAGATTTTCCTCGGGAAATGCGCCAGCTGCTCGTGTGTGTCGTGACAGCTCTGTGTATCGGATAAAGTAATCCCGGGCTGTCATCTGTCCCTGACGAAGCTCTGCAAACAGTCGGCGATGGGACTCCCTCCACTTCGTAGAAAAGAAGTGGGCTCTGAACTTCGTCACAAAATCGTTCCAAGTAGGCTCTCGGCCTAACTCGGACACTACGGCCATCCACCATCGCTCGGCGAAGTCTATCAGTGAGTACTCTACGAAAGATAGCCACGTGTTTCGTGGCGCATTAATCGCCCTGAGCACTTTCATTACTCTCATCAGCCACTGCTCAGCGTCATCTGGTGGACCTGTGCCCTCGAACAAGGGTATGTTGGCCCGCTGATAAGAAGTGAAGACTGACTGGTGCCTGTGAATGGCTGCAAACTCGTGTGCATCCTCGTCAGCAAAGTCAACAGGGTCCTGCTCCCTGTCTAAGTCTGCATCCTCCTCAGCTCCATGCTCTGGAATGGCCTCTAGTGGATCATCAGGATGAGGCTGCTCCACCTCAACGGACTGGTGCTGGTCCTGCCGTATCCCATCCTGGGATGGATGGTACGTGAAATCAGACAGGTCCTCAAATCTCATCTCTATGTCCGTCTGTCTGTCAGCAATCTCGGTCTGCTGGGCCAATATCTGCTCCTGCTGGCCTCTCATAGCAGCCTGCTGCTGCTGAAGATCAGTAAGTGCGCTCAGTATGCGTGCCAGCTGATCAGAAGTATCCTGACCTGGTCGAGATGCCATGGCTCTGCATGAGAACCATAATTAGTCATAAAAATGCCCTAGACAGATATTTATCATAAATGCTTTTCTCTTCTTGGGATATAATATGAAAATTAATGAAATTGGTGACATCTGTGGTTATTGAATATGAATGTCATATTTCCCATCTCGAACTCACGACAAGTCGGAAGACTGTTGCTATTCGAGAACTTAATGCGATCGGAATTGAAATACTGCGAATGTGTGTATCGGGGTACCACGGCTCTGATACCAAACTGTGAAGCCCTCAGGATCCGGGTACCCGTTTACGCGCAATTCGCAAGATATCATTCACAATTATATCGCACAAGTTGTGAAAATACTGGGAAAAAATTTTTTTTTTTCGACTATGACATTCATTCTCAACACATGACCACAAGTAAAAGAGACAGACATCACCAAAATTTCTTTTCATTAATATTCATATCCATTTACAACATGTACAAGCATATTCCATGTTACAACATATATCCCAAATTGTGACAAAAGAGATAGCATTTACATCATCATCTGTACAAAAACTAAGACAAAGTAAATCATACCGTCGGGTGTACACTATATCTCCTGGAAGCATGTATATACTGAGCGGCTACTAAACTGCAGGCTGTTTGCCTGCCACACACAATAGGAAGAAAAGGCGTCAGCGGTTGCTGGTACCTCCCAAAAACTTATATAAAATACGGGCATTTATTATTTACAAAAGAAACAAGCAGAAAGGCGAGAGCAACTCAAATTAAGATTAAATTCTACTTGCAAATGAAAACGGTTTTTCAGGTTACTTGTAAGCATCTCAAATGTTCGTAATGCATTTCTAATGACTTTCCCCTGAACCCGGCATTTCCCATATGTAACATTATTTCGATAGCAGTTGCGTAATCATGAGTGTGTGAGGGGGAATGCATATATCATTTTCCTTAGAGATCATGTTGGTTAGTGAAAGAATGGAAAAGTTGAGATTGTAGAGATCTATTAATTTATTTAAATTCTTGGGTAGAGAGAATGGTCTTTTGATCTTAACTTCTCAATTCCTCAATCTTCAATGTTTCAGATATAACTCCAGATATTGTAGATGTAGATATGGATGATCTAGATATAGAATCGCCAAGTCTGTTTGGCGAAGTAACTCAAGCGGTGAAGAAGCCTACAAATGGCTCTTCCGTCTCGCCCTCTAATTGGAAGCGCGGTCCAATAGAGGGATAGGTCTATTCTCCAACTACGCCACTGAGACGGGTGAGAGAGAGACTCCCTAGAAAAGTCGCTCTAGAAAAACAGCCCGACTAGTACGGGCGGACGAGCTCGTACGTAAAAACTGAAAACCAAGGATCCCCCGCCTGGGTATCCTAAAAGACAGGGTCAGCGGAACTGGTCTAAAGTCAGGATCCCAACGAGGCGTAAAAACACTGCGAGCTCGCGTAAAAACCGTGTAAAAGATTGGGATCCTAGACCCGCGCACTTGGCGGCCGCTGCCCTAACTGGGCTTCCTATTCTCCCGCCCAGTTGAGGGTCACCGCGCCCTCGCACGGTCAGGTGCAAAGGTCACCGTAACCGGCATTATTGATTGACATCATTGATTCAACACCATCCTTTCTTAACCTCTACTATAGTCAACTTATCTTATTTGGGTATCTCATAATAACTCTTCTCTATAGTGAGCAATACTTGGTAGGGTATATCTAAAAAAATGATTTATGTAGATGATCAGTCCTTATCATTATAGGTCATCATTTTTTATCATCATACTAATAGAAGTCACTTATTGGAAGGGTCACCATGACTGATATTCTTAATTATAAATCATCACAGAGGCTCATAAAACCATATATTTGTGTCATTATCCTCAACTGGGCTAAATGAGTATACCAACCAGATATTCTACCATATCATGATCCATACACCAAATTTTCAATCAAATCAGGATTGTAAAGCCTACTATATACGTCTTGAACATGAGCAATCTTGTCAACAAGTATTGTTATAATTGATTTTAATAGAAGACTGTATGTTTACTTAATTATCATTATTAATATGATTATTATTATTTACAATTACTCATATTAGTCATCCTCTTTAATTGATAAATAATAACTTTTACTTATCACCTTCTTCCATCAATACCTCCCTCTTAGAATTTAAACTTGATTCTGGTGCAGAATCAGTAATGATAATTGAGATTTATACAAGGAACACCTCAGACAGACCGTAACTAAACCTCAATTTCAATTGTGATCAGATTTTACATTAATACATCATGCCCAAATCTTCCTTTTTGGCAATACTATTTCTGTGTAATTTTCCATTATTGGAAGATGTATATAAAAAAAATACAACATAACGTCAACCATATATATACAGTATTCCCTACTATACATTTCTTTTTAAACATACATATAGTTTCCAGTATATATTTCTTTCAAGATATGTGCATCTTCCAGGTTACGTTAGTTTCTTACTATTTCTCTTGAATAAGAACAAACAGTAACCGAATGTATCCCTTATCCATATCAATCCTAAGGCTTCTATGAATTCATGTAATTTATCCCCCCCTTTTTTTTCTGCATGGGAGGATAAAGATTAAAGCTTTGTTAATATCCTCTTTAATTCCATAGTTTTCTTTATTATATACCTAGCTACTTATTTTGAAGTTAGTCCCTGGAAAACAAAAAAATCAAATCTTCATTTTTACACAATCATTTCCTTTGAAGTTAGTTCCTGGAAACCAAAATCAGATCTTCATTTTTTTTTACGTAATTATTTCTTTTGAATTTAGTTCTGGAACTTAGAAATACTCAATCTTTATAACTGGATTAAATAACGATATGACTAGAGCTGCATATACCAATTTCATGTAAATCACATGTTAGCCTTCAATTCTGTTATAAACGAAGAATTACTAGCAGTATCATCTTTCAATGAAATGGATTGTAGCATGAATACTAATAGATAATGACCATAGCAATTATAATAGCAGAGAAAAAAGAATATAATGACAACATCCATAACAGCTAGTGGAGAAAGTTTGGACAACTAGATCTTAGATTGCATGTAAGGCAGCAAGAGATAGGTCTCTGGATGTACCTTAGATATTCAGAAATGAAGGAAAATGGTTTGGATTAAGGCATGCAGACATCAACTTTATAACATTAAAATATATTAGAACCCAGAATTTAGGAAATCAAACTTAAAAGAAGATGATAGATGATTTAACCTCCCCCCCCAAGGCATGACATGCACGAATATATAGTTATGAAAGCAGGTGAAATGATTATCTCATTCATGAATGGCAGCAAAAGAAGGATATAGGATGGTACCGAATTCTCCAAATTCTGGAGAGGATTCTTGCATGCAGCAGTTCCCCAAATTCTGCAGTAGCAGTTGCTGAATGTAAGCAACCCCCAGGCCTCTAATTTCTTGCAACAACTTCAGGAATCAATCAGGGCAGTGGAACCCCTTCGTCCCCTTCTGGATTTTTAGGAATGGAGAAATCTTGGGCTGAAAAGGGTCTGGAGGTCTTGGAGAAAAACGAGAGAGGGAATATAAAGTGAGGGTTGGTATTTATAGAAAGAGAGAGACGGTCCACTTCCTTTCGTTTTTGCCAGATGGAAGGCAAAATGTGCCATTTGCGCACTGTTGAAAACAACAAACAACGAGCTGGAACTAATATTTAAACTAAATTTTATTTATTATATATATATATATTTAAATTACCTTTCTCTCTTACTTGAGATACCAATTTCATCCATACTTACGCCTTGAGCCTCGGATTTGAGTGCTCAATATCTTGTTTTGACCGTCTCAAAATGATGGTCAATATGAGTATAATATTGCTATACTTCCGGTAGGGTTTTGGAATACCCGAAATTTTCGGATACAGTTTTTGTTTAAGATCAAATTTTATGATTTAAAAATATGAAACGACCTCCGATTGACGAACGGTCGATTCCGTTGGACTTGTGTCGTCGAATCGGATCAAATGACGGTGTCGGTTCGTTTTGTGGTTTCCGAGTTTGCGTCGCGGCTTTTCACGGCACGCATTACGAAGGGACCGATTTTTGGTCGATTTCGTCCGAACGACTTTTGATTCATTATTGATTGATCGTTTTAGGTTGTTTAGTATTGACCGACAACGTTTTTGAGTTCATTAGACCCAAAATCGGACGACTTCGGGTTTGATTGGATTCCGGATGTTACAATCCTCCACTACCACAAACTTCATGTAATCTGCATGCTCCCGTAACTCTTCATTTAGTGGATCCTCGGATTCCTCCTCCTTGTCCAGTCTCTCTCTCAATTTTTGCTTCCGCCCGTGCTTTGCCCTCTCTTCATGCCTCCTTTACCTCACTTTTGAATGCAGATAACTTCTTCCTCAAGTTCAACTTCTAATCTAAACGTACAATCCCTGACCCCTTAGCCTCTGCAAACCTCCAGTGCTCCGCAACTATCTCTCAAAAGCCATCCTCAAGTAGCCATGCCCCATTAGTAAACACATGTGGCAACCACTCTAGAGTTCAGACGTTTCTCAAAGAGCTCGACAACCACTACAAACCTCCCTACATTCTCGGAAAGGAAATCAAATATATCTTCATTCCAAGCGATTGCAGCCCCACTGGTACTACCAATAGCATCAATAACGGAGAACTTAGGCATGTCTCAACCCCAATGATTTCCTTAGCAAATCAATCCACCCATTTAGTTTTGTTTCTTGCAGCGTAATAATATCACTGAGCCAATCATTCATAAGAGAGCCAGCAAACCTCCTCTTCTCAGGGTTCCTCAGGACCCTCACGCTCCATGAGACAACTTTCGTTTAGTAACCATTTTTTTAGTTTCCCAATGGATGGGACCATGCCTACCGCTCTAGCTATTGCCCTTTTCAAAATCATTTGTTAGTAGCTTCTCAGAATCACTAATCTCGTATCAAAACTTCTTCTTTGTTCGTTTATAGTGATTCCACATCTAACATCTTCTCCCCCAAGTTTGCATCACTCGAAGAGAGCGGTACAGGAATCTCCCCCAATGAAACCTATTAGAAAATATAATGCGGAAGTGTATCAAAGAAATAAAGAAAAAACATTAAGAACAATGGGATTTAATGTAGAACCCTACTCCCTAAGGTTGGAGAATTTGAAAATGTGGCTTGTAGAACTCTACACAATGCTCCCCCTTTATCCCATACTTGTCGGAAAACAATGACATCGATAAAGTTAGGAGAAGACAATAAAATGGGGAAAGAAAACATGAATCACTTAGCCGATAATTTTTTTTGTCTTTGTCAATCTTTTTTCCCTTTTTCTTTTTTTTGTAGCCACCACATCATTTATTTCCGGCTTTCCTCTTCTTCTTTTGCAATTTTTTTTCTTACTTACATCTTTTCTTTTTTTTGAAAGTGTGCAAGGCAGGGGGAAACACTCGGTAGTGCCCGCCCCATCGATATATATTTAAGTAACTAAAGGAGAATCTCCAACAGACAGAAGGTTACAACACCCCAAAACACATAGCCAAAAAGAGCATTACAACATCCAATCATCTAACAATCTCCTTGCAAAGATCCCCACGTTTTCTTTGTAAAATCTTTGGCCCGAGAAAAGCAAGTCATTTCTTCCACGCCAGACCGCCCATAGAATAGCCATGGGGAAAAGCCGTTCCCTTCTTGGTCTCTCCCTATTCGCATAAACCGAGTACCAAAAAGTTTGAAACTCCTCAAAGCGGCACCATTCAATATCAGCCTCTTGCCAGATCTGCGATACCACGGGGCATGTAAAAAAAGGTGTTCCACAGATTCAATTGCATTTTCACAGATTAAGCATTTGTCCGCAATTACGCCCAGGAGCTTGACGCACCGATCACGTGTCATCAACCTCTTTCGCCTGAGAAGCCACAGGAAGATCCCAACACGCTCCGGAAGACTAAGGGCCTAAATAGCAGCACAGTCCATGTTCAGCACCTCCGAGCTCGCCGGCAGCGGTCTGGAGATGGCCCCGTAAGCCCCTTTAACCGAGAACTTCCCTTCCTTCCAGCACCAATGATCTCTTCCCCCAATAGGGGTCCCCACCTTCCCCACGGCGTCAAGCAGCTCCAAGAATTCCTCAAATCTCCGATCTGAGAAGTTAGCGGAGAACGAAGGCCACCAAGACCCCTCCATCCAGCAATCCGCCACCGAACAAAGCTTATCTTCCGCCAAGGCAAATAACCGCGGAAATCGAGAGCAAAGCGCTCCCGCCCCCGACTAATCATCCACCCAAAAAGCAAAGGACTCCCCCCTTCCGACGACCGGCCTGAAGAGAGTTAAATTCTTCAAGAAGGTCTTCACCACGCTCCTCCAAAAAGGCGTCATGGCCGCAAGGTTAAGCAATTGCGAATGGGGCGCGCCCTTCACCCCATAAATGTTTCGAACCACCATGCAGACAAGATCATCACCTGGACCCCACACCCTACTAGCCCATTTAAGCAAAAGCGCCTCATTCATCTGTTCAAGAGATCTCACTCCCAGTCCCCCCCAATCCTTTCTTCGCACTCCCAGTCCCCCCATGTGGAACTAGTACATCTTTTCTTTTGCATGCGTCTTTTCAAAACAAACCCCTCTTTTTTTTACAAATGAGGCCACTCTCCCTTTTTTTCCGGCTTCTCTCTCTCTCTCTTTATTACATGACCCATCTTTGGGCTCAAACATGCAGCAACCCACCTCTTTTTTAACAAAACCTTCGACCCACTTGGGCTCATTCCCCCCTTTTTAAGCAGCCTAATATTGGGGTCTTTTCCATTCGTTTTTCTTTTGAAGTATCCAAACATGCCCTCATGCCATCTTTCTCTCTCTTTTTATTTATTTAGGGTTCCAGAGAACTCTCTGACGAAAGACACAACGCCCCGATGGAGATTTCCTCCTAGCGCTACCGCTAGCAGATCAGGGAGGAAGAGTGCGCGTTGCCTACTACTGTCGTTGATGGGCTCCGTCACTGGGAGCTGCGAGGGCTTGCACCGTCGGAGGAGTAGAGGTGGAGGTCATGGAAGGAGGACTGTCTGTTGTTGTTGGAGGAGAGGAGCTCGCACTGGAGGTAGCACCGCCTACCATGGCATCAAATTTCGGCGAAATTCGGCCGAATTTCAGTCGAATTTCGATTTCGATGGGTGATCGAAATTCTGTCGAAATGGCCTATATCAATCGAAATTTGGGGGCTCTAGTACAAAAAGTGACCGAAGTGACCAAAATTTCTATCAAATTTCATCCTAATTTCGTTTCAGTCACTCACCGAAATGGTGACCGAAATCGAAATTTAAAGCCTTGCCGTCTACTGGAGGGGTCCGCATGGAGCTGCACCACGATGGCGCATGGAGATGGGAGCGTCGTTAGAGGGGAAGGTCTCTGCCTAGAGATATGGCCACCACCACCAACTGGAAGTGTCGACCACCGCCGCCACTTCCAATTTTGCGTTGTTCTGCTTGGCCCGGAGATCACATGTTGTATTGTTGGATCAGCCGATATACTTGCAGAGGCTCTTTCTGTTTGGCCTGGAGAGGATTACATGAGAAGGTGTTGTGCATTGGAGAAGTGGAGATGGGGCTCCAACTCCAACTGAATCTGGAGATGTAGCATGGAATTCCACGAAGCAGCTAGGGTTTCTGATGAAACCCTGAAACTTGAACATGAACGGATCCTTGCTTGGAGATAGATCTGAATGATGGCAGAAATCTCCGAAGCAGAACTAGGGTTCAAGAAATTGAACCATGGACTTGAAAATCTCGAATATCGAACAAAACAATAAAGAACATAAAAAAATCCTCGAGAATCGACCCGCTCTGATACCATGTTAGAAAATATAATACAGAAGTGTATCAGGGAAATAAAGAAAAAATGTTAATAACAATGGGATTTAACGTGGAACCCTACTCCCCAAGGAGCGGGATGAAACCACGTGAGAATGCTTCAAAGGATTGATTGTTCATTGAACTTTCTCACTGGATACAAGGGGTGTGGGGCTTCTTATATAGCCTTCACTGAGTTTCCACATCTCACAACTAGTAGATGTGTAACTAAACAATCAGATGTGTCTCCTGTGCTTTCGAAGTCCCTTCCCTAAACCCGCCACCAACGAGGTCAAGGGAAACTCTTATTCTGTAACACCCTTATCCCATATTATGCTACCTGAATCTCATCAATCGTTCATCTTCAATCCCATCTCCCATTTTATGTAATCATGATTTATGGCCAATGAGCCACATCCACATCCTTCACAAATCACATCAAGGTTAACAGCTTTATTTGGTTACTAGCATGGCTCGAAATTTTGGCAAATTTTAGCAAAATTTCCATTTCCCAAGTTGGCGAAATTGAATCCACGATACCGAGATTTAGAGGATCCCTTGCATTTTCTTGTTTTCAACCGAAATGGGTGAAATATCAACGACATGTTTGCCAATATTTCATGTTTTGACCGAGCGGGAGAGGGTCGCGGGTCTCACTGGCTGCCCCCTGAGGTCACTCCCTGTGTTGTACCTGGGCTTGCCGTTGGTAGATGGAAAATTGAAGAAAGCGGACTGGAATGTCATGCTTCATAAAATGGAACAAAGATTAGCAGGATGGAAAGCTATCGCCCTATCCAGGGGGATAAGCTCGCTTTGTTAAAGCACGTGATATCGGCGATACCGTTGTTCTTCTATTCTACACGTATTCTTCCTGCTGGGGTTTGTAGGAAGATTGAATCTCTTATGAAGTCCTTCTAGTCGGATGGCAAGCAACAGAAATCGGGGATGCACCTTGTTAGGTGGAAGGAGGTGACGCAAGAAAAAAGGGATGGCAACCTTGGCATCCGTGATGTGGAGTGCATGAACAAGGCGTTGCTGGCGAAGTGGGTGTCCCAAATCTGGGGTCCTTCTTCCTCTCTTGTGCTCAGGTTAATCCATAAGGTCTATGGTCTTGGGGGCGAGCTGGTGGCCAAGAGAGTGCGGTGGGAGTCGCCGCTTTGGGCCGGTGTCCGGGAGGTCCTCCCTGCGCTCAGGAATAAGTTTCGGCCTCAGGTTTGCAATGGTTGATCGTTCCGATTTTGGGGTGACGACTGGACTGGGGAGGGGAAGCTTTGCGATAGATTCCCGGGTTGTTCGCTTTTGCGGCCTCGCAAGATGTCTTGCTCTGGCGGGTCACGGAGTCCGGCACGTGGGCGCTAGAGTTTGTCAACGAATTATCCGAACAGAGGCTAGAGGACTTTCTCAAGATGCAGTCGGAGTTGTCGACGACAGTTGATACCTTTTCGACGACCCCTGCTGAGCATGCTGATCACTTCGCGTGGATGAGTGGGAAATTTTCTACGAAAAATGTGTAGGAGGAGCTACGGCAACCAGCGGAGGAGTAGGACTTGGAGTTTGTGCAGGACTTAGGGGTGATTTGGGTAGCCAATATCTCTTGTAGGGTCAAGATTTTTCTGTGATGCTTGAGAGACCGCCTATGTGACAAGATTAGGCGGGCTCATCTATTTGGGACGCATGACACGATGTGCGACAAGTGTCAGTGCCAACATGAAGATGCGGCTCATATCTTCTTCAAATGCCCGCTCTCGGCTAGGGTATGGAGTGAGATGGGTTTGATGTGGCTCGTGCACGATGATGCGGCAGCTTTTTGGCGTTTGATCCGGGGAGGGTGGGGGGTGGATCCTCGGATGGCGTATCTCAGGCATTCACGACCCTGTGGGCATTGTGGCTGGATAGAAATGACGTTATTTTCAAGAACCGGAGGTTCTATTCGGAGAATGTTCTTTCGCATTGTAAGGCCCTTTACAATTTCTGGGCATCTCGCTAATGTACCTCCCTTGTAATATTTAATATTAAATATACTAAGGCGGTATCTCCCAACTTGGGAGACTACCCTATGCTTTCCCATAAAAAAGTTCAGTTTCCCCAAGTCACCGATATGCTAGCGAAATCGACATTTAAGGCCTTGGTTATTAGCAAACCATATTAATGTTAAGATCTTTATTTAATTATTCATGATGAATAGGCTAATGATGAGAATATTCAGGGCATGATTTATACCGATCAGTATGGTGTTTTGTTGTCAAACCTGTGGATGATGAAGACATTGAACATGTATTTTTTCGATGTATTAGCTCAAAGAATGTTTGGAGGAAAGTAAGGTTGAATTGGCTTGAAGTTTTCAGTTCAGAGCAATTCTTGAATAGATTTGGGTCTTTAACCTACCGATCAAGGGTGGCGAGGGCCAGGCCTTCTGCATTTTTGAAGACCACTTGGTTGGCCATGAATGCCTTAATTTGTTGGGATGAGAGACACTACTATGAGAATGTTACATGCACATGCCAAGGATGACCATGTTTCTTTTACTGAGAAAAACATTAAGGACACCCTTATAAGTATGCTTGCAATGTAAATGTGCGTATAAAGCAAGTATGTTCTTATGTATGTATAAAATATACATGTTAATATTACGTGCAAAATGGGGCTATCATACCATGGGGTTTGAGGGGGGGGGGGGGCAAGTTAGCTTCCCCACCTTTTATTTGTTTTTTTTATGACATTTATTTAGATTAATAAGAGGAATATGCGATTCAATTTTCGTGAAAAGCATATAATCCTAACTTGTTCATTCCGCAATTCCAAGACTGTTAAAATTTGATAGACTTGATGGATAATATAAGAGTCTCGAAGGCTTCCCCCTGTTGATGGATGCCTTTGCTCGAGTGCGTGGAGATTGATTATTGATAGACTGGAGAGCAGATTGGCTGGATGGAAGGTGAGAATACTTTCCAAGGGTGGGAAGTTAGTCCTACTCAAGCACGCCCTCTCTACGATTCCTATTTTCTTCTGTTCCACTAGATTACTGTCGGTGGGAGTGTGCAAGCGGATCGAATATTTGATGAGTCATTTCTTCTGGTCGGATGGCAGACATGAGAAAGGAGGCATGCATTTTATTCAGTGGGACATTGTGACTCGTCCTAGGAAGCATGGTGGTTTTGGGGTCATGAAGTTGGAATGCATGAACAAAGCTCTACTGGCCAATTGGGTGCTTAGATTATGGGTAGAAACTGAAGACCTGCAGAGTGTTGAGACAAACTTATGGCGTTGGTGGTTCCCTTGAAAGCGGTAATATGCGGTCCATGTCCTCTCTTTGGCAAGGTATCAAGCATATTCTTCTGGATCTTGGAGATGTGTTGACGCTAGTGATAGCCACAGGCAATGGTGAAACATTTAGGTTTTGGCTGGACAACTAGTCTGGTGATGGCAATCTTCATGAGCGTTGTGTTACCCATGCCTTTTTGTCTTGGCTCAGTAGCATAATACAATCCTGCAACATGTTTGGTCAGATGGCTCGTGGAATCCATGCTTTCTTGATGGCTTCTCAGAACAGAGGATCACGGAATATGCAACTCTTCTCAGGGAGATCTCGGAGTTTCAGGGCCTCACAAATATGGTAAATCATTATTCTTGGGCATTGGGCAAGTTCACGGTCAAAATGCATCACTTCTTTGTGCAACATCACACTTTACCACATGATACAATATCTGTTGACTGCAAACTTATTTGGAGTTGTTCGATCCCACAGACGATAGAAGTACAACAGATGTGGAGTGGAGAATGAAGACTTGAATCGCCTCTTTTTTGGATGCAGAACCATCAACTCCAATATGGAAAAGGATAAAGTTTCTCTCGCTTCAGACAACTGATGTTGACTCTTTTTGTCTCTATCCGATCCACGTGTGGTAACTTGCAAGAGGACACTTCTCCTATCTTTGCCTTTCTATGGGCCTTTTGGTGTGCGATGAATGAAAACATCTTCCGTGGACAATGTTTTTATTTGAATAATGCACTGGGTCACTATTCAGCCCTTGTTTCGACTTGGCTTCATCTATAATTTTGTCTCTTCCTAATATATCAATGATACTCCTGTGGTGAGTCCCAACTTGGGACCTCACCCTCTTCTTTTTCAAAAAAAAATATTTGAATTTTTTTATTACATGTTGATTTTAGCCGATGATCTAAAAATCCCCATGTGTTTTTAAAAAATACTATAAAAAGGTTTAAAAAAGAAGTGGGAAGAGCTAACTTGGCTCCCTCAGTATTGCTCCATTTTAACCTAATATTATTTACTGCCGATGTACATCTAACTTAAAAGCTAAAATGGATAAAATACAAAAGTGGGCAAAAAACCTCGTTTTTTCTTTACGCACTCGCCTAGCACACCTGATGCCATGAGTTAGGCATTCATCCAAACCGTCCTAAACATGTATATTTTAGTTAATCTATTAAATATTGCCGTTATTATTCATATCATATTCGTATTCATTTTATGTTCGTATTTGTTTTTAAGGATATGGTAACACATTTTCATATCCATCATCATTCGTATCTGCATTAATATTCATATTTTAAAATGGTTAAGGATATGATTATTACCTCTATTCATATCCGTCCGTTTTCATCCCTACAGAGCTTACTGGGAGATGGTCCTCCCTACAAATTTGGGTGGAAATGCCCTTGATTTGTTATTAAATATTGCATTATCTTCTCTAATTACCTGTAGATCTCTATATTAAATGAACTTACTTGTAAATCTATGTTTTAAATGGTGAAGCAGAGTGTTATTTTATACCCCGACATGTGTGGGCTATGCACAAGGTTATGGTTAAAACGGAAGAAAATACAAAAAATGCTGAATTTATCATTTAGTTGATCTTTCGAAGGGCTCCTGCCTTGTATTGTCCTTGATAAGAGCTTGCAGTTAGAGAGGGCATAGAACATTTCTAATGTCATGATAACTTGGTCCTTTTGTCATTGACGCTTTTTTTCTCATCAACAGGGACATTCACTCTTTCTAACCTCGGTATGTTTGGTGTCGATCGCTTTGACGCAATATTGCCCCCGGGAACTGTGAGTGGACCATATAGTTACAATCATCGTATTATTCACTTCCTATAAAAGAAGCTTAGATTACATCTAACCCTTGTACAGGGGGCAATAATGGCTGTCGGAGCATCTCAGCCAGGCCTAGTTGCCACAAAGGATGGGAGAATCGGGCTTAGGACTCAGATGCAGGTGAGTTTAATATCTCAACCCTCACTCCTTTTCAACTTGTTAAGATCTTGTAATCATGGTAAGTTTACATGGAGGAAATTGCCTACTATGTAATTGCAGGTGAATGTAACGGCAGATCACCGCGTCATATACGGTGCTGATCTTGCCGCCTTCTTGCAGACCTTTGCTAAGATCATTGAAGATCCCAAAGATCTCACCTTTTGAGGTATTGGAACATCAGCTGGACAACCAATAACTACTGCTCTAATTTGGTTCCTTTATAGTAAGGTAACTAGGAACCATTATGTACACGGATGTTGGTGCCCCGTAATCGTCTCCTGTCGGCCTAAAAGAATTTTCTTTGGCCGTATCGATTTAGCAATGCACGTTCGTGCTGAGCATGGAGTCACAATTTTGTACTCTCTATTCTTCTCTGAATAATTGTTTTGCTAGTGGAAAGTTTTGACGATGATTACGCATTTTACTTCAGTTATCATGTGTGGTGCGGTTTGCTCCTGAATATTTAGCGGGTAGCGGCATCTCAGGGACATAGCCTGTTGGTTGAGACAAGTGTGTGGTGCAGCTATCTATACAAGAGTGATCCGAGTGGTTGTATAGAGAACAGTGGAACGGGAGCTGTTCAAGAGGGTGTTCCGAGGTGGTGCGGAGTGCAGGAGAAGAGGCCGAGTAAAGAGGTAAACCTGGCTATTATCGCCAAGGTTCGAAAAAACGAAAGGCGGAACGAGGCGTTTTCCCTGGAAGCGAGGCGAGGCGTAGCCTCGAGGCGTAGCCTCGAGGCGGTCGAGGCGTAAGCCTCAGTTTGTATAGAAAAATAATTATAAAATATATAATAAATATATTTGTTGGTGAAATAATATAATCTGACAAACATATAGTATGTAACAATGTAATATATGATAATATTACGAAGATAAGAGCATGAAAAAAGAATATGTCAATGCCATAAACCTTTCTACTGAATTTCTACCCAATCAGAAGGAAATTATTGGCTGTAACTATTGCTAAAATTTTTATCTAAAGAGGATTGGCTATAGTTGTCATTATAGATATCCAAGTTGTTGATATGAATCATATGATTTGAATACTAACTATATGGTCTACTGCACTCAAATGAAGAACGGTCTGATATCCTTCCTGTGCCACCATACCCTACCAGTACGGGGGTCTCGCTGTTTTTTATATGAGTATTCAAATTCGTATACAGTTTTTTATATGTTTAAGGATGTAATTGTAAGAGTTCACTGAAATAATTTGGCATGTTAATGGTAAATATGAATGTGAAAGAGGTCAAAGAGGTCAAATTTAAGCATTCATCTTGCATAAATATATACTCAACAACAAGACCTTTATAAACATATGAAAATATGAATAGGAATATTTTTTTCCTTTAAAAAAATACTTGAAAAAGCCCTCACGCCTCACCTAGCGCCTCGCCCCGCCTCAGCGCCTCGCCTCGCCTCGACCGCCTCAGGCATCTGAGGCGCACGCCTCAGCCAAGGGGTCTGAGGCGGTCGCCTCAGGGCGTTTTCTCAACGCCCCGTTTCGCCTCGACCGCCTCAGCGCCTCGAGGCGCGTTTTTTTAAACCATGATTATCGCATTGAGAAGTTTATCCCCAGTTCTTAAGTTTTGGATGAAGAGGCTAATAAGTTAATGTGGGAGTTTTGCCTAGGGCATTCAACATCTTGTTAGTTTCCATGATTATATTGCTTGCGTTCAGGAGCGGAACCAAGAGTGTTATCAAGGAGGGGCCAAGTATACAACTATTGTGTAAACCCTTCACGAGTTATAACATTTGATTATAGTGCTTGTGTTCAAGAGCGGAATCAAGAGTGTTATCAAGGAGGGGCCAAGCATACAATTATTGTGTATGCTCAAAAATGGAAAATCGTTGTATTTTCAAAATATATTTTTAAACGGAATTAATATTTTTAAATGAACCTTTTCAATTTTGATAAACTTACAATTTAAATCTATAATTAATGTTAGATTTTCAAATAGCTTATTATTTTCAATGCTGACTTTTAAAATCTGATAATGTAATAATTTGGCTCTCCAAATCTATCTCAAAAAGGCTAAAATATCAAGTGAAATTTTGAAATAAAACAGTTCATGGTCAAGTTACAATAATATTTTTGACTTAGAGATAGATGAAATCGAATATAATTTTATATCAAATTATACTTATAATTTTGGTACTTTGGAAGTGATCGGATAAACTATATAAAAGAACTTAAAATTGATGAAGGTGAGTTTCAAACCATGGTTTCCAACATAATAACCATATCACTCTACCACTAAATGACTTACAATGTTTCTTTAACAACACTATTTATTCTACAATTAAGGAGAGATCATATTAAAAACTTGATACATTGTACAAGTGTACTATAATAATCAAAGGTGGTTGTGCCAACTCCTCTATGGCCTCCTCCAACGTACATATCAATGTCGAAAGTACCAAATTTATCTCTTCATCAGAAAAAAAATATTTAGGATTTGACTGCTTATACCATTCTCTATGGATTGTGATTACTTTATATATATATTTATATATATATATATATATATATATAGAGAGAGAGAGAGAGAGAGAGGAGTGATCCTATGAGAGCAAACAACCACGAGAGCATTGATTTTGGATCACTAGATTATGTCTTCTCTCTTCTAGTTTTCTCTCTCCTGCTTGAATTTAATGGTCCAGAATCACTGCTCTCACGCTCCCGCAGATTTTGCCTCTCACAAGATCACTCATATATATATATATATATATATATATGAATTTTATCTAATGCGTACAGGGCGCATTTGATATTCTATGCGCCCAACATATCAGTCGTGCGATCTCTGAACTATCATCCCTTAATTTCAGCACCGTCGAATTTTATTAATTAATGAGTTTCCAAAAATAGTAATCATCTTGATTAGGCAATTGATCGGTTATTCGTAATTCTGGATTGCTACCGTCGTTCGCGATCACCAAAATTCTAGGTTACCGTCGTTCGCGCTCGCCAAAATTCTAGGTTCTTGTTCTTAGATCGTGTTCTACCATCCATCGCATTCGAGATTTTTCTTCCAGCGAAATCAGTCGTCGACAGCAGTTGTCATAATAAGGTATTGCGTTTGTTTAATAGTTGACGCTATTTGTTAAATTTATTCCTAATATCATTCTCATTAGGTTGCAATTATGGATCATTGGAGTGGAGAATTTGATCGATATATTTCTGAAGAAATTATGGAAAACGAACTTATTGAAGATGATGCACGTCGAAGTGATATCAATGAGTTAAATTTTGAAGAAGGTAATTTTTATATGTTATCAGGTATCTTTTATATGTATTTCAGTAACTTATGATATTGTATCTCTAAGTTCCTTTTAATAGGTAATTCTTAAAGGCTCGTTAGTGTATATATATATATTAACATTCTAGTAACTTTTAATATTGTATCTGTAAGTTTTTTGTAATAGGTAATTCTTAAAGGCTCGTTAGTATATATATATTAATAGTTTAGTAACTTTTGATATTGTATCTGTAAGTTCTTTGTAATAGGTAATTCTTAATGGCTCGTTAGTAAATATATCATAACATTCTAGTAACTTTTTATATTTTATCTGTAAGTTCTTTGTAATACTTACGATTGGTATCTTATATGTAATGTTGCCAGTAACATTGAGTGATAGACTAGTAATTTCAATAGTAAAGATCAGTAATTCCATTACTAGTAACCTTAACTTGACATGCAGATGATATTTTCGAGATAGAGGAGATGAATATGTTATTAAATTTTTAATATACTGATCATACATATGCTATGTACTTTGAGAGTAGAGAAATACGTTATACATTTTGGAGGAATACTCAAGTTATGTTTATGGTATTTTGTAAAACTTTCAAAAATAATATTGAGACTTCTATCAGTAACACATTCCACTTCGTTTAGTAACAATGGTAAGTTGTAGTAAGAAATATGTTTTGTAATAATTGAGTGAAGTCCTAGTAATTTCATTAATTGTGAAGTAGGTAAGGTTTCTCTTTAATATTGAACAAGTATCAATATTGAACAAGTATCATCTATAACAAGTAATATTATCAATATTCATCAGTAACTCTTTAATATTGAATGTTAACTTTTTATTATTGACAAGTAATAATACTCATTAGTAAATCTTTAACATTAAATTACTGACAATTAACCTTCTTAAAATTTTACATTTAGTATTGACATATTCTAGCTATATGTTACTATTCTGTGATGTATATTGTTGGTCAGTAACGTTGATATATCATACCATTAACTCTTCCATAATGATCAGCAATATGTATTATAAGTTTTAGTAATTCTGTAGCATCGAATAGAGAATTTAGGAAATCAGTAACGATGGTATATTATACCATTAACTATTCCATTATGATCAGTAATATATATTATGAGCTTTAGTAATTCTCCTGTATTGAATTGGTAATTTAGCAACTCAAATAAATAACAAGTAATATTATATATATTTATCGGTAACATTTATATGCAGTTGGGATGATGTTAATATCTTTATTTAATTCAACTTGAATGATGTGTATTCGAATTATTGTTTGAATAAGAAAACTTTTATTCAATATCTGTAGATTTTGATGAATTTGAAAGCTCTAAAGGATTAATGGACGAAGAAGCACCTATATCATATGTAGATCCTGCTATTATTCCTCGAGAGAGTATTTCATTCGCAACTCTTAAGGATTGTGAACTGTTTTATGAAAAGTATGCCACTGAAATTGGATTTAATATTCGAAAGAGCAGCACGAAGTACTCTTATGATAGGAAAAGTAAAGTCAGGAATATTACTTTCAAAAAATTTGTTTGCTGGAAGGAAGGATTTTATGTTCAACTTCCTCTTAAAAGGAAGATATCTTCAAGTTTGATTGCGGTTGATGAAGAAGCACAATCTGAAGGAATAGATAGCGAGGGAAGAAGATGTGGAATAAGTCGTTGTGGTTGTAAAGCAAAGTTTTCGGTGAAGTTAAATCCAATCTCAAATCAGTGGGATGTGGTTTCTTTTGTTGAGAACATAATCATAAACTTGTTTCTCCTAGCAAAAAGAAGTACCTAAGACCCAATAGGAGAATTACTAAGGCCACAAAGAATTTGTTATATTCCATGACAGAGGTTAACATTCCTACATCAAAACAAATAGCTTTTTTGGGCAAGCAAGGCGGTCCTTTTGAACGTATTGGATCTATAGCAAGGGATATTTATAATTTGAAGAGGGATATGAAGAAAAAAACAGATGGTCATGATGCGGTTATACTTTTGAACATCTTGAGTATTGTAAGAGTTTAACACCTGATTTTTTCTATGTGTACAAGAAAGACGATGATTCATCCTTAACACATTGCATGTGGATAGATTCTTATTCTATAGAAGATTACAAATTATTTAGCGATGCAGTTGCATTTGATACCACTTATGATACCAAGTACAAGCTAATTTTTGCTTCCTTTTGTGGCGTGAATAATCACAACAAGACTGTATTCTTCTGCAATGCATTTTTAATGAATGAGTCAAAAGAGTCGTTTGTATGGTTGTTCCAAAATTTTTTGGATGCTCTTAAGGTTGCTCCCAAGTCTATAATTACTGATCAGTGCCCATCGATTAATGCGTCTTTAAGGGAAGTCTTTCCGACTACAAAGCATAGATACTGTGGTTGGCATGTTACAGCCAACATGAAGAAGAGGATTGGTTTAAACGAAAAAAGCTGAAGTAGCAATCCCTGCTTTGAATAAGATTATATGGGGTGCAGAAAATGAAGAACATTTTGAAACTGAGTGGGGCAGAATAGTGACAGAATGTGATTTAGAAAAGAATAAATGGATCAACGTAATGTATGGTATTAGGAGAAAGTGGGTTCCTATATATATGAGAAGCTTCTTTTTCGCCGACATGCAGAGGAGTGAGAGCATGAATTCTTTTTTGTCCAACAATGTCAATCGGTTGAATAGTCTATACGAGTTCATGACAAGATTCCAAACTGCTGTTGAGAGAATGAGGGAGCAGGTCAACATGATGGACAATGATTCCGAAAATAAAAAGCCGAAGTTGGATACACTGTGGAGTATTGAAAAACAATTTGCTATGCATTATACCAAGACAATGTTTTACATTGTTAAAAATGAGCTTAAGGAGGGAATTAAATTGAATGTTATTCCACTTCAAATGGATGATGACCTTATAGAATACAGGGTGTATCCCATTGGCAATATTGAAAGTTATAAAAGAGTTTCTTATCATGCTTACAATAATAAATTCCATTGTGATTGTATGAAAATGGAATTAATGGGTATTCCATGTAGACACATCATCAGTGTGTTAAAACATAAAGATGTGTTAGATGTTGATTCCTCTCTTTTATTGAAAAGATGGAAGAAAGATATCAAGGTTAATGGCTATTATCCTTTATATAGAAAGCGGACAATAGAAGACGACTCTTATCAATTACGTGTGCTGTCCAATGAACTCATTAGTGAAGCCGATGGTAACTGATGAATACCCATTCATCACTCTTTATTCTTATATTTTAGCTAGAAAAACCTTTGCAAATGCATGTATATTCATGTAAATACAAATAATTATCAAAAGCATGCATTGTATAAAGTTTAATAATTAGCATGTTTTTGTGTAAAAATAAAAGAATAAAGAGTAAAAAGAAAAAGAGGGAAATATTTAGAATAAATATTGAGCAACCTAACCCAAGGGAGGGCTCAGCATGGACCTGACCGCATAAAAATCAAAGTAGAGGGAGATAGGAGCTTATGTGTGTAAATATATTTGTAAATATAATAAAAATATTTTCCCCCAAAAAGAGACTAAAATGTGCTTGTAAATATTTGTATATATTTATAAATATAAAAACAAAAGAAAAATATAAAAATTGAAAAGAAACCAAAAATATCATTCATGTACATGATCACCTTGTATATAGTTCTATCATCCCTATTTATTTAGCCTTATAAATAAATAAAATTAATTTCCAAAATTTCTGAAAATATTCTATATTATATAGTGTAAATAAAAACAATTAAAACAAAAACAAAATAAAAATAACAAAATTAAAAACACAAAAATATATTGTAAATATACCATGTATATATATGTACATATGTATTTATATACATAATAAAAATAAAATAAAAATAGCTTTTTTTATTCCTTATTTTATAATATAAATAAATAAAATATAAAATGGGAATAAAATTGTACAAAAATAATAAATTAAAAATCAAAAAAATTAAAAACCTAAATATTGTATATATACCTATATATGAACCTACTATGTACATATCTTATTTTTATTTCGAAAAATTAATTAAAAATCACTAAAAAATAGAAAAAAATAAAATAAAAATATTTCATGTTTTAAGTTTTCACTAATTCGGCCATTAACTACCTTAAATTTCATTTCCAAAATCCAGCCACGTGGCCGCTTCCCATTGGCCCTGGGGATTGTTGACCGCCCGGTCAACTGCCCCCCCCAGGACCACTTCCCACGGGCTTAGGCACCCGACCCGACTTTCTTTGTTTTAGCGCCTAAACCCGATACCCTATCACCTAAACCCCGGGTCCGATTCCTCCTTGATACATCCGAGACCCTCGCCGGAGCCTCCACCTCGGGATCCGCGCACCAGAACGCCCTACCCGCGCCTTTCTTCCCGGACCCTCACCCATACTTAAGCCGAGCTCCGCCACCTCCATTTCCCATCTTTGGCCATTCGCTTCCACCCCCAGTGAGCTCCAGCGTGAGAGCGAGAGTGACAGCTTGCCTCCCGTGCTGTTGAAGCGAGGAGAGGTTGTGGATTCCACTGATCCGGCGAGTATCACTGCTGTGCTCTGCCACCAGCAGGAGCCCGAGCCTCGGAGGGAGACGCTCCTCAAGGCGACGACCCAGAGCACCGTCAGCTCACCCCCAGTCTCATCAACCAACCAGGTAGCCCCGTAGTCCTTCCCTTTTCTTTAATTTTCATTTACCCCCCTTTCGCTCCGCCGCCGTTCGCCGTCGATTCCGTCCACATCCGACATCCATTCGATCATCGGGCTTCGCCATAGCCATCGCCTTCCTTCCGCGCACCTTCTCCATATCTCCACCCAACCCAGCTCGAACAGGAGCTGGGATTCGAGCTCCACCGTCCCCCTTTCGCCGGAGCTCGCCCATCTCGACCCTCCGATCACCGTCACCCCGCCTAACCGGGTCGAGGCAGTTTGCCCTCGACCCGCGAGTCTCCTGGTTATTTTTGCAGGTACATCCAAGCCCATCTGAGGGCTTGGACCATCAAGTCCAGGAGCTTCATCTCCGCCGACCTCGCCGGAGCTCTCCAGAGCTCGGCTGGGTCATCGGAGACCACCAGCAGCTGCGGAACGTCATCGCGGAGCTTCTCCGATCTTCAGGCGCAGCAGGGGAGGTCAGGAGCGTGCACCTTGGGCCGACGAACTTCTCAGGCCAACTGTTCTTCCGGTATCCTCCCCGACCGTCCGATCATCCTCGACCTCCAGTTTTCATCTGGGCCGTTCATTCCCGGAGGAGTAACCACCGTCAGATCTTGGAGAGGTGATCAGGACCGCCCGATGCGCGAGGGTTAGCCACAGAGAGCCTCCTCTGTCCGATGCACCACGTGGCGTAGCCCCAGCCGTCTGATCGTTGCGAGGACCTCAGCCTTGGAGTGCCACCCGCTCCAGACCGTCCGATCACGCACGTGGCGTCCATCCTGCGGCCCGCATTAATAAAGGGTAAATTACCCTTAGGCCCCCTCTTTTATTTTATTTAGTAATTAGTCTTGTAAATACGTAGTGTAGTTGTTTAAGTTTTTTGATATTTGCATAGAGACCCTCGTGCTTGGTTTTATATGCTGATATGCCCCTGTGTATGGTGTGACACGTGCATCGACACATGATCTTCTGGGCTTTTTAGATTATATACCCTATAGTTCTGAGTGTTAATGAATGAATAAAAGTTTTTGAGTATTTGCATTTATGCCCCTGTGCGTGAAACATTTGAGCATGTGCGGATATTTTTGGGTTATTTGCAAATAAGCCCCTGGGCTTTTGGTACCTGTTACCAAATAGCCCTCGGAACTTATTTTCTTCACATTTGGGTCCCTGAGTGCCTCAGGCGCGTGCGACGCACGTGTTTATCTGGGTTATTTGCACCAGACCCCCCCAGAACTTCGGGTATTTGCACATAGGTCCCTGTGTAAAGTGCCCCCTCTTTATTTTTGAATAAAATAGAAAAACTACTCCAAATCCAATGAAAATTGGACACATGGCTCCTGCCATAGTGTAAAATTTTCGAGGATTTTTGGAGACATTTCTGAGTTGATTTGATATTTTAAAAATTCAAAAACCTCTATTTTCTTCACTGTCTCACTTTAAAAAACACAAAAAATATTAAATCATATCTAAAAATTCTAAAAAATTGTCTACTATTTGTTTATGCTTTCTTGATTTTCTAGCCAATTTTGGCTATCTTTCATTACTTAAAACACCTAAAAATTGAAAAACACTCAAAATCTTATAAAAATTCTAATAAATAAATTAAAAATCCAAAAATAATAATCTAGGTGCCTAAATTTTCCTTGTTTTATTCTCTTTACAGGAAATTACCTCCCAGCTAATTTGGGGCTTCTAGATATTTTATCTAGGTCCTTTTAGCTCGGCTGGACAGTACCTACAGTTTCAGTCACTGTTTGATTTTTAGAAAATTAAATAAATATCAGAAAAATCCTAAAAATTCAACAAAAACACTAAAAATTATAAAACACATAAAAATATTTTTGTCAGAATTTCTGGTTGATTTTTAGTGCATTAAATAAATTGCTGAAGTGTGTTGTTTTCTTGTTTTTATTATTTTCTTAATTCTTAAAAATCCAAAAAAATATCAAAAAGACTTAAAAACCACCAAAAATACCTTTTCTTCTCTTCTCGACTACTTCGTAGGCCGCAAGGCCAATCCGTGCTCCTTGTGTTCGACCCTGGTCGCTATACCAGGTTAATAAAATAGCCAGGACCGCTATCGTGTTTATTTGATTTCATCTGATTTTGGTGGTCTGCTTTATTTTTCTTGATTGATTGAATTATTTCTCTCGATCCGGGTCGCAACGACCCTTGAGTGATTTTATATTTTATCCCGAATTGATTGAGTGAATTATTCGGTCATCAGAATGGCGCCGTTGCCGGGGAGCACGGCTTAGTAGTCGATTTTTTGAGTTTTTCCGCGGTTTTTCTTTACGCGACTTTTTGTATAGCTTTCTGCATATATATATTTCTCTGACATTTTTATAATAATTTGGTTTGTGACACTTGCTTTCTTTCTTGCGAGGGCCCGAGGACCGCGGAGGCGACTTTCGAGGAGCTGACGCAAACGCAGGATTCGGAGGCGGCTCCTTTCTGCACGGAGCCGCAGGAGAGAGCGAGAGAGGAGCTGAGTGAGGGAGGACTCTAGTTAAGGATTTATTTTCCGCACATTTGAATTATTGTAATAATACAGGTACACTCAGAGACTTGAACTTCCGGGGTATGTTTCGCGTAGCACCGGTGTGCTCGGGGGGCCCTTTAGACTAGTTCAGATTTTTCGCGGTTTTTTGCGGTTTTAGCTTTTTAGCTGCCTTTTACGGTTTTCCGTGGTTTTTCTCAAGCCCCTAGATTTAGGATTTTCTGCTTGACTGTGCCGTAATTAGTAGGATCCCCACACTTAATTGCTTGTCTGTTCCTATAGAACGATAACTGGACCTACTAATAATTCACTAATAAAAATAGCTTAGTCGCTTTCCTGAGAGCCTATGTGCCGCGAGCCTGCCCCGTCAAGCGCTACTCCTGAACTCGACCTGTCGAGAAGAGGAGGGGTGGGTCTAGATCGGACTCTTTGGATCGAGGGCGAGTGACTGAGCTAGACGGTTCTGTCGAGTAGAAATTGCCTGTTTAGGACTCGGTTTTCACCGCTGCACCATATAGGTAGTTTCTTTTCCTGTCTTTCAATTCTGCGCGGATCATCTTGCATGTAGACTGCTGGAGTCAGGTACGCATTTCTATCTCTGCATGCATCATTGATTTCTCGCGCATCGGCTTTTTCGTCTTCTCCCCCTTGTTTTGGACTTAATAACCAGGAGAACCGAAAAATTCGTTAGGCCGTTGTTTTTATTAAAAAATATTAAAAAAGAAAAACCATAAAATTAGGATTGTTTAAGCTATTGACCCTAAAAGACAGTTGACTGAAAAATTTGTCTTGGGGAGAGCAACCCCCTCATTGTTTGGTTTGCTTGCGCGAGAGAGTGACCCGTTCACTAGGTAGAGCCCTCCGGTGCTATTCCTGACTGACTACCGACTCTTCCGTGCGGGCCAGTCGGTTGGGGTAGCATCGGAAATCCCAACAGGTCACGTAAGCGCTCTGATAGATTGTTTGTTCACCTAATAAAATTTGACAAGATAATTTGACCGAGCCTTTACGGTCTTCAACTCGTGTTGTGTTGGCGAACAGAGGGTTTGGTTGCTGATCATAGTTTTTCCAGATCTCATCCGCCTTACTCGCCAGATCACGATGATGGGCAGGAGGTCTCTTAGGCAGCCTCTGGCTGCACCGCTTTTCAGCACTCCTGACCAGTCATCTAGGTCGGTTCGTGGGAGCTCAGACCCGCTCGCTGAACCCGAGTATGATTCCATCCTGTTCCCCCTCGACCACCCTTCTTCTGATTCAGAGATACCAGTGCCAGAGGAGAGACAGACAGATGATTTATCAGCACCTGAGTTCGGTTGTTTTGGTTTTTCAGAGACGATGGCCGGCAGTTCTGATGATCGCACCGGAGGTCCACGTGGAGAGCAGCATTTCGTTCTGGACCAGGGTTCGATCAACTCCACCCTGATCGCCTCCCTCGAGTCAGTGCAGCAGCAGCTGAGGGATCAGGGAGCATTCATGATGGACATGAGGAGAGAGCTCGAGCAGATGAGAGCCAACCGCGAGAACCGCAGAGGAGAAGGACCCGACGATGCGGCAGCTGCCGCCATCGCTGTAGCCGCGGTAGTAGCCGCAGCAGCAGCAACAGGAGCAGGAGGAGCACCACCACCACTTAGATCGATGCGGGAGAACCACAATCCTGGGTCGACCTTGACACACCGCTGGGTGGTACTTCCAGCGATCGTGGGGGACTTTAAGTTCCCCCCGAACACCTTGCAGCTTCTTCCCCGATTCCACGGATTGGCCACAGAGGAGCCTCATCTCCACCTGCAAGAGTTTGAAATGATATGCAGCACTGTCCATGATCGTCAGGTGGACCAGGATACTATCAGGATGATTTCTTTCCCCTTCTCCTTAGCCGACAGAGCAGCCACCTGGCTGAAGCACTTGGGGAAGTTCGTTTACACCTGGGAGCAGCTCCGCACCGAGTACTTGAACAAGTACTATCCACTCGGGCGGACCAATGCAGCGAGAGCCCTCATCAGCAACTTCTCCATGCTCCCCAACGAGCAATTCCATGAGGCATGGGAGAGGTTCCGTGAGCTGACTGATCGAAGCCCGCACCACGACATCTCGAAGCCGAACCTTGTTCAGAGCTTTTTCAGCGGGCTGACACCAGAGCTTAAGGGCTTGGTGAACGCTTCTTGTGGCGGGTCTTACTTCGCTAAGGATCACGACCAGGTCTGGGCCATCTACGAGGAGATGGCCGAGAACTACATGGTGATGTCCTAGATCAGGTTGTACACTCAGGGCAGACCCCAACAGCCAGGACTCGTGCAGTACCAGAGGATAGCACGGGTCGACGCCGGTCCTTCCAGTTCATCCGCAGTAGCAGCAGCACAGGTAGAGTCATCCGCTGCGGATATGGGTATCATTAGTGAGAAGTTGGATCGGATGGAGCTGATCGAGAAGAAGCAGTGCCAGGGCATCACTCAGATGGAGTAGATGGCACAGACTCTGAGCGACATGAAGACCCAGCTCATGTGTCTCCAGGAGGCACAGACGGCTTTACAGCCCCGTCTTCAGTCGCGAGGCGATACCGGCGGCAGCAACAGCTCGTTCCAGCGCTCCAGCTCACACCAGCAGCCTAGACAGGTTCACCTTGTACAAGCGGAGCCATACCAGCAGCAGCAACCCTCCTACCAGTCACCACCATCTCCAGACATGCAGATGGTGGTATACCAGCCGGATCAGCCTCTGGCAGTACTCCCGCCAGCCCAGTACGATGCAGAGCCGTTGATGGATGTCAACGGGATTTGGTATGACCGTCCTCAGCCTGGGATCCGAGGAGACCATCCCGGATTCAGGTGGGGGAGTGGAGGTACCCAGCCCCAGCAGCAGCCATCTGGCCAGGGAGGCCAGTACAGTCAGCAGAGGGATCACCACCAGCAGCAGCCCCCAGTTTACCAGTCACAGCAGCAGTCTTCCTTCGTTCCTCGTCCCTATCAGCAGGGACAGTCTTGGAGGCGAGAGCAGCCTCACCAGCCACACCAGCAGCAGCACCCTCCTACATACCCCTCTCAGCAGTAGCAACAACCTCATTACCAGAGAGGCTACCTGTCGGGCTCTCATGGTCCACCATACGAGAGCCCTGCCTTGGACGACATAGCCCGCCTCCTCACGGACCAGCAGGCTACTTTCAGACGGGAGATGGACGAGTTCCACCAGGAGATGCGGAACATCGTGAGAGGGAAGGCCGCCATTCCTGCCCAGATAGAGCCGAATCCCAACAGCCTGAAGCGGAAATCTGAGCAGGTAGCTTGTACTGAGTATACCACTCCTAGTGATGCATTTGGTGATATGACTGGATATCTGTTTGATACTGACTTTGTCACACTTAGGAGTGGTAGGATGCCAGCAGGCGGCGCCTCGTCTGAGCGACAGCATGAGGATACACCTAGAGCGCCAGAGGAGGAGGAGGAGAGCGGTACTGAGGCCGCACATGTTGATGATGGTGGTACTGATGCCACCAAGGATGTTGATTCCCCAGGCGGTGCTGAGGCCGCCACTTCACCAGTTCGAGGAGGTGGTACTGACGCCACCCGAGTTGCCGAGCCAGAGCGCGGTACTGAGGCCGCGAGTCTTCCAGCCGAGCCAGCCGATGGTGGTACTGATGCAACCAGACTTCATATAGAGAAATCTGTTGTTTTTCCTTCCACTGATGTACCTCTGAACAGTTTTGTGAATAGAGGAAAGGGTTTATTTTCTTCTGGTCCCACTGTGGTGCATGATGTATGTGTGGATCCGGTCGTCGAACCGCCTAGACCCTTTTCTAGTCCTTCATCTGAGAAGGACCCAGTGATCCCCTTCGCTAGAGCCCTTCAAATGGGGAAGGGGAAGAAAAGAGAAAAAGATCCAAAAAAGAGAGAGCAGGAGGAGTTCAGCCAGAGCATGATTGACAGATTTCACATACAGCTGACCCTTCAGGAGGCTTTGCAGCACATCCCCCTTCTTCAGCGATCATTGAGAGACAGGACTACAGTCAGAAGGAGGAGGAGGAACCACCATTCAGAGATTCATGTGCTGACGAAAGCCACGTGCTTCGCGATCCAGAACCGTCTGCCGGCCAAGAGGCCTGATTTAGGAGCCCCATATGTCAGATATCACATTAGAGAGCAGAGGTTCGACCGTACTCTATTGGATAGCGGATCGTCTATCAACCTCCTTCCGGCAGCCCTTCTCGACCGCTTCGAGTTGGGCACTCTTCGACAGAGCAGGACAGTCCTTCAGTTTGCTGATAGATCTGTCAAGAGGCCGAAGGGGTTGTTGCGAGACGTTGTCGTCACTATTCAAGGTCTGCAATTCCCCGTGGACTTCGTAGTGTTGGATATGGAGATCCCTGATTCAGTGACCGATACCACCATAATTTTAGGTCGTCCGTTCTTGGCCACAGCCAAGGCAGTGACCGATCATGATAGCGGGAAGGTATACTTTCGCGTCGAGGGCGAGAGTGTACAAATAGAGACGGTCGAGGACAGCAGAGCCAGAGATAGAGCATGCTCAGAGACCAGCACAGATACAGAGCAGCTGACAGATGCAGGGCTAGACATCCACCAGGACTGTGACTTTGTGATCACAGATGACGAGGCAGTTTGGGCAGACCCAGCAGCACATGCCATCCTCTCATTTTTAGACACCGCTGATGCAGAGATGACAGCAGAGGAGAGCTTGGAGAGCACATTCCTGGTTCAGGATACTACAGAGGCAGCAGAGCCGGTTCTCGACCGCGACACAGATTTTGGTGATGATGGTGGTACCGATGCCACCTTGTTTGATGCAGATCCCTCGGAGTCAGAGTCTGAGTGGGCAGATTGTGATGACTACATGCCAGACCTGATTTCCACTGAGCCTACAGTTGAGGAGGAGGTAGATGCCGAGCAGATCAGAGACAGTTCAGTTGAGCAGCCTTCTCCCGATCCAGTTTGCGAGAGTACACTTTCAGTCTCCCGGACAGATTTGGCAGCATACACGCATCTTCTTTCGAAGCCAGATTTGCTAGCACCCAGTTGTCCAGAGCTGAAGCCGCTTCCTTCGTCGCTGAAGTATAGATTCCTTGCGGGTGAGCATGAGATGTACCCAGTCATTATCTCAGCCGATTTGACTGGAGAGCAGGAATCCCGTCTGATGGGGGTTCTTGAAAAGAACTGCAAGGCAATAGGATGGAGCGTAGCAGATCTCTATGGAATTAGTCCGACCCTGTGCTCCCACCATATCTATCTCGAGGATGAGGCGAAGCCATCGCGTGAGTTCCAGCGGCGGCTGAACCCAAATCTGAGAGAGGTTGTCATGAAGGAAATTTCGAAATGGTGGAGCGCTGATTTTATCTATCCCATCTCCGACTCCAAGTGGGTCAGCCCTTTGCATGTGGTGCCTAAGAAGACGGGCATCACTACAGTGATTAGCGAGTCTGGAGAGGAGATTGCTACACGAGTACCCACTTCTTGGCGGGTTTGTGTTGACTACAGGAGACTCAACCAGGCCACCAAGAAGGATCATTTCCCCTGCCCTTTATTGATCAGATTATTGAGAGACTGGCAGGGAAGAGCCATTATTGTTTTCGGGATGGGTACTCGGGCTACAACCAGGTGGCCATCGCTCATGAGGATCAGGAGAAGACCACCTTTACCTGTCCCTTCGGCACATACGCCTTCCGACGCATGCCATTTGGGCTATGCAACACCCCTGCGACTTTTCAGAGATGTATGCTGTCGATCTTTTCGGACATGGTAGGGGAGTGCTTAGAGGTCTTCATGGATGATTTCTCGATTTACGGCGACGGATTCGACTCCTATCTTGACTGCCTAGACCGAGTACTCTGACCACCGCCCAAATGACTAAGGTAAAGGTGTAAAATAAATGCTAGGTCGTTGCGACCTCAATCACTCGGGCTGAGTAAATCAAGAAAAATAATCAACCACTCGAATAAGATAAAATCAAGCAAGCACAAGAAAGAGCGGTCTAGCTATTAGGTTTTAACCTGGTATAGCTCCCAGGGTCGAACTCAAGGAGCACAGATTGGCTTAAGAAGCCTACGATGTAGTCGGAGTCCAAGAGAGTCTTTTTTTTTTTTATTTGTTTTTAGATTTTTTTTTTAGATTTTTAAAAGATAAGAAAATAAGAGGAAAGGGAAAAGGATGCAACTTCCACAATTTATACAACACACAAAAATGAAGCAAAAATTCCAGAAAATTGGTTTTAGGTTTTAAATGTTTTTACTGTTTTTGGTGAATTTTTGGGATTTTTCTAATGCGTGAATTATTAATTAAAAATCAAACAATGCGACAAATAGGGTACTGTCCAGCAAGGCTTAAGACTCAAAAATAAAATATTTAAGAGCTTCAAACAACCCTGGAGGTAATTTTCCTATAATCTATGAAGAACAAGGAAAATTTGGTCACCCTGATTATTGTTTTTGGATTTTTAATTTATTTATTAGAATTTTTATGAGTTTTTAGGGTTTTTTCAATTTTTAGGGTTTTTAAGTGATGAAAAGTGGCCAAAATTGGCTCGAAAATCAATCAACCAGTAAACAACATTACCTAAATTTTTTAGAATTTTTGGTGGAGTTTTTATATTTTTTTGGTATTTTAAAGTCAAAACAGTGGCGAAAATAAGGGTTTTTGAATTTTAAAAATAATAAATGAAATCCAAAATGTTCCCCAAAAATCATAGAAATTCCTACACCATGGCAGGAGCCATGTGTCAAAATTTCATTGGATTTGGAGTTCGTTTTGATATTTTATTCAAAAATAAAGTTAGGGCACTGTGCACAGGGACCTAAGTGCAAATACCCAAAAGTTCTGGGGTCCTGGTGCAATTACCCAAGAAATCACGTGCCAAGCACGTGATTGGGGCACACAGGGACTGATTTGTAATAAAAACCAAGTCCTAGGGGTTTTGATAACACGTATCAAAACCCCAGGGGCAAGGTTGCAAAAAGTCCAAGAAATAAAAGCACATGCGCCAATTCAGCCTTCACAGGGGTATAATTGCAATTTAACAAAACATTTCATGCATTCATTAACATCCAGAACATACAGGGCATGTATTGCAAATAACCCAGAATACACGTGATGAGGCACGTGGGTCTCTACTGGCGGGGGTATAAATGTAATTAAAATTAAGCGCGAGGTCCTTGATGCAAATAACCCAGAAAATAAACAAACTAGAATTCAAAATATACAGGACTTAAACGAAATAAAACAAACAGAGGGGGGCCTATGATATTTACCCCTTTATTAATAGCGACGGCCCAGATGATGACGCGTGGATGATCGGACGGCGGAGATCAAATGCGCCTTTAACGCTTCGGCTCTTGGGCTCGATCGACGGCGGAGGGAGGTCCACGTGGCTGATCTAACGGTGCTGGGGTCTTGGCCTCTCTCCTCTGCTATCAAGGGTCCAGATGCGATCCTCAGATGGATCGACGGCTGCTGCTCCTCAACGAATGGACGGTCACGATCAGATCTGGAGCAGAGGGTGCATCGGACGGCTCTGGAAGGTCCTCGAAGAACTGATGGTCGGCGAACTTCGCCGACCTCCTGCGTGCGCTCCGGTCCTCCTCTGCTGCGCCTGAAGGTCGGAGAAGCTCCGGCGTGAGGTTGCGCAGCTGCTACAGGTCTCCAATACCCCGGCCGAGCCCTGGAAGGCTCCGGCGAGGTCGTCGGAGAAGAAGCTCCTGGCTCGAAGTTGGGAAGCCTCAGACGGCCTCCTTTTGACCTGCAAAACAGTTCAGAAGCTTCGCGGGTCGAGGGCAAAGTGCCTCGACCCAAGAAGGCGGGGTGAAGGTGGTCTGTGCGGCGTGGCGAACGAGCTCCGGCGAAGCGACGGTGAGGGAGCTCGAATCCCAGATCCTGTGCGATCTGGGTTGAGTGAAGGTGCGTAGAGGTGCGTGAGGGTACGGCGAAGGTGAAAATCGAGTCGGATGGTCGAGATGATACGTGAGGTGGCCGGAATCGGAGATGTACGTCGGAGGGGTAGATTTGGGCGTAATCGAAAATTATGCTAAATGGAAGGTCGAATCGGGTACCTGATGGCTGAAGTAGACTGGGCTGGAGATGGGCTATCCCCGGGTCGTAGCTTCGAAGGGCGTCAAGGCCTGAAGCTCGGTGCTCGACGCGGCGGCGGAGCAAGGACGGCGAGGTTACGCCGGATCAGAGGAATCGCCTCCTCGCCTCACTGCAACAAAGGCTGACGCTCGCTGTCACTCAGGCGGAGCCAATGGAGGTCACGGGGAAGGAAGAGAGGGTCCAAAGATGCGGCGCGGAGGCGGCGGAGGTGATGGCTATATAGGGTGACAGGGGCGTCTAGGGTTGAGTGGGGACGGCGAAGGAAAGCTTTGATTTGATGGCGGAGGATCCGGCGAGGGAGAGGGATGTGCGGCGAAGGAATTTGGGCGCGGGGGTTGAGTGGGAGACATGAGTGGGAGACAGCTGGAGTCGCGTGGGAAAAAATCGGGGAAGAAGGCGCGGCGCGCGACGGCCAGAAAAGGAAAGAGGCGCGGGGAGTTGACCGGGGTCAACACTTCCCCCGTGGCCCAATCAGGAGCGGCCACGTGTGCCCGAACTTTGACCATTTATTTTAGGGCAAAAATAGGTCGAATTAAAGAAAACTTAAAACATGAAATATTTTTCTTTTATTTTTTTTCTATTTTTTGGTGATTTTTAATTAATTTTTGGAAATAAAAATAGGTTAGCTCTATATATAGGTATATGTACACTACATGGATTTTTATTTTTGATTTTTTATTTGTTATTTTTATGTGTTTTTATGCTCATTTTGTATTTTATTTATTTACAACATGAAATATAGAATAAAAGAATATTTTTATTTTATTTTTATTACTTATATACAAGGGTGAAATAAATAAATAAATACATTAATATACATGGTATAAATACAATGTATTTTTGTATTTTCAATTTTGTAATTTTTATTTGATTTTTGTTTTGTTTCTTTTTATTTATTTTATTTACAAAATAAGCCATAGAATATTCACAAAAAGTTTGGAAAATAAATGAATTTATTTACAAGGTTAAATAAATACAAGGGTGTGGTTTATACACATGGTGAAGGAGTGATATTTTTGAATTTTGATTTTTATCTTTTTATTTTGTTTTTAATAGAATATACACACAATATGTACAAGTATATTTTTGGGTGAGGAAAATATAAAGTTTTATGTATTTACAAATATATATATAAATGTGAGCCCCTATCTCTCTCTACTTGGCTTTTATGCGGTCAGGCCCATGCTGAGCCCTCCCTTGGGTTAGGTTGCTCAATATTTATTCTAAATATTTCCCTCTTTTTCTTTTTGCTCTTTATTCTTTTATTTTGTGCACAAAAACATGCTAATTATAGGTTTTTACACAATGCATGATTTTGGTATTTATTTGTATTTACACATATCTACATGTATTTGCAAAGGTTTTTGTAGCTAAAATAGAAGAATAAAGAGTGATGAATGGGTATTCATCACCCCCCTATGCTTAACTTTGCTAGTCCCTTAGCAAACACTTATTTGAAAAAGAAGTGAAAAAGAAAGAAAAAGAAAAAGAAAAAGAGGATGTACATGGATCAAGGTTGACTTATTAAATTTTGCCTTCATTAACTTGAAATATGGAGCTCGATCAGATCTTTGGATATTAATGTGTCGGAACCTTATTTGGACTTAAGCCTAAAACTCAACAGCCTCTAAGTTCCACCAATCTATGGGCAAGACTCCTCAATAAACCAGATCAGAACAAGTCTACATACACAAACTCTAATGACCATGAATCTTTTCCTTGCGGTGTAAGTGATATGTGGCTCCCCACCTCAGAAGTGACAAAGAAACAACCTCCCTCAACCTGGTAACTCTAATGCCTCGGTCTAGCAACTCTTTCCTCGAGAAGCGGGGTATTCCCTTCTAAGTTCAAGTGCAACCGGCTCAAGAAGAGGGGGTAGAAGTATAGAGTTTTGGAAGCTTAGCCAGTGTAGCTAAGTCTCCCGCTGCAAGCTTCATGAGATGTAACATGATACCATAAGCTTTTTGCTTCATACTCCGGTGGGGTTATTAAATTTTCAATCCGACCCACCACTTTTTTGGAGTTCTTTTTGCATTTTTGCATTTTTTTTTTCAACAACTTCTGTACAACATATCTACATGGTGCAGCATATATAAGAAATTTTCCCCTTGAGCCAGTAGACTATCCCTCTTTTGAAGCTTTATTGCAACCCACAGCTTCTGTCTTTAGCTTTCAACACCACTAGACCAAGTTGAGGTGCACTTCCTTCACTATAAGAAGAAGAGAGGTTCCGCCTAGAAGTACTACCCTCATATGCTACCCCAAGCCCAAGGAAACTGCCTCCTCACCACCTCATCCATGGAGAGCCATGTGTAAAGTGCAGGTGCAAGTTAAGCCATTGTCTCTGAGAGTCATGCGTGTGTTGTTAAGTGCTCTACTTAGGCTCATCAAGATGACATATGCTCATAGCCTAGTGACTCAAAGAATTAAGTCCTATGGACCTGAAAAGCTTTAACCCTAAGTCCTACAAGGTTCCTCTTGAAGTTAAGTGAATTAAGATCTTATTCAAGCTCCATTTCTCAATTTAATTCCAGGCTTAATTTACATGTCAACTCTCATCCAGGAAAAACTATATACATATATGTACACAAGATGCTATTTACAAATATTTTACAATCATGCAAAAATTTTTGAAAAATGTTTTGAAATCATGAATGAATGATGCATGAGGTGCAGGTTTTGCAAAAAGATATTTACAAACATTTACACAAGATTTTTGCAAACTTTTTGATTTTCAAAACATTTTGAAAAAATTTTGTACTATATACATAATTTTGATACAAAAATATTTACACAAGCTTTACACAAAAGATTTTTGAAATCTTTTTTACAAAAATACTTTATACACTAGCTATGTCTGTGCAAGAATAAAAGAGGTTTATGTACATGAAAAATTTTTAATTTTTGTGATTTTTAGCCATTTTATTTATTAACACACTCACAGAAAGTACGAGTTATGGCTAAAGTATATATGAAATATATACACACCCCCCTATACTTAGCTCGAACGATGTCCTCAGAGTGATCAAGAGCGATGAAGAAGACATAACTCGTGCTTAGTAAAAGGGAAGTGAAAAGGAACGAATAAATGAATAGAATAAAAGGAACTCGGTGTTTCCCCCTATACTTAGGATTAACTAATCCTAAGTATAGAAAGCTGTACATGAAGGGAAAGCCGAGTGAAGAATATACAGAATCTGCCCCCCCTATACTTAGGGTAAAATATCCCTAAGTATAGGCAGCAAAAACAAGAGCAGAAAGAATGAAAAGAATACTTACAGGTCCGACATCCCCCCTATACTTAGGGTAAAGTACACCCTAAGTATAGCATAATCATAAGATGAGAAATGGGATGTGGGACTAAAGAATAGAATGATATGGACAACTGGATCTATACAGGCGGAGGAACAGTGAAAATCAGGCGTGAGATGTAAAAGATGTGATTCAAAGGACCACATCTCACGCAAAATGAATAGCAGCAATAATAACGTCCCGCGGCTCATGATCTAGAAATGGTTTGAGCCGCTGGCCGTTCACTTGAGCCGCTGGCCGTTCACTCGGAAGGTACTCTCAGAAGATAACTCAGATATATCAATGCTACCGTTATCGTGTACCTTTCTGACCAAATAGGGTCCTTTCCATTTGCTCTGTAGCTTCCCTGGAAATAATCTAAGCCTCGCATCAAACAGCCATACTTTCTGTCCAATCTCAAAATGCTTGTGGCTGATATGAGAATCATGCCACTCTTTCACTTTCTCCTTATAATGTAGGCTGTTTGAGAAAGCTGCATCTCTAAGCTCTTCCAGGGCGGCTAACTCTGCCCTCCTTTGGTCTCCTATACCATTTGGATCCATAAGAATATCTGTGACTGCCCAGAGTGACTTGTGCCTCAGCTCAACAGGTAGATGGCAGGGCTTGCATAAACGAGGCGAAAGGGAGATGTACCCAATGGAGTCTTGAAAGACGTCCGATATGCCCACAAGACCGAGTCCAAAAGCTGTGACCAATTCTTGCGGTCAGGGCGGACGACTTTCTGCAAAATATTCTTAATCTCCCTATTCGACACTTCGGCTAGACCATTTGTCTGTGGATGATACGGTGTAGCAATACGATGGTCTATGCCGAACTCGGTAGCAAGTGCCTTCACCTGGTCGTTGATGAAGTGAGAACCCCATCAGAAATAAGAACTCGTGGAACCCCGAACCGCGTGATGATGTTCTTCCTCAAAAATCTGCAAACTGTCTTCGCATCTGCGGCTCGGGCGGGGATAGCCTCAACCCAACGACTAACATAATCTACGGCTAACAGAATGTACTCAAATCCCTGACTCTTAGGGAATGGACCCATGAAATCGATGCCCCATGCGTCAAAAACCTCACAGAAGTGAATGGGCTGCATCGGCATCATATCACGCTGTCCACAAGTGCCATCCTCTGACAGTCAGTACATCTCCTCACGAACTCATCAGAGTCCTTGAAGAGTGTAGGCCACCACAATCCGGATTGGAGCACTTTCTGTGCCGTTCTCCTCCAGAATGATGTCCTCCTGCCTCAAGCTTGTGGCAGTAAGTGAGGACACTATGATGCTCCTCCTGAGGAATACACCGACGCCAGATGCTATCCCCTCCTTCGTGGTAAAGGATGGGATCCTCCCAATGGTAAGACTTGGCCTTCGCAAGGAAGGTCTCAATCCTCTGCTTGGGCCAATCTTGTGGACTTTCCCAGCAACGAGAAAGTTCACAATATCGGCATACCATGGGAGTGAGGCGATAGCAAGGATCGCCTCATCTGGGAAGGTATCACAAATCGGATCAATCTGCTCAGAATCCTCAGGCTGCTCTAATCGGGATAAATGATCCGCCACCACATTCTTGACTCCAGGCTTATCCTTGATCTCAATGTCGAACTCCTGGAGTAGAAGGATCCATCTAGTAAGTCTGGCCTTGGCATCCTTCTTTGACATGAGGTACCTGATGGCGGTGTGATCTGTGTACAAGGTCACTCTAGATCCAATGATATATGATCTGAATTTATCTAGGCAAACACTACTGCTAGCATCTCCTTCTCTGTGACTGTATAATTCCGCTGGGCGGATCCAATGTGCGCTAGCATAGTGTATCGCAAATGGCACTCCATCCCTCCTCTGTCCTAGCACAGCCCCTACGGCAAAATCGGAGGCGTCCGTCATGATCTCGAATGGGAGAGACCAATCGGGTGGCTGAAGGACAGGAGCCTCATTACGCACTGCTGGAGAGTCTCAAAGGACGAAAGACACTTGTCATCGACAAGGAACTCGGTGTCTTTCTGTCAAGAGGTCAGTCAACGGTCGGGCAATCTTGCTAAAATCATGAATGAATCTTCTATAAAAACCAACGTGCCCCAGAAATGACCGTAACTGCTTCAGATTGGACGGTGGTGTGAGTTTCCTAATGACATCGACCTTGGCCGGATCAACCTCCATACCTCTGTTGGAGATGATGTGGCCAAGCACCGTCCCTTGAGTCACCATGAAGTGACTCTTCTCCCAAGACAGAACTAAGCGGGTAGCAATGCATCGCTGGAGTACTCGGTCTAGGCAGTCAAGACAGGAATCGAATCCGTCGCCGTAAACCGAGAAGTCGTCCATGAAGACCTCCAAACACTCCCCTACCATGTCCGAAAATATCGACAGCATGCATCTCTGAAAAGTCGCAGGGGCGTTACATAGCCCGAATGGCATGCGTCGAAAGGCGTAAGTACCGAAGGGACAGGTAAAGGTGGTCTTCTCCTGATCCTCAGGAGCGATGGCCACCTGGTTGTAGCCCGAGTACCCATCTAGGAAGCAGTAATGGCTCTTCCCTGCCAGTCTCTCTATGATCTGATCAATAAAAGGCAGGGGGAAATGGTCCTTCTTGGTGGCCTGGTTGAGTTTCCTGTAGTCAACACAAACCCTCCAAGAGGTGGGTACTCGTGTAGCAATCTCCTCTCCCGACTCATTGATCACAGTCGTGATGCCCGTCTTCTTGGGCACCACATGCAAGGGGCTCACCCACTTGGAGTCGGGAAATGGGATAAATAAAATCTGCACTCCACCATTTTGATATTTCCTTCATGACAACCTCTCTTAGGTTGGGGTTCAGTCGTCGCTGGAACTCACGTGACGGCTTTGCCCCTTCCTCAAGATAGATATGGTGGGAGCACAACGAGGGACTAATCCCATGGAGATCTGCTACGCTCCATCCGATTGCCTTGCGGTTCTTTTCAAGAACCTCCATCAGACGGGATTCTTGCTCTTCAGTTAGATCAGCAGAGATGATGACTGGGTACATCTCAGACTTTCCCGCAAGGAATCGATACTTCAGCGAAGTAGGGAGCGGCTTTAGCTCTGGACAGCTAGGTGCTGGCAAATCTGGCTTCTGAAGAAGATGTGTGTATGCGGATAATTCTGCCAAATTTGCTGGGAAAATGATAATGAACTCTCACAAACTGGATCTGGAGAAGGCGGGTCCTCTACATTGTCTCTGTTCTGCTCTGCCTCTACCTCCTCATCTAAAGGCTCAGGTGGATCCAGATCTGGCATCTGATCATTACAATCTGCCCAATCAGATGCTGAATCCGAGGGATCTATATCAGACTCGGTGGCATCAGTACCACCGGAGAACAAGGTGGCATCAGCACCATCATAGAGCAGGGTGGCCTCAGTACCACCATCACTGGAAATCGTGTCGCGATCAAGATCCGACTCTGCTGACTCAATAGTATCCTGAACCAGGGGCTGTGCTCTCCAGACTATCCTCTGCTATCATCTCTGCATCTGAATATGAGAGGATAGTCTGTGCTGCAGGATCTGCCCAAGCTGCCTCATCATCTGTGATCACAAAATCACAGTCCTGGTGGATGTCTGGCTCTGCGTCTGTCAGCTGCTCTGAGTCTGTACTCCCATGTGAGCGGGATCTAGATCTGGCTCTGTGGTCCTTAACCGTCTCTATTTGTATACTCTCGCCCTGGACGCGAAAGTATACCTTCCCACTGTCATGGTCAGTCACCGCCTTGGCTGTGGCCAAGAATGGGCGACCGAGGATGATGGGGGAATCGGTCAACGAGTCAGGGGTCTCCATGTCCAGCACTACGAAGTCCACGGGGAATTGCAGACCCTGATCGTGACGACAACGTCTCGCAACAACCCCTTTGGCCTCTTGACAGACCGATCAGCAAACTGAAGGTATGTCCTGCTCTGTACAAGAGTGCCCAACTCTAAGTGGTCGAGAAGGCTGCCGGAAGAAGGTTGATCGACGATCCGCTATCTAAGAGAGTACGGTCGAACATCTGCTCACTAATCTGACATCTGACATACGGGCCCCTAAATCTGGCCTCTTAGTCGGGTGGTTCTGGATCGCGTAACACGTGGCTTTTGTTAGCACATGAATTCTGCGGTCTTGTTCCTCTTCTTCCTCCTGATTGTGGTCCTATCTCTTAGGGATCGCTGAAGAAGAGGAATGTGCTGCAAAGCCTCATTGAGGGTCAGCTGGATGTGAAATCGGTCTATCATGCTCTTGGCTGAACTCCTCCTGCTCTCTCTTTTTGGGTCTTTTTCTTTTTTCTTCCCTTTCCCTAACTCAAGGGCTCTAGGAAAGGGGATCACAGGGTCCTTCTCAGATGAAGGACTAGGAATAGGCCTAGACGTTTCGATGACTGGATCCTCACAAACATCATTCACAACAGTGGGATCAGAGTAAACTAAACCTTTTCCTTTATTCAATCAGAATTCTGAGATACATTCATGCGAGGAAAACAACATTTCTCTCAGAATAGATGTTGGTGGCCTCAGTACCACCTCTAGCTGGCTCTTCCTGCAGACGTCTTGCGGTCTCAGTACCGCTGGCTGGGCTCGCTCTGCTGGTGGCATCAGTACCACCTCCTCGATGTGGTGAAATGGCGGCCTCAGTACCGCCGGGTGAATCAGCATCTCGGGTGGCATCAGTACCACCGTCATCATGATGTGCGGCTTCAGTACCGCTCTCCTCTTCCTCATCTGGCGCTCTAGATGGATTCTCATGTTGTCGCTCAGATGAGGCGCCGCCTGCTGGTCTTCTACCGCTCCTAAGTGTGACAAATCAGCATCAAATAAATCCGACGAGATAACATCAAATGAGTCACTAGAAGTGGTAGGCTCAGTGTGAACTACCTGCTCAGATTTCCTCTCAGATTATTCGGGTTCGGCTCGATCTGTGTAGGGATGGCGGCCTTCCCTCTCATCAGGTCCCGCATCTCCTGGCGGAACTCGTCCATCTCCCGTCTGAATGTAGCCTGCTGCTCTGTGAAGAGGCGGGCTAGATCATCCATGGCGGGGCTCTCATGGGAGCCTGACGGGTTGCCTCTCTGGTAATGAGGCTGCTGGACATGGTGCTGCTGTGGCTGAGAGGGGTAAGAGGATGGATGCTGCTGCTGGTGAGCCTGCTGCTCACGTCTCCAACTCTGTCCCTGCTGCTGATAGGGACGAGATACGAATGATGATGGCTGGTGTGCTGGGTGCTGCTGGTGATCCCTCTGCTGGGCGTACTGCCCTCCCTGACCGGCTGGCTGCTGCTGGGGTTGGTTACCCCCATTCCCCCACCTGAATCCGGGATGGTCTCGTCGGATTCCAGGTTGAGGACGGTCATACCAAATTCCGTTGACATCCATCAACGGCTCTGCATCGTATGGGGCGGGTGGGAGTACATCCAGAGGCTGATCCGGCTGATATACCACCATCTGTAAGTCTGGAGATGGTGGTGCCTGGTAAGAGGGCTGCTGCTGCTGGTACGGCTCCGCCTGTACAAGGTGACTTGTCTAGGCTGCTGCAAGGAGCTGGAGCGCTGGGACGAGCTGCGGCTGCCACCGGAATCGCCTCGCGACAGAAGACGGGGCTGAGGAGCCGTCTGTGCCTCCTGAAGACACAGGAGCTGGGTCTTCATGTCGCTCAGAGTCTGTGCCATTTCCTCCATCTGAGTTATGCCCTGGCACTGCTTCTTCTCGATTATCTCCATGCGGTCCAACTTCTCGCTGATAATCCCCATGTCCGCAGCGGCCGACTCTGCCTGTGCGGCTGCAACTGTGGACGAACTGGATGGACCTGCATCAACCCGTGCTATCCGCTGGTACTGCACGGGTCCTGGCGGGCTGCTGAGATCTCTGTGTGTACAACCGAGTCTGGGACATCACCATGTAATTCTCGGACATCTCCTCATAGATGGCCCAGACTTGGTTGTGGTCCTTGGCAAAGTAGGACCCGCCCGCAAGAAGCATTCACCAGACCCTGAAGCTCTGGCGTCAGCCCACTGAAGAAGCTCTGAACTAGGTTCGGCTTCGAAATGTCGTGGTGGGGGCATCTATCCAGAGCTCTCTGAACCTCTCCATGCCTCATGAAATTGCTCGTTAGGTTGCATGGAGAAGTTGTTGATCAGGGCCCTTGCTGCATTCGTCCGCCCGAGTGGATAGTACTTGTTCAAGTACTCGGTGCGGAGCTGATCCCAGGTGTAGACAAACTTCCCTAGATGTTTCAGCCAGGCGGCTGCTCTATCTGCCAGTGAAAAAGGGAAGGCCATCATTCGAATCGTATCTTGGTCCACACGACGGTCGTGGACAGTGCTGCAGATCATCAGAAACTCCTGGAGATGGAGGTGTGGTTCCTCAGTGGCGAGTCCGTGAAAATGAGGAAGCATCTGCAGGGTGTTCGGAGGGAACTTGAAATCCCCCACGATAGCAGGAATCACCACCCACTGGTGCATCAGTGTAGATCCAGGGTTGTGAAGCTCCCGCATCGGTCTTGCTGCGGCGGCGGCTGCCGCTGCTGCGGCTGCTGCTGCTGCGGCTGCTGCCTCTGCATCAGCATCAGGGATGTCCTCTGGCTCGCTCGGCTCTTCTCGCCCTCTTCGGAGTCTCTCCAACTCCCTCCTCATCTCTATCATGAAAGCCCCCTGATCGCGTAACTGGTTCTGAACTGTCTCTAACGACGCGATCAGGGTGGAGTTGATCGCCCCCTGGGCTAAGACAAAATGTTCGGGCTGGCGATCGTCTGAACTACCGGCTCCAGCCATTGGGATGTCTGCAAAATCAGAAGAGCCCAACTCAGGTTCGGTCAAATTAATTCGTCTCTCCTCGGGCTCATGTCTCTCAGGAACAGAAGAAAGGGGATCGAGGGGGAACAGGGTGGATTCGAACTCGGGCCCGGAGAGCTGGTCTCGACTCTCACGGGCCAACCTAGATGATGGAGTAGATGCGCCTGAAAGCGGTGCAGCCAGGAGGCTACCTAAGAGATCGTCTACCCATCATCTTGATCTGGCGAGTAAGGCGGATTGGATCTGGAGAAAATATGATTACAAAGCAAACCCCTTGTTCACCAACGCAACACAATGTGAAGACCGTGAAAGATCGGTCAATTTATCTTGTCAATTTTATTTGGTGAACACACAAGATATCAGAGCGATTACGTGACCTGCTGGGATACCCGATACTCTCTCAACCGACTGTCCCGCACAGAAGAGTCGGTAATCAGTCGAGATGAGCACCGGAGGGCTTTACCTAGTGTTCGGGTCACTCTCTCGCACAATCAATCCAAACAATGAGGGGGTTGCTCTCCCCAAGACAAAATTTTTTATGGTGAGTGTCTTTTAGGGTCAATAATGTTATCCAGTCCCAATTTTTTTGTTTTCTTTTTTTAAATATTTTTCAAAATAAATACAGGCGGCCTAACGGTTTTTCCAATTCTCCTGATGATTAATAATCCAAACACAGAGGGAGAAGACGAAAAAGCCGATGCACGGAGAAATCAATGATGCATGCAGAGAAAGAAATGCGTACCTTGTCTCCAGCACTCTACATGCAAGTGATCCGCGCAGAATTTAAAGACAGAAATAAAACTACCTAAATGGTGCAGCGGGAAAAGCCGAGTCCTAGATGAGCAACTTCTATTGATCGTGAAGAACAATAGTTAGCTAATCGAATAGAGTCCGGAGTCCGATCTTGGGAGTCACTCGGTGCCCGCCACAACGGGTCCTGCCAGCGCTGTATGTGACTCCTCACGGCACGTGGTCTCAAATCCAATTTCACTAACTTTTTCAATGAATTTTATTAAGGTCCAATTACGTTCTATAGGAACAGATATTCTATTAGGTGTTGGGCCTTAAAAATCTACGTCACAATCAACAGAAATTCCTAAATCTAGGGGCTCGAGGAAAACCGCGTAAACACCGGAAAAGGCAGCTAGCTATAAAACCACGATAAAAGCCGCGAAAATCGAATGGGTCCCCCGAGCACACCGGTGCTCGGCGAAACAGACCCGCTAAGTTACAAATGTCCAAAAGTGTCCAGAGTTCAAGTCCTAAATTATTACAACAAGAATAATGTTCTCTCTCTCTCTCTGAAATTAAAAATCTCTGCTCCTCTCTCTCTCTTCCTGTTCCTCTTCCCGTGCGGGTCCTCAAAAAGTATACTCCAAGATCTCCACGTAGTACCTCGCACAAAAATCAAAGAGAGAGAATGGTCAGAAAACAACAATAATATAGAGAGAGACAAAATGGAAAACTGACTACAAAGCCGTGCTCCCCGGCAACGGCGCCATTCTGACCACCGCCCAAATGACTAAGGTAAAGGTGTAAAATAAATGCTAGGTCGTTGCGACCTCAATCACTCGGGCTGAGTAAATCAAGAAAAATAATCAACCACTCGAATAAGATAAAATCAAGCAAGCACAAGAAAGAGCGGTCTAGCTATTAGGTTTAACCTGGTATAGCTCCCAGGGTCGAACTCAAGGAGCACAGATTGGCTTAAGAAGCCTACGATGTAGTCGGAGTCCAAGAGAGTCTTTTTTTTTTTATTTGTTTTTAGATTTTTTTTTAGATTTTTAAAAGATAAGAAAATAAGAGGAAAGGGAAAAGGATGCAACTTCCACAATTTATACAACACACAAAAATGAAGCAAAAATTCCAGAAAATTGGTTTTTTAGGTTTTAAATGTTTTTACTGTTTTTGGTGAATTTTTGGATTTTTCTAATGCGTGAATATTAATTAAAAATCAAACAATGCGACAAAAATAGGGTACTGTCCAGCAAGGCTTAAGACTCAAAAATAAAATATTTAAGAGCTTCAAACAACCCTGGAGGTAATTTTCCTATAATCTATGAAGAACAAGGAAAATTTGGTCACCCTGATTATTGTTTTTGGATTTTTAATTTATTTATTAGAATTTTTATGAGTTTTTAGGGGTTTTTCAATTTTTAGGGTTTTTAAGTGATGAAAAGTGGCCAAAATTGGCTCGAAAATCAATCAACCAGTAAACAACATTACCTAAATTTTTTAGAATTTTTGGTGGAGTTTTTATATTTTTTTGGTATTTTTAAAGTCAAACAGTGGCGAAAATAAGGGTTTTTGAATTTTTAAAAATAATAAATGAAATCCAAAATGTCCCCAAAAATCATAGAAATTCCTACACCATGGCAGGAGCCATGTGTCAAAATTTCATTGGATTTGGAGTTCGTTTGATATTTTATTCAAAAATAAAGTTAGGGCACTGTGCACAGGGACCTAAGTGCAAATACCCAAAAGTTCTGGGGTCCTGGTGCAATTTACCCAAGAAATCACGTGCCAAGCACGTGATTGGGGCACACAGGGACTGATTTGTAATAAAAACCAAGTCCTAGGGGTTTTTGATAACACGTATCAAAACCCCAGGGGCAAGGTTGCAAAAAGTCCAAGAAATAAAAGCACATGCGCCAATTCAGCCTTCACAGGGGTATAATTGCAATTTAACAAAACATTTCATGCATTCATTAACATCCAGAACATACAGGGCATGTATTGCAAATAACCCAGAATACACGTGATGAGGCACGTGGGTCTCTACTGGCGGGGGTATAAATGTAATTAAAATTAAGCGCGAGGTCCTTGATGCAAATAACCCAGAAAATAAACAACTAGAATTCAAAATTACAGGACTTAAACGAAATAAAACAAACAGAGGGGGGCCTATGATATTTACCCCTTTATTAATAGCGACGGCCCAGATGATGACGCGTGGATGATCGGACGGCGGAGATCAAATGCGCCTTTAACGCTTCGGCTCTTGGGCTCGATCGACGGCGGAGGGAGGTCCACGTGGCTGATCTAACGGTGCTGGGGTCTTGGCCTCTCTCCTCTGCTATCAAGGGTCCAGATGCGATCCTCAGATGGATCGACGGCTGCTGCTCCTCAACGAATGGACGGTCACGATCAGATCTGGAGCAGAGGGTGCATCGGACGGCTCTGGAAGGTCCTCGAAGAACTGATGGCCGGCGAACTTCGCCGACCTCCTGCGTGCGCTCCGGTCCTCCTCTGCTGCGCCTGAAGGTCGGAGAAGCTCCGGCGTGAGGTTGCGCAGCTGCTACAGGTCTCCAATACCCCGGCCGAGCCCTGGAAGGCTCCGGCGAGGTCGTCGGAGAAGAAGCTCCTGGCTCAAAGTTGGGAAGCCTCAGACGGCCTCCTTTTGACCTGCAAAACAGTTCAGAAGCTTCGCGGGTCGAGGGCAAAGTGCCTCGACCCAAGAAGGCGGGGTGAAGGTGGTCTGTGCGGCGTGGCGAACGAGCTCCGGCGAAGCGACGGTGAGGGAGCTCGAATCCCAGATCCTGTGCGATCTGGGTTGAGTGAAGGTGCGTAGAAGGTGCGTGAGGGTACGGCGAAGGTGAAAATCGAGTCGGATGGTCGAGATGATACGTGAGGTGGCCGGAATCGGAGATGTACGTCGGAGGGTAGATTTGGGCGTAATCGAAAATTATGCTAAATGGAAGGTCGAATCGGGTACCTGATGGCTGAAGTAGACTGGGCTGGAGATGGGCTATCCCCGGGTCGTAGCTTCGAAGGGCGTCAAGGCCTGAAGCTCGGTGCTCGACGCGGCGGCGGAGCAAGGACGGCGAGGTTACGCCGGATCAGAGGAATCGCCTCCTCGCCTCACTGCAACAAAGGCTGACGCTCGCTGTCACTCAGGCGGAGCCAATGGAGGTCACGGGGAAGGAAGAGAGGGTCCAAAGATGCGGCGCGGAGGCGGCGGAGGTGATGGCTATATAGGGTGACAGGGGCGTCTAGGGTTGAGTGGGGACGGCGAAGGAAAGCTTTGATTTGATGGCGGAGGATCCGGCGAGGGAGAGGGATGTGCGGCGAAGAATTTGGGCGCGGGGGTTGAGTGGGAGACAGCTGGAGTCGCGTGGGAAAAATCGGGGAAGAAGGCGCGGCGCGCGACGGCCAGAAAAGGAAAGAGGCGCGGGGGAGTTGACCGGGGTCAACATTCCCCCGTGGCCCAATCAGGAGCGGCCACGTGTGCCCGAACTTTGACCATTTATTTTAGGGCAAAAATAGGTCGAATTAAAGAAAACTTAAAACATGAAATATTTTTCTTTTATTTTTTTCTATTTTTTGGTGATTTTTAATTAATTTTTGGAAATAAAAATAGGTTAGCTCTATATATAGGTATATGTACACTACATGGATTTTTATTTTTGATTTTTTATTTGTTATTTTTATGTGTTTTTATGCTCATTTTGTATTTTATTTATTTACAACATGAAATATAGAATAAAAGAATATTTTTATTTTATTTTTATTACTTATATACAAGGGTGAAATAAATAAATAAATACATTAATATACATGGTATAAATACAATGTATTTTTGTATTTTCAATTTTGTAATTTTTATTTGATTTTTGTTTTGTTTCTTTTTATTTATTTTATTTACAAAATAAGCCATAGAATATTCACAAAAAGTTTGGAAAATAAATGAATTTATTTACAAGGTTAAATAAATACAAGGGTGTGGTTTATACACATGGTGAAGGAGTGATATTTTTGAATTTTGATTTTTATCTTTTTATTTTGTTTTTAATAGAATATACACACAATATGTACAAGTATATTTTTGGGTGAGGAAAATATAAAGTTTTATGTATTTACAAATATATATATAAATGTGAGCCCCTATCTCTCTCTACTTGGCTTTTATGCGGTCAGGCCCATGCTGAGCCCTCCCTTGGGTTAGGTTGCTCAATATTTATTCTAAATATTTCCCTCTTTTTCTTTTTGCTCTTTATTCTTTTATTTTGTGCACAAAAACATGCTAATTATAGGTTTTTACACAATGCATGATTTTGGTATTTATTTGTATTTACACATATCTACATGTATTTGCAAAGGTTTTTGTAGCTAAAATAGAAGAATAAAGAGTGATGAATGGGTATTCATCATACTCCAGCGATGTATTGAGGTCCGCTTGGTTCTTTCTTGGGAGAAGAGTCACTTTATGGTGACTCAAGGGACGGTGCTTGGCCACATCATCTCCAACAGGGGCATGGAGGTTGATCCGACCAAGGTTGATGTCATTAGAAAACTCACACCACCGTCCAATTTACGGCAGTTACGGTCTTTCCTGGGGCACGTCGGTTTCTATCGGCGGTTCATCCGTGATTTCAGTAGAGTTGCCCGACCGTTAACTGACCTTCTGACGAAAGACACCGAGTTCCTTGTCGATGACAAGTGTCTTTCGTCCTTTGATACTCTCAAGCAGTGTATTGTTGAGGCTCCTACCCTTCAGCCACCAGATTGGTCTCTCCCATTCGAGATCATGACGGATGCCTCCGATTTTGCCGTAGGGGCTGTGCTGGGACAGAGGAGGGATGGAGCTCCATTTGCTATCCACAATTCTAGCCGCACCTTGGATTCCTCCCAGCGGAATTATACAGTCACAGAGAAAGAGATGCTAGCAGTAGTGTTCGCCCTAGATAAGTTCAGATCGTACATCATTGGATCTAGAGTGACTTTGTACACAGATCATACCGCCATCCGATACCTCATGGCAAAGAAGGATGCCAAGGCCAGACTGACTAGATGGATCCTTCTACTCCAGGAGTTCGACATTGAGATTAAGGATAAGCCTGTAGTCAAGAATGTGGTGGCGGATCATCTCTCCCGTTTAGAGCAGCCTGAGGAGTCTGAGCAGACTGATCCCATTTGTGAGACCTTCCCAGATGAGGCGATCCTTGCTATCGCCTCACTCCCGTGGTATGCCGACATTGTGAACTTTCTTGTTGCTAAGAAAGTCCCACAAGGTTGGCCCAGACAGAGGCTTGAGACCTTCCTCGCGAAGGCCAAGTCTTACCATTGGGAGGATCCCATCCTTTACCACGAAGGAGGGGATAGTGTCTGGCGTAGGTGCATCCCTCAGGATGAGCACCATAGCGTCCTCACTTACTGCCACAAGCTTGAGGCAGGAGGACATCACTCTGGGAGGAGAACGACACAGAAAGTGCTCCAATCCGGCTTGTGGTGGCCTACCCTCTTCAAGGACTCTGATGAGTTCGTGAAGAGGTGTACTGACTGTCAGAGGATGGGCACTTGTGGACAGCGTGATATGATGCTGATGCAGCCCATTCACTTCTGTGAGGCTTTTGACGCATGGGGCATCGATTTCATGGGTCCATTTCCTAAGAGTCAGGGATTTGAGTACATTCTGTTGGCCGTTGACTATGTTAGTTGTTGGGTTGAGGCTATCCCCACCCGAGCCGCTGATGCGAGGACAGTTTGCAGATTTTTGAGGAAGCACATCATCACGCGGTTCGGGGTACCTCGAGTATTGATTTCAGATGGGGGGTCTCATTTCATCAACGACCAGGTGAAGGCACTTGCCAGTGAGTTCGGCATAGACCATCGAGTTGCCACTCCATACCATCCACAGACGAATGGTCTAGCCGAGGTCTCGAACAGGGAGATCAAGACTATTTTGCATAAAGTCGTCTGCCCTGACCGAAAGGATTGGTCACAGCTTTTGGACTCGGTCTTGTGGGCATATAGGACGTCTTTCAAGACACCATTGGGCATATCTCCCTTTCGCCTAGTTTATGGCAAGCCATGCCATTTACCTGTTGAGTTGAGGCACAAGTCACTTTGGGCAGTCACGGATATTCTTTTAGATCCAGAGAGTGTAGGAGACCAGAGGAGGGCAGAGTTAGCAGCCTTGGAGGAGCTTAGAGATACAGCCTTCTCAAACAGCCTACAGTATAAGGAGAGAGTGAAAGAGTGGCATGATTCTCATATCAGCCACAAGCATTTTGAGCCTGGATAGAGAGTATGGTTGTTTGATGCAAGGCTTCGTCTATTTCCAGGGAAGCTACAGAGCAAATGGAAGGGACCTTATCTGGTGAGAAAGGTACACGACAATGGTAGCATTGATATATCCGAGTTGTCTTCTGAGAGTACCTTTCGAGTGAATGGCCAGCGGCTCAAGCCATTTCTAGATCATGAGCCACGGGTTGTTGATGTTACCCCTATTCACTTTGTGTGAGATGTGGTCTCTTGATTCACATCTATTGCATCTCACGCCTGATTATCACTGTTCTTCCGACTTGTATAGATCCAGTTGTCCATATCATTCTATTCTTTAGTCCCACATCCCTTTTCTCATCTTATGATTATGCTATACTTAGGGTGTACTTTACCCTAAGTATAGGGGGGATGTAGGACCTGCGGGTATTCTTTTTATTCTTTCTGCCCCTGTTTTGCTGCCTACACTTAGGGATATTTTACCCTAAGTATAGGGGGGGGCAGACTCTGTACATTCTTCACTCGGATTTCCCTTCATGTACAGCTTGCTATACTTAGGATTAGTTAATCCTAAGTATAGGGGGAAACCACCGAGTTCTCCTCATTCTATTCATTCATTCATTTCTGTGCCTATCCATTCCTTTTCACTTCCCTTTTACTAATCACGAGTTATGTCTTCTTTATCGCTCTTGATCACTCTGAGGACATCGTTCGAGCTAAGTATAGGGGGGGTGTATATATTTCATATATACTTTAGCCATAACTCGTACTTTGTGTGAGTGTGTTAATAAATAAAATGGCTAAAAACCCCAAAAACCACAAAAATTAAAAATTTTTCCTGTAAATAATCATTCTTTTATTTGCACGTACATGGCTAGTGTACAAAATTATTTTTGTAAAAATATTTTCAAAAATCTTTTGTGTAAAATTTGTGTAAATATTTTCTTATCAAAATTATGTATATAGTACAAAATTTTTCCACAATGTTTTGAAAATCAAAAGTTTGCAAAAATCTTGTGTAAATGTTTGTAAATACATTTGCCAAACTTGCACTTCATGCATCCATCCATTCATGATTTCAAAACATTTTTCAAAAAATTTGCACGATTGTAAATATTTGTAAATAGCATCTTTGTGTATATATGTATATAGTTTTTCCTGGATGACAGTTGACATTTAAACTAGCCTGCAATTAAATTGAGAAATGGAGCTTGATTAAGATCTTAATCCACCTAATTCTAAGAGGAACCTTATAGGGCTTAGGGTTAAGGCTTTTCAGGTCCATAAGGACTTAATTCTTTGAGTCCACTAGGCTATGAGCATATGTCATCTTGATGAGCCTAAGTAGAGCACTTAACAACACACGCATGACTCTTAGAGACAATGGCTTGACTTGCACCAGCACTTTACACATAGCTCTCCACGGATGAGGTGGTGAGGAGGCAGTTTCCTTTGGCTTGGGGTAGCATATGAGGGTAGTACTTCTAGGCGGAACCTCTCTTCTTCTTCTAGTGAAGGAAGTGCGTCTCAACTTGGTCTAGTGGTGATGAAGGCTAAAGACAGAAGCTGTGGGTTGCAATAAAGCTTCAAAAGAGGGATAGTCTACTGGCTCAAGAGGAAAATTTCTTGTATATATGCTGCACCATGTAGATATGTTGTATAGTGGCACTTGAAAAAAAATGCAAAAAACTCCAAAAAAGTGGTGGGTCGGATTGAAAATTTAATAACCCCACCGGAGTGTATATAGTCAAATAAAGCAAAAGCTTATGGTATCCATGTTACATCTCATGAAGCTTGCAGCGGGAGACTTGGCTACACTGGCTGAGCTTCCAAAAGTCTATACTTCTTCCCCCTCTTCTTGAGCTGGTTGCACTTGAACTTAGAAGGGAATACCCCGCTTCTCGAGGAAAGAGTTGCTAGACCGAGGCATTAGAGTTACCAGGTTGAGGGAGGTTGTTTCTTTGTTACTTCTGAGGTGGGGAGCTACATATCACTTACACTGCATGGAAAGATTCATGGTCATTAGAGTTTGTGTATGTAGACTTGTTCTGATCTGGTTTATTGAGGAGTCTTGTCCATAGATCGGTGGAACTTAGAGACTGTTGAGTTTTAAGCTTAAGTCTAAATAAGGTTCCGACACATTAATAATCTAAAGATCTGATCGAGCTCCATATTTCAATTTAATGAAGGAAAGTTTAATATTCAACCTTGATCCATGTACATTCCCCTCTTTTTCTTTTTCTTTCTTTCTTTTTCACTTCTTTTTCAAATAAGTGTTTGCTAAGGGACTAGCAAAAGTTAAGTATAGGGGGGTGATGAATACCCATTCATCACTCTTTATTCTTATATTTTAGCTACAAAAACCTTTGCAAATGCATGTATATTCATGTAAATACAAATAATTATCAAAAGCATGCATTGTATAAAGTTTAATAATTAGCATGTTTTTGTACAAAAATAAAAGAATAAAGAGAAAAAGAAAAAGAGGGAAATATTTAGAATAAATATTGAGCAACCTAACCCAAGGGAGGGCTCAGCATGGACCCGACCGCATAAAAATCAAAGTAGAGGGAGATAGGAGCTTATGTGTGTAAATATATTTGTAAATATAATAAAAATATTTCCCCCAAAAAAGAGACTAAAATGTGCTTGTAAATATTTGTATATATTTATAAATATAAAAACAAAAGAAAAATATAAAAATTGAAAAGAAACCAAAAATATCATTCATGTACATGATCACCTTGTATATAGTTCCATCATCCCTATTTATTTAGCCTTATAAATAAATAAAATTAATTTCCAAAATTTCTGAAAATATTCTATATTATATAGTGTAAATAAAAACAATTAAAACAAAAACAAAATAAAAATAACAAAATTAAAAACACAAAAATATATTGTAAATATACCATGTATATATATGTACATATGTATTTATATACAAAATAAAAATAAAATAAAAATAGTTTTTTTATTCCTTATTTTATAATATAAATAAATAAAATATAAAATGGGAATCAAATTGTATAAAAATAATAAATTAAAAATCAAAAAAATTAAAAACCTAAATATTGTATATATACCTATATATGAACCTACTATGTACATACCTTATTTTTATTTCGAAAAATTAATTAAAAATCACTAAAAAATAGAAAAAAAATAAAATAAAAATATTTCATGTTTTAAGTTTTCACTAATTCGGCCATTAACTACCTTTAAATTTCATTTCCAAAATCCAGCCACGTGGCCGCTTCCCATTGGCTCTGGGGATTGTTGACCGCCCGGTCAACTGCCCCCCAGGACCACTTCCCACGGGCTTAGGCGCCCGACCCGACTTTCTTTTTTTTAGCGCCTAAACCCGATACCCTATCACCTAAACCCCGGGTCCGATTCCTCCTTGATACATCCGAGACCCTCGCTGGAGCCTCCACCTCGGGATCCGCGCACCAGAACGCCCTACCCGCGCCTTTCTTCCCGGACCCTCACCCATACTTAAGCCGAGCACCGCCACCTCCATTTCCCATCTTTGGCCATTCGCTTCCACCTCCAGTGAGCTCCAGCGTGAGAGCGAGAGTGACAGCTTGCCTCCCGTGCTGTTGAAGCGAGGAGAGGTTGCAGATTCCACTGATCTGGCGAGTATCACCGCCGTGCTCCGCCACCAGCAGGAGCCCGAGCCTCGGAGGGAGACGCTCCTCGAGGCGACGACCCAGAGCACCGTCAGCTCACCCCCAGTCTCATCAACCACCCAGGTAGCCACGTAGTCCTTCCCTTTTCTTTAATTTTCATTTACCCCCCTTTCGCTCCGCCACCGTTCGCTGTCGATTCCGTCCACATCCGACATCCATTAGATCATCGGGCTTCGCCATAGCCATCGCCTTCCTTCCGCGCACCTTCTCCATATCTCCACCCAACCCAGCTCGCACAGGAGCTGGGATTCGAGCTCCACCGTCCCCCTTTTGCCAGAGCTCGCCCATCTCGACCCTCCGATCACCGTCACCCCGCCTAACCGGGTCGAGGCAGTTTGCCCTCGACCCGCGAGTCTCCTGGTTGTTTTTGCAGGTACATCCAAGCCCATCTGAGGGCGTGGACCATCAGGTCCAGGAGCTTCATCTCCGCCGACCTCGCCGGAGCTCTCCAGAGCTCGGCTGGGTCATCGGAGACCACCAGCAGCTGCGGAACGTCATCGCGGAGCTTCTCCGATCTTCAGGCGCAGCAGGGGAGGTCAGGAGCGTGCACCTTGGGCCGGCGAACTTCGCCGGCCAACTGTTCTTCCGGTATCCTCCCCGACCGTCCGATCATCCTCGACCTCCAGTTTTCATCTGGGCCGTTCATTCCCGGAGGAGTAGCCACCGTCAGATCTTGGAGAGGTGATCAGGACCGCCCGATGTGCGAGGGTTAGCCACAGAGAGCCTCCTCCGTCCGATGCACCACGTGGCGTAGCCCCAGCCGTCCGATCGTTGCGAGGACCTCAGCCTTGGAGTGCCACCCGCTCCAGACCGTCCGATCACGCACGTGGCGTCCATCCTGCGGCCCGCATTAATAAAGGGTAAATTACCCTTAGGCCCCCTCTTTTATTTTATTTAGTAATTAGTCTTGTAAATATGTAGTGTAGTTGTTTAAGTTTTTGGATATTTGCATAGAGACCCCCGTGCTTAGTTTTATATGCTGATATGCCCCTGTGTATGGTGTGACACGTGCATCGACAATTGATCTTCTGGGCTTTTTACATTATATACCCTGTAGTTTTGAGTGTTAATGAATGAATGAAAGTTTTTGAGTATTTGCATTTATACCCCTGTGCGTGAAACATTTGAGCATATGCGGATATTTTTGGGTTATTTGCATATAAACCCTTAGGCTTTTGGTACCTGTTACCAAATAGCCCTCGGAACTTATTTTCTTCACATTTGGGTCCCTGAGTGCCTCAGGCGCGTGCGACGCACGTGTTTATCTGGGTTATTTGCACCAGACCCCCCAGAACTTCGGGTATTTGCACATAGGTCCCTGTGCAAAGTGCCCCCTCTTAATTTTTGAATAAAATAGCAAAACTACTCTAAATCCAATGAAAATTAGATACATGGCTCCTGCCATAGTGTAAAATTTTCGAAGATTTTTGGAGACATTTATGAGTTGATTTGATATTTTTAAAAATTCAAAAACCTCTATTTTCTTCACTGTCTCACTTTAAAAATCACAAAAAAATATTAAATCATATCTAAAAATTCCAAAAAAAATTGTCTACTGTTTTTTATGCTTTCTTGATTTTCTAGCCAATTTTGGCTATCTTTCATTACTTAAAACACCTAAAAATTGAAAAACACTCAAAATCTTATAAACATTCTAATAAATAAATTAAAAATCCAAAAATAATAATCTAGGTGCCTAAATTTTCCTTGTTTTATTCTCTTTACAGGAAAATTACCTCCCAGCTAATTTGGGGCTTCTAGATATTTTATCTAGGTCCTTTTAGCTCGGCTGGACAATACCTACAGTTTCAGTCACTGTTTGATTTTTAGAAAATTAAATAAATATCAGAAAAATCCTAAAAATTCACCAAAAACACTAAAAATTATAAAACACATAAAAATATTTTTGTCAGAATTTTTGGTTGATTTTTAGTGCATTAAATAAATTGTTGAAGTGTGTTATTTTCTTGTTTTTGTTATTTTCTTAATTCTTAAAAATCCAAAAAAAATATCAAAAAGACTTAAAAACCACCAAAAATACCTTTTCTTCTCTTCTCGACTACTTCGTAGGCCGCAAGGCCAATCCGTGCTCCTTGTGTTCGACCCTGGTCGCTATACCAAGTTAATAAAATAGCCAGGACCGCTATCGTGTTTATTTGATTTCATCTGATTTTGGTGGTCTGCTTTATTTTTCTTGATTGATTGAATTATTTCTCTCTATCCGGGTCGCAACGACCCTTGAGTGATTTTATATTTTATCCTGGATTGATTGAGTGAATTATTCGGTCATCAGTAACCAAAAAGTATTTGAGTACATTAAGAAGGTACTTATAGATGCAACAGAGTTAGTCAAAGTTATTAAAAGCAAAAGTTCTAGTGTTACTGTTGAAGAGCTTGATGACACAATTGCAACGTTGGACAAGTCAGTTAGCAATGTGAAGAATCCCAACGTAGCAAGACCTAAAGATCAGGAAGAAATGGCAGACCAAAGGGAAGCACAAATAAATTGAAAACTATTGGTGAAGAAACTGCTACTAAGCGTAGACAATGCAAATTATGCAATAAAGTAAATGCTGGACATGATTCACGAAATTGTCCTACCAAGTCTGATGCAAATCAATAGAGGTACTTTATTTCATTATTATCAAAGCATTGTTTTTATATTGCATTCTAACATGTCAAATATATCTGCGTTTATTGCAACAGATCCATATATATATATGCAGAGATATTCTAGTGTAAGAGAGATTGTTTCTATTCATACGCCTTACTGTAAAAGTAAGATTCATTTAGCAAATTTATCATTCATTTATTCATTTATGTGGACATCATTAAGTTTTCTTAATGATATGCTTATATCTATACTTCTTCTATGCAGATGATATTTCAAAGATATAGGAGATGACTATTAAGCATCTGGAAGAGATTAAGGGCTCAAGATGTGATCGAAATAATTCATTGCACCAGAAGAATATTTTTTATATAATTTATGTAATCAATTTTAGAATTCTGAGCATACATATGTTATGTACTTTGACAGTGGAAATTTGTACTTTTGTAAGATATAAATGATTTCTTACAAGAATATTAGTAATTCCAGTCTTATGTTTGGTAATTTTGGTAGGTTGTAAATGTAACACATCTTATATAAGAACATTAATTACACTACATACGCTTGGTAACACATATCATGTCGTTGCTTAACATTGTTAGCTTGTAAAAGTAAGCAATACGGTTCGTAATAGTTGAGAGAAAGACCAGTATTTCAAATACTTGCGATTGATAACTTATATGTAATGTTGTGAGTTCTTTCACTAAAATTTACGATTTCGTTTAGTAACAATGGTAAGTTGTAAAAGTAAGCAAATCATTTTGTGATAATTGACTAAAGTAGGAGTATAATTTACAAGCTTATCAGTAATATGTAAAAGTTTATCAGTAAGATATACCATTTCGTTAAGCAACAAATGTAACATTGAGTGATAGACTATTAATTTTATTATTTACGGTTGGTAACTTGAAAATGACCAGTAACATTGAGTGATAGACTAGTAATTTCAATAGTAAAGACCAGTAATTCCATTACTAGTGAACCTTGACATGCAGATGATATTTTCGAGATAGAGGAGGTGAATATGTTATGAATTTTTTAATATACTGATCATACATATGTTATGTACTTTGAGAGTAGCGAAATACGTTATATATTTGGGAGGAATACTCAAGTTATGTTATGGTATTTTGTAAAACTTTAAAAAGTAATATTGAGACTTTTATCAGTAACGCATTCCACTTCGTTTAGTAACAATGGTAAGTTGTAAAAGTAAGAAATACGTTTTGTAATAATTGAGTGAAGTCCTAGTAATTTCATTAATTGCGATTTGTAAATTAAAATTGAATGAATCAATGGATGTCCAGTACGAATATTATTCAATGGTTCAATGATTAATAGAGCAATATAACAATATCAGCAACTCATAACCACAACCTTTTAAAATTAATATATTCATTAAATTTTTAATAATATTGAGAAGTCTATTAGTAACATTTACGATTTCGTTAAATAATATTTAGAAATTTATCAGTAACATATACCATTTCGTTAAGTAACACTTGTAACATTGAGTGATAGACTATTAATTTCAGTATTTATGATTGGTAACTTGAGAATGACCAGTAACATTGAGTGATAAACTAGTATTTTTAATAGTAAAGACCAGTAATATGGAGAAGTATATCAGTAACAATTACCATTTCGTTAAGTAACATTTGTAACATTGTGTGATAGACTAGTAATTACGTTCTTTACGAATATATAATTGAAAATTAAAGAATGTATAATTAATAGAATTATTACTGATATACCATGAAGAAGAATCATTGATTATGAATAGATCAATAGAACAATCTCAAGCAAGTCATATCCAATGTCATGAAACATAATATATTCATTAGCATTTAATTACACAAAGTAATGTTTGTTTTTTTCCTAAGTATACACATCCCATTTCTTACATGTAAAAAAAATATAAACAAAAAAATCGAAGAGCCTATTTCTTCATTTCTTTTCCCCGCACTTTAGCAGTATAGAAGCAATCTCTGCGCGGAATCTTGGTATATCTTCAATGTTAAAATTTGGCTCCGATCCTTGGCAAATGTACTCCATATATTTCATCACAAAAACACCACAGTCTATCGAATCACTTGGTTGCTTTGGGATTCCTTTTGCCATAACCATCGGCCAGTTCTCAAGATGTTCGTCGGTGTAAAGCATGAAGTATTCGGCAATCCAATCAACCTTCAAAAAAATAAAGAATGAAATAATTAAAATTTAATTTCATTCAAATATCATCATAATAATTGATATGAGTTCAGAGTGTTACCCATTTCTTTACATCCAACCAGTGTTTTTTCATTCCCGACAATGAATTGTATGAAATGAACTTTTTCGCTTCGAAGTCTGAAACCAGAAGATGACAATGATTTGCAGTATGAATTACACAAAAAGCCTTCTTTATGTGTACAAACATTGTCTTTGTGCATGTGAATAAATTGTTTAAAGGCTTATAATCTTCTACAGTTGCTTCATTGACAATTTTCTGGAATAATTGCTGCATTGTAGTAAAAAGGTAATTTTCTATAAATAAAATCAGCTAATACATATACATTGTTCATCTATAGATCTCTAATATCATTTATTAAATTATTAATAATTGTATAGTTGAAAGAAATGCAATATTACCATTTGTGCAGTGCTTGCAAAGATGTAAGGAGCATTCAATTCATTCACTTGATGAGTAGTGTATAGGACATCCATGTACATGTCCAAAATCACATCTATCACCATCTTGTTGTACAATAGGTCTTCGATGTGCCTTCCTATGCAAAAGTTATCACCTGGACTGTGGAAAGTCGCTCCAATACTGACAAAAAATTATGTTGTTAATTAAAAATAACACTATAAGTTTATTGAAATTAGTAATATTAAAGATTACTTACAATCTTGTACAAACTTACTTGGCAACCGGATCCTTTAAGAATTCATGAATGATACTTCTATCAGTTTCAGAAATCAAATTATATCCGGCATAGTCAATGCGTGTCACATTAAAAACCTACAGATAAATTATTTATAAGAAATTTGAACAGATGTTTCATATATCCTAAAAAATATTTATAAGTTTCATACCTCCAATGCCATATACTGGTTATCTTCTAACTTGGTAATTTGATCTTCATCTTCCACTTGAAACACTTCGTCGCTTTGTTTTTTCACAAGTTTTCCTCTCTTTTTTTGAATTTTGTTCTTGACCGGGCTCTTTGTTTCTTTTGCATCTCCCGTCTGTGCTCTTCTAGATTTTACTCTTTTTGACAAACTACTGGGAGTAATGCATTTTCTTCCTCTTCCTCTCTTAGTTCCTTTTATTGTGTCCCTCTCCTGTTCTTGTAAATCCTTCTCAAATCCGAGGTCAAATGAAGGTGAATCATTCTTTGTTTCTAGGTTGCCTTTATCCTCAATTTGAACATTTATAGGTTTAGGCTCCTCTTTCTTGTTTGAAGCAATTGATTTTGCAAAGAAATCTTCAAACCATTGCTTTAGAACTGATATTTCGATCTTAAGCTTCTCATTCTCCTTGATTCAAATATCATGTTCATTTTTTAATCTTTGAAATTCCTCTAAGATTGTTAGTTGTGATATGATATCCTCCAACTCTCTTATTCTCTTCTCATGTATTTCACAACTACATTCTCCACTTTTCTGTATTTGATCACTCTTCAAGATTGACGTTGTTGAATCGTCTTCAAGTCGTTTTGTATGGGGAGAAACAACACGCAAGGCGTATGCATTTGAAATGAAACCCTCGTTGATGAAGGTTTCATAATCAAATATAAATTCGTTTGCATCAACCTTGAGTAATTCTTTCTCATCATAATCCAAATGAACTACAATATATCATGGAAAAATAGTTTCATTCAGTAAAATAGTTATTACAACTGTCAAGCAAAATTAATATCTTCAACAGAATTTAAGTACCATTGAGAAGTCTAACAGTAACATTTACTATTTCGTTGAACAAAATATAAGGGACTATCAGTAACATATACCACTTCTGTAACATATACCATTTCTTTAAGTAATATTAAGAAGTCTAACAATAAGTTTTAACAATTGTAAAACAAAGATTTAAGAATAGTAATTACAATATATACGATTGGTAACTTGAAAATGTAAGAATGAATGGAGGTCCACTAAGAACTATCATTTTATTTGTAAGATATAAACCACTCCTTAAGCTTGGTAACTTGTATACTGTAAGTAGTAATGAAAAGATTAGTATTGTCTCCTACCATTTGGATAAGTAATATTTGTAACTTGAAGAATTACTTGCTAGTAATATATATTTTGTATTTTTATATGTTACCTGATCTTCATCCAAGCATAAGAATTGATCTATTGAAACTTTGAACGGAGTTGCCCATTTCCGTATCCTCGGCAGCAAGTTTTGATTCAGTGCTTGCAACGGAAAGAGATGTTCTAGTGCCCATGTCTGAAATACAAAGGTAAATTTATTATGATTTATTATTAATTAGAAGAATTTAACAATATCAAAACTTATATATACTTACATATAAACATGCAGCACATCTAGTGAGGTATCCCACAGTGCATTGCCCATCCATACTTGTTCGAATCTTGATTTTTTTCAACAATATCGTCCATGCGGTTCATTATCATGTTGCCAACCGCATTAGACCAATTGAAGAAACGACTATCTTCAATTGAGTCTATGTAGTTCAATAAAACTCGTGGGAAGCAAAAGTTGGTCTCCGGAAACAAGAAAGTACAAAACATCAAAGAAATTATGCATGTAATGTACATTCTCACAGAATGGTCATCTTCGAGGTTACGTAATGAATCGAGAATATCACAAATATTGTGACGATTAAGCGACATGTTTGAATGGAAAATCAGATCCTCTAAGGAACTAGGCCATTCAAAAGAAAATCCCCTTAGGTGAATTGGGAATCCGGATGTCGGTAATCCCAATATCAATCCTATGTCATTGTCCGTGAAGGTTAGCTCTTTCTCACCAAATCTAAAAACTCGATTTCCTTGATAATTCTGAATAATAAAATCCAATACTTGATAATTGATATCAAGTTTTGTGATGGAGACAATCCTTGAAAAAGCAGATCTTTCAATCAAGTCCCTGTGCCTTCCAGTCAATTTATTGTTTCCGAGATATGTCACGAATTGTTTAATGTAGCAACGGTGCTGCACACAATATCGTGCTGCAAGAAGTTTACATAATTTTCAGTTAATTTTTATTGACAAATTTACAATTGATAATATATCAATTCCATAATCATTTACCTGGAACAGTTTCCATGCAAAATTTTGGATTTTTTTTGTATCTATCTTTGCAACATCCTTCACATTTGATTGATTTTCTTGATTTACTGCATTGTCCAAACATATAATCCATGATATATTGTAAATTATCAAATAATCATGATATAACAGAACATAATAGAATAACTTACATTTGGTTTGATCAGTAGCTTTCTCAACCTCATTGCCAATGCCTATATCCAAAGTTATAGTTATTTCACATTTTAAAGTGTAAAAATGGTATAAATCTATATATTTTGTACCAAGTTGGCTTTCTTTTGCTGGAGCTGTCACAATGTCCTGCTTTCTCCTCTTGTATGATACTTGATAACCTTTTGATTCCTCTATTTTGAAGAGCTCTATTGATATAAAAATTAAAAAATATTGGATCAGTAATCTTTGCCACAATATCTGTTGTAAAATGACAATACACATTCGTTTGTAACATCCATGATACAATCAGTAACAATTTATTATTTATTAGTAACTTGTTACTGTAACATAAGTAATAGGTTTTCTATAAGAAAGGGTAATTGAAGTAGAATAAATGGAGTTGATGAACAGGTAAAAAGATGTAATACTCAAAGATGTATCATGCATGTCGCAAATATTCAATATTGCTACCGTAATGTTTGAAAAAGAAATGAAAATCAAAATCGCTAACCCTAGCGAAACGTAGATATCGTTCTATAAGCACATACACATATTGAACAACGAATCGTAATATATTTTGCAAACGAGTAATTCATAGAAGATTTCATACTGATTAAAGGTTTCTTCTCCAAAACTCCGCTGGCTATTCAACCTTGTAGACCTTCAACAAGGACGAAAGAAGAAGTGTTTCCGCCACCTCCAAACGAAAGACTACTCCAAGAGCGAACTTGAAGAAAAAGTATAACTTAAAAGAAATACACCCTTTGCGTTGGTAACATCGTTAACATGAAATTTTATTTGAAATAACTCCAATAGAAAAGAAGTAATAATCTTACACTCAGCAGTAATTTTATTATAAGCGTTGGTAAAAGTAATATATACGATAAGTAATATTGCAATGGTTATCAGTAACTTATATTTATCAAGTAACCTAATATCACTACCATAATATGATCTTCTGCCGACGTTTATAAACGTCGAGTTAGATCTGATTAAACGTCGTTCTAGCCTAAACCGACGTTTATATAATGTCGGCAAGATATGTTGTGCTAGCCTCGTCGTCCTAGGATAAGTCGACATTTAAGAACAAATGTCGGCATTTCCCTCTTATCAAATTCGACGTTTGAACGTCAATCTAAAATATCTACAAAACCGTTTCAACACGCCGCTAAACTTTTCCCCAACTTTTGAATGTCGACCTTAAGCAATCATGGGCGACATTTGAACATCATGACGAATATTTTTTATTTTATCATTGGTATCATTTCTGAATTGATTTAATATATATAGTTTATTTATATCATTCATGCCATTCAATATATACATACATAGACATATCAATTCTTGTTTGAGAAGGTGCCGACGTTGCCCTCCTCGTAACGATGCCACCGTCTTCACATCTGTAACTTCACCATCCTGACGGAGATCTTGTACCACAGAGCAATCGAGAAGAAACTGGGTCTCGTTCCCATCTGGACTGAACCGAATCGGACACATGGGACAAGAATCCACGACGGTTGAAACAGGCACGAAGGAAGGAAGGTGCACCAGAGGCTGGACCATGGGAGAGACATGTGAGAAGAATCTATGGAGGTGGATACACATAAGAAGAACCAATGGTGGCCTACCTCTGTTACTGTTGCAACGTCTCTGTCATCATCTTCTCACAACACAACTCTCCTTCGCCTGGAGGCTTATTTGGAGTGAGAGATCGGAGATGGAGTTCCCTAGGAGAAAGGAAACGATGTGGGTAGAGCAAATGAAAAGGGATAGGCATGAGGAGGTTTATGCTTGAAAAGATGGAGGTGAAGAGTCGCTGAGCATTGGAAATGTCAGAATCAAACCCAACATTTATTATGTAAATATTGGTATATAATGGAATTTACCGACATTAAAAAATAACTGTCGACCACTGTTTAAATTTAACAACATTAATATTAACGTCGACTTTATTCTGACCAAGACTGACATTCATGATAATGGAACGTTGGCTTAGATTGAAATGTTGTAGTGTATTCAAATGAAGAATTAAGAGTAGGTCTAACAAGGATTATGATTAATGCTGGTAATATCGAATTAAACACTTACTAACATTAAACTTTGAAGAATAAACACTGTTTAATCGACAAAATTCATTGATTATTCTATCTGAAACTTTAGTAAGTATAGACTCAAGCATTAGTAACTTTGTATATATAAAATAGTAACCCTTTAACATAAATCAGTAACTCTTTAACATTGGTAACTTTTTCTCATACATTAGTAACTATAGACCCAAGCATTGGTAATTTCGTTGAACTAAATCAGTAACTCTTTAACATGAACAAGTAACACTATCGGCAAAAGGTTAAACTTATTTAGCCCTATTCGTAATATTGTAGTGAATGATAAGTAACACAAGCATTGGTAACTTTATACCAGACATTAGTAACTATAGACCAAAGCTTCGGTAATTTTGTTAACTAAATCAGTAACCCTTTAACATGAACAAGTAATACACTCGGCTAAAAGTAAATCGTAAAGCCGCGATTCGTAATATTATAGAAGATGTTAAGTAACTCAAATATATATGATTGGTATTCTCAAAAAATGAAATGGCATTAGTATCATTACGAACCATAAGTGATTTTGTTAAGAACGAAAGAAACGTTTAGTAATATTTTATGTTGTAGAAGAACAAATTCGCAAACGCATATGAACTAAGGTGGTAAAGCAAGAATATTAAGACGTATGAACGAGAATTCTGAGATCGAAAATACATCTTTAGCAGCGATTAACATCATCTTTAATCTTAGATTGAAATGTTTGCGATTGTGTTATATGTCGTTTGTAGTAGATTAGAACTAACTGAGCTAAATTTAAAATACAATAAAACTTACGTATATCGTCGATGAACTTCAACCCAATATCGCCGTCAAAGAAGAAGTAGGGTTTCTCAGATGGTCGTCCGTGAATCGCCAAGAAAGAAGCCTCGATTGTCTTTTTTGGTATTAAGCATACGTTAATTACTCGTCAAGGAAGGAAACTAAACTCCGAGGATTTCGCGCGCGCTGTTATCAATTTGCTAATTTCACATTCTCTATTATTTAATTCTAAACCATACGATTAGGATCTAACGATTCAAAATATGGGCTCATTTAGTCTCAAATGTGCACAATGCTCTCTAGATAAGCCCTCCTATATATATATATATATATATATATATATATATATATGAGTGATCCTGTGAGAGCCAAAATCTGCGGGAGCGTGAGAGCAGTGATTCTGGACCACTAGATTATGTCTTCTCTCTCCTAGTTGAATCTAGTGGTCTAAAATCACTGCTCTCATGTTCTCACAGGTTTTGACTCTTATAGGATCACTCATATATATATAGAGAGAGAGAGAGAGAGGAGTGATCCTATGAGAGCAAAAAGTTATGAGAGCATGAGAGGAATGATCCTGGATGATCCTGGACCACATGATTCTGTTTTCTCTCTCCTGATCTTCTCTCTCCTGGGTGAATCATGTGATCCAGGATCATTCCTCTCATGCTCTCACAACTTTTTGCTCTCATAGGATCACTCCTATATATATATTCAGATTTGTGATGATAGGACAAAATCCCAAAAATTGTTCACATATATTCAGATATTGATGTCAAATAAAAAAGGATATGCACACACATATGTTTGAAAATATATCGATATTTATCGGGAAATAAAAACTATGTGCACACAATTACAGTAGTGATGTTTATGTTAAAAAAACTTGGTTGGTTTCTATTTAATTTATGGATCACATCCCTCAGATACTTTAACTTTATGAAGTACGTATGAGATTAGGCAAAATCTTTTTGATTTCCAATATAATTATAGAAATCTTATGCAAAATTATTCAGCTCCAAGAACTTTGAGCGATCAATACCAAAGAATCAACTAGACTATGACTTGACTTGTGAAAGAAAATCTTGATAAGATGATTGCAAGTTCGATTTGAATTCCTCATAGTTCTTCCAACATATTTCCGTTCCGCACATATTAATCAAATATTCCGCATGGTGATTAGTCAATTCATGAAAGTGAAAGTGCCTTTGGATTTTCTCTTGATTTTTCTTATTTTTGAGAATTTCCTCACTTAGGATCTCAAAATCTTGATAGTAGAATGACAAAACTAGAGAAGAATGGGAAGGTGAAACGAGAGAAATATGAATTGAGGGTTTAAGACTATTAGAGTAGAGGATTCAAACTGGCATACTATTTCACTACAATAAAATTGACTTAAACAACGAATAATTTGAATATTCATTTTTATATCTTCCTATGTTCAAGTTATAACAACTATTTATTGTGGAACAATTTTCGGTTCTTGTAATTGGCGAATGTCATATTCGTTATTAGATGTTCATATAACAATAAATTTTCTATTTAACTTATTCATTAAAATTGTACAAATCGTTGCTAAATTTAATAACGATAAGAAAAAGAATATCCATGAATAATCATAGTTCTATTATTCATTGTTAGGAATCTAGTAATGGATGAGGTGAATTTAAGAAATCGAGTAGCGAATAATAATAACTATTGTATATATATGGAAAAAATGGGTTGCCCCCTAAGGACTGCCAACATGTCTGCCTCCGTCCCTATTTTTCCTCATTTTTTTTATTTTTTTAAAAAATATCATCATGTATAATAATCTATATGTCCCTTTAATATGTCATTCGAATTTCGTTAGAAATAGAGCCTCATATTCCTTCCATTTAGAACATGCAATTTTAACGGTCTAACTATTGTTGTAGTCGACCTGTTCTAGATGGAGGGCATACGAGTCTCCGTTTTTGACGAAATTCGAATGATATATTGGAGGGATATATAGATTAATATACCTGATGATATTTTTCAAAAAATAAAAAAAATTGCGGAAAAATATGAACGAAGGCAACCATGTTGGCTGCCCTTATGAGGCAACCACATTGAACTCTCTCTCTATATATATATTTAGCTGCAGAATATATGCCAATAAATATTAAATTATTCATCACCTTTGATCAGTTTTGTTGTAGTGTCTATTAGTTCCTATTAATTAGATTTTTTTGGAGGAGTACTTAGAACAAATTGCACTTGCAACTCAACCAAGTAACTTCTAAGAAAACAACAACCTAATAACCACAACATTGTTTACCTCCTTCAAAATCGGGCTTTTCTCCTCAAGGTCTGACTGAAAAAGATTCTACACCTAAGAAGGTGATGTTATGTGGAAGAGAGCATGGTCTTTGGATATCATATGATGCACCTTTCTTGCATGAACATGAGATGCACACCTAACAATATAGTTCATTAAGTTCTTTGTTTGGAACATGCGAAGGAGTGCATCATATCCTTCTGAATCATCATAAAGAATTCAAAGAGCTCAAATTGGCCATATTATCAAGGATATCATACTTAGGAATGAAAACGGATATGGATGTATCTGAATATCTGCTTAACGTATTCGAAAAATTATCAGATGTATCTGAATAGTAATCGAATACGGATTGAATATGGATATGGATTGTAAAAATTTTCTAAATATGGAGACGAATATAGTAATGGTTTAAATATCTGGATCTAGATCTAGATATCTGAATACAACATTTAGTATTGTTTTATATATTAGTTAATGTAATACAAGCCACATCACTATGTTATTATATTAGTATTATATATTATACAATACAATATATTAATGATATCAATAAACTTCCATTTGTTCGGGAATGTGCACTAACAAAAGTTACGAAACCTTATCCCCTTTTTGCTTCCGATCAACAACACATGACACATCGACGCTCCATCTTGTTATGATGTAACTTATTTATATTTCATTGCCATTTTTGAAAAATTATTACGAAGTTTGATAAAAGTTCAATTCGTACTCGTACGTTGTCTTTATTCGATTCGTATTCGGATTCCATATTTATTGGACCCATAGTTGGATTCACTCTTTATTCAATTCATATTTGGATCGGCTCTTTATTCGATCCGTATTCAGATCCTTCTTTATTTGATCCATATTCGGATTTGATAAATATCCGACTCAAATTTGTATCCATATTTTTAAGGATATGATTTCTTAATGCATATCAGGATCACATCTATATCAATATTCGATAAAGATGAAGAGAATATGGATAAAGAAATAGGCAAATCCGATCAGTATCCGATCCCTTTTCATCCATAATCATGCTTCCTTCTGCATAAACAAAGGTAATAAAACTTTAATTCCAATGAACATCCAACAACTACATCATTATTTGAATTCCCTTTATTTGTGATACGCTGCTGCTGCTCGTGATTCAACATCAAATCTGCATTTAAGGAGATTTTGGTGGGATTTTGTCCTTGGAGGTTGAGCTTTTTGTGGGATTTTCTCATGTGATAATTGATTCATTTTGTCATTCTAACTCTACAGTTATTCTTTTATATAAAAAGAGTATGTTGGTAATTTATGTAAATTTAAGATGCTCTTAAGGTGATCGCTCATTAGATTGCCATACTATTTTCTAAAGGACGTCAAAGAAGGCATGATATGATTAATGGAGTAAGTACATTGCCGAATAACTATGTATCCTTAAGTGTTTGTGCATGCTTTTTTATTTAATGATTTGTACTTGTATTTGTTGGCCGAAATTATTCTCAACTGATATCAAAGTTTTAGTTCGAAAATCAAATTTTACACAGATGGTGGAAGAGTCAAAGATAAAAATTTAAAATACCAACGGATTTGATCTTTGCATTTTAGAAGATGCAGTTGATGAATATGTGATTCATCACTCTAATTAGATGAAAATAAAGCTTTATCCCATGTAATTAAGTGTGTTCATGTGTTTATAGCTCATAATACTTACTCATGCACTTGTAAATAATTTGCACAAATTAGCATTTCACATTACATTCATATTCACTTGTATATATTCACCTAACTTCACACATTTTTAATTAATTCACACAAACTCTATTTGACATCAAATCAGCTACACGGTGTACATTTCACTGATAATAGTCAATGGAAAATCCTAAAAAACGTTGACTTGTATATACGTGGATAAACCTAAACTCTAGTTTGCAATTAAAAAACCATAAATGCTAATATCTCTCACATATAGTGTCTGATCTCATTCTGCTCACTTTTAAATTAATATACACTCAATTATCTACAAACAGACCAAATTCGAAAGAAGCTAAGTTTATTTTGTGAAGCTTGAATTTTAAGATCGAATTGTGTATTTTACATATTTGTTGATTGTTCATCTTATATTGGTCTCCCATCACTGATTACAAGGGAAGTCTCACACCTACAAAAGTGATGATAAAGAAAGCATGGCTATGAACAAAGCATGGAGTTAACTTGCAGCCTCTATTATTAATCAACTATCACGTGAGATATTGTTGATATTCTTGTGTGTTGTGTTGGCTCGTGCTTTTCTCTTTAAGGATTCCTACTTCTGTTTGTTGATTAGGTCTGCTCCCAAAAATTTTTATAGGGATTGAACTCATTAAAAAAGCAACAATGCAATCATTATATCTAATACCTGCCAGATGAAGATAAGCTAAAATGAAAATGGGGATAAAGAAACTAAGAGCTTCGATTGGGCAAAAATATGATTAATCTTCTTAAATAACATGCTTAATATGAAAAACCAATAGTAGATTTGCTTCAACCTTGTGGGTTTGGTCCAGGATTTTTCCTTGTACACAAGTTTGCATGTACTTGAAAATATTTTATGGAACTTGGATAACAGATTCATCAACTACACTGCACCTGACAAGATATGTTTCTTTCAGTTGAACATGAACAAGATGGCCAAGCACATCATCAGTATAATTAGAAAGTTCATGAGGTGAGAGCTGGAAATCCAGAACTAATTAGCCTTTAAGTCTGCAATGGGGGTTTATCCAAGAAAGAGAGGGACTGAGTTGTACAAGTAACCAATAACAGTTCAAATTCATGTCATGACATTAAAGTATGTTTCAGCCCAATGGCTCCAACAAAGAAAGGTACATAAACCATATAAGACAGAAAGCTGCATACTTAGTTTCCTATTTATTGATTGTCTAAACCTATCTTGAAATGCGACACAAATTGCATCTATGAGTGCCTCAGAGCTTTCTTGCAAGATCATTGTCGGAGGGAGTGTGTCGATCGGGCTTAGACATCAATTGATAGGGATATTGTGCAGAATTTAGAAATCCCAAGAACTCTGAGAAATCAGTTATTAATCAATCAAGAATATGTCCAAGGATGGAGATACATAATGACAGAATTTGAGAAGAATGTAGAAGCAATGAGCAGGGAGAAATAAATAGAGAAAAGGGTTGCGATCTGACATAAACCAACTTCTAACAAACTGATTAACAATAATTACCTACTAACCACATATATAGCATACAACTCATAGGTTGTTTATTCCAGGCTATAGTTTGAGCTTGTGGATCATGCTATCAAAATATGAATGCCCATATCAAAGGCAAGCTATACTCTGGCATTGAATAAAGTTGCAGACAGCAATATTTGCTGCTGTGTAATTGAAATCAGATGAAGATATGATTCTGAGCAAAGGAGGAGGTTCATAAGATTGATTGCATTGGATTATTATAATCTACCAACCTTAGACGTACAAACTCAAAACACTAATTGGTTCTGATCATGCACAAGGAAATATGTTAATTATGTTTATTATATGAAAGGCTTAGTGAAGTCCTTAAAAACATTTGAATATATTGGGAAAAATAACAGAAACACATTCAACATGATTTGAGCATCTAGAGGGGAAACATGATGATTCGATAAGAAGGTATAAAAAGTTGGATGGCTACCTTGCGGAAAGATCATGCAAAAAAAACTTGTACATGTGAATCTAAGCTTGAATATGACACATCATGTACCACAAAAACGTAAAGAATTTACTTTCCTGGCCATTTTGAAGATAGAACAATAATTTGAAGCCAGCTGAACATTATCAAAATCTTTATCATATCACCATTTCCATGATCCAGCCCTTCTTGCTTACAACTTATGTTTCTCTCTTTAAACTTTGTCGAGAATGTTCCTCGTGATCAAAATGTGGCTTTTTGGGATGATTTGGCCGGTGCACTGGTGGAGAGTCAGAGATAAGTTTGTATTGTTGGTCTCACAAGCACTACCAATTGTTGGGAACAAGGGGCTGCTCAAACACCACATGTTGGGGTTAAACCACGGGTAACCCCTTGCTTGCGGAAGCCTATGGGATGAAAACACAGATCTCTAACCAAGATGGGTAACAATCACGAATAGGTATTGGAAGCAAATGAGCAAATCAAACCACAAAGCTCAAGCAACCACGGCATAGAGATTTTAACATGGAACCCCCCTACCGGCAAGACTAATCGCTCATTCGCACGGCATTTCGCCCTTCGCGTGCTCACCTATGACTTGCACCATCAAATGTCTGAAAAACCATGGGACCTTCTAGACCCAAACCACTCTAGTATAGTTGATGATATATTCATTCTATTCACAATGGCACACAAGACAAGCCCTCTTGTTTGCGTATCAACCAACAAACATCATCAAACAAGGATAACAAGATGAGAAGGAAGGAAATCACCCAAAATGGAAACCCAATCCAGCCCTCTTCCAAAGAGAGCCTCGTTGCTTCTTCTTCTCGCCTCTCCTATTCTCTCGCACAAGCCACGTACCACAAGAGGAGTCCACCAAAGATCTTCCCCGGACCTGCATATGGACGATCAGAATGGATTTAGGGCGCACGAGGTTGCTGCCCTAACCTTTCTCTGTTGTGTCTCTCTCGATGGGGAGTCCTCTCTCACATCATGCGGGTTTTGCTCTTCTGGAGAGAATAGTAAAGTAGGAGTAAGGCCCGAGACACTTGTGGGGCCCTCCCACTTGGTGTGGAGATAAGAACAAAGTAGCATCTCCTTTTATAAGTGTTGGGAGCCAATTCTCGCACTTATAGACCGACACCTGCTATGGTGCGAATGCCATAACAGACCACCTACTATGCTTCTAGAATCCCACCTGCTATGGCTTGAACGCCATAGCAGGTCACATGTTGCGCTTCTAGATCCCATCTGCCATGGCTTGAATTCCATACCTGCCCCTGAGTGATTTTTGCAATTGCATCATCTCCCACATCACCACCCGTTGTAGTAGACCTGCTACACATGTTGTAGCATCACCATGGTATATGCATCTGATGTGCCTTCACCATAGACTAGAACCATAGTAGGTCTCCTGCTACCAATAAATCTCCCTCTTCCAGCCCATGGAGAGATCTCCTGATGCCAAGATTATAGGCATGCAATGGCCACACATCATGGTAGGTGCACCTAGTGCATACTACCTACTCTCATCTAATCTCCCCCTTATCTAACCCTCTAAGGAGATTGCTTGCTATCAAGCTCAAGAAGAGGGATTCCACTCCAAACCAGCAAGGGAGCGACATACTTCAAACCTCCCAAATAGACAAGGCTTGATCATCATGATTGGGAACTTTTTTGCATCAATGCAATCTGAGGAATTCTCATCATGGATGCCATCATCATGTAGTGCATCCGTCTCTTATCCTGCACATAGCTCTTGTTCAATAGCATCACTTGACACAACATGTGTATCACTCTACAATGGGACCGGCTCCACATAATCCAAATGACGAGCTCTCTCTGATCTCCCGGCTTGAGGTTGGATTACACCTTCACGTGAACGAGGATGCTCCCCTTGCTTAAAATGCTTTATGTATACATCTATAGGGTATGCAACTAGCCCATGCTTCTATGGTTGCACATCTTCTCCACTTGTGCCACATACTGGAGAAGGATCTGAGCCATCATCCATGTCTTCTTCTACATGAATCCCTTCAGCATTAGCATCGATGTTATCAACCTCATTCAAGGTCTGGTTCTCATAGAACATTACGTCTTTGTGCCTGATTATATTCTTTTTCCTTGGATCCCAAAGTCTGCATCCATGTCCCTGATCTCCATTTCCAATGAAAATGCATGGCACTACCTTGCCATCATGCTCCTTTGGTACATGCATGTACGCTTTGCAACCAAATACTCTTAGATAAGTATCGGATCCTTTCCTGTCCAAATGCAATCAGGAAGATGAAACCTCAAAGGAACTGGGAGAGATCGATTAATTAGGTAGCATGCGCTCTGAACTACCTTTACCCAAAACACCTTTGGCAACTTTGCAGTCTCTAGCATGCATCGTAATTTCTCTACAATGGTCTTGTTCATCTTCTCAGATACACCATTGTGATGAGGCATGCTGGGCTCTATCATTTCAACCATAATTTCATGCTCTTCGCAGTAGTTATGGAACTCGTGAGAAGTGTACTCTTCTCCATTATCAGTGCATCGACATTTCAATGATTTTTCTGTCTCACGCACTACCTTGGAATGAAATCTCTTAAATTAATCAAACAATTGATCTTTCGTCTTCAACACATAAGCACACCTTCTTTGACATATCATCTATGAATGTTAGAAAGTACATGTTATTGTGGAATGAAGCTACCTCTATCGGACCATGGATATCAGAGTGTATTGATTATAGGAGTTGTATCCTCACCTTTGATCTAACTCTCAAAAGTGTATGCTTGCTCTTCCAAAGCTCATAGAAATCACATTTAGCAATTTGTAATCTCTTTGCTATATGGGATCAATTATTTCCCACTCAGAAGCTGCAACTCCTTTTGAATCATGTCCCAAACAATGGTGCCACATATCAGAAGTATCAACCTCACTTGCATGCACGCTTCCATCCATGACCTTCACTCAGCTCTTGTAAAGTGTGCAACACTCCTTTCCTCTGACCATGACAAGAGAACCCTTGCATATCTTACATATTCTGTCACCAAATTTGATATGGCAACCTTCCATGTCAAGTTGTAAACTAGACATGAGGCTAAAATGTGGGTTAGAAACACATATCACATCATGCAGAACCATCGTGCACCTAACATCTGTCTCAACTTTGACAGTGTCCATGCCAACGATCTTAAAGTAACAATTGTTCCCCATCTTGACTCGTCCAAAATCACCTTCTGTGTAGGAGGTAAAGTACTCCCTATATAGAGGCACATGGTGAGATGCGATGGTATCAATTGTCTGCTCTGAGTTCTCGCTATCTGCATGTAGACGTTTTTCTTACATGATGAGAACCATGTCATTCTCATCATCATCCGACAATGTTGCAACTGTATTCTCATCTTCATTCTTCTTGGCTTTAGCTTGTTCTCTTTTCAAGATTCTACTATCTTTCTTCCAATGACCAAGCTTCCCACAGTGATGTCACTTTCCTCTAGTCCCAGGCTTGCCCCTGGATATTTGTCTCTCTTATGTACCTCCTCTGCTAATGGAACTACCTCTTCTCTCAACTACATACACATGCGAAGAAAAGGAATGTGCATCTCCAGAAGATCAATGTCTGATCTCCTCATTCAAGAGACTGCTCTTGACTATAGACATGGTGAGCTTCCCATATGTAGCAGAGTTACTCATAATGAGCACCAGCATCTCCCAACTATCTGGTAGAGATACCAGTTTAAGAAGCGCATGTAGTTCTTCATCTAGCGCCATGCTCATGTAACTCAATTGGTTGATAAGGCTTTGGAACTTGTTCAGATGCTCTGTAATATTGGTTCCATCATTGTACTTCAGGTTCACCAGCTTCCTTATCAAGAATGCTTTGTTTGTGGCGGTCTTATGTTGATAAAAGCTCTATTAGCTTCTCCAGAAGCTTTTTAGCATCTATCTTCTCTGCAACATGGTGGAACGTGGATAAGTCCAACCATTTCATGATTCTCCCAACATCTTTCCTGTTTAGCTTCATTTATTCTCCAACGAACATATCTTGTAACTAGGTTGTATCACCCTCCAACAGATCATGTAGATCCTTGTAGTATAAGATGTCCTCCGTCTTGTCTTTCCAAGTCTTCCAGTTGTCGATTCTCGTCTTAGTCATCATCCCTTCATCATATTTGCCCTTCTCTCCAACCTAATGACTCTTATACCACTTGTTGGGCTCAAAAGTGTGCTTTGATACCACTTCTTGAGAACAAAGGGCAACTCAAACACCACGTGTTGGGGTTAGCCATGAGTAACCCCTTACTTGCGGAAGCATATGGGACGGAAACACAGATCTTTAACCAAGATGAGAAACAACCATGAATAACTATCAAAAGGAAATGAGCAAATCAAACCACAAAGCACAAGCAACCACGACACACAGGGATTTTAATGTGGAAACCCCCAAAAATGTAAGGGGGAAACCACAGGGCCTTTTAGACCCAAGCCATTCCACTATAGTTGACGATAAGTTTGTTCTTCTCATAATGGCACACAAGACAAGCCCTCTTGTATGTGTATCAACCGAAGAACACCACCAAACCACGATAACAAGAGGAGAAGGAAGGAAATCACCCAAAATGGAAACCCAATCTGTTGTCCTCTTCCAAAGGGAGCCTCATCGTTGTCTCTTCTATGCTCTCGCACAAGAAATGCACTACGAGAGGAGGAATCCATCGAAGACTCCAGACCCGCACACGGACGATCGGAATGGAGTTAGGGCACACAAGGTTGCCACCCTAACCTTTCTCTAATGTGACTCTCGAATGAGGAGTTCTCTCACATCATGCTGGGTTTTGCTCTTTTTAGAGAGACTAATATAGCAAGATTAAGCCCCGAGACACGTGGCCTCCCACTTGCTGTGGAGATAAGAACAAAATATCATCTCCTTTTACAAATTATGGAAAGCAATTTTCACACTTATAGACCAGCACCTGCTATGGCGTCAGCGCCATAACAGGTCACCTATTATGCTTCCAGAAACCCACCTGCTATAGCCTGAATGCCAAAGCAGGTCACCTGTTGTGCTTCTAGAGACCCATCTGTTATGGCGTGAACGCCATAGCAGGTCACCTGTTGCATTTCCTGGGAGGCATCTGCTGTGATTTCTGCTATTGCGTCATCTCCCACGTAACTGATAAATCTCGTATTCATCACTCTAAATCTCATTTATTAAGCTCAAATCCCTAAAAATCAACAGCATTCTTGCATCTATTTTGCATAATTAGCATTCATGCATGTTTTCATAGGAATGGCATTTTAGCACAAAAAACTGCATAAAATAAGAAGCCAAAAATCCAAACCAAAATGACCTGTAAATAAGCCTAACTTCCCGGATTTTTAACTCATTCATGCTAACTCTGAATAACTCAAAACCACTTCCACTGTGTACATATCACTAACAAGAATAAAGAAAAAAAATACAAAAAAATAACTAACCCAAATAAGTGGACCAAAAACCCAAACCCTAATTTCAGGATTTTCGGACTAAAAGCCACATATCTTCTCCATCCAGTGTCCGATTTAATCCTACTCACTTTTGAACTAATGTGCATTCAATTACCTTCAAAACAAGACCAAGTTCAAGTGAATCGGAGCTCATATGTGAAAGTTGGGTTTTGGGCCTCTTTTGTACATTGCATATTTCACGGTTTTCTGACCTTTATTTTATGTATATATTTTCTCAATTAATAAAAATCCAAAAAAATTAGATTAATGTGTCTTTATTTATCTTTGATTTTACCGTAATTTTTCCGGATTTTTTAGCTGTTTTAAAAATGACAAAAAAATTATAAAACCCAAAAATCAAGGTATTCTATGTACATAGGATACCCCAAAAATTCATTTTGTGCAAATGATCGATTTTGGTTTTGATATCTTCATGAAAGTTGTAGTCTCATCGAGACGAGCAATTTTCGTGAAGAAAGTTTTTCGATCCGAGGTCATTTACTATTTATTTTTGATTTTACAAGATATTTAAACTGCGATTTTTCTGGTGCTGACACGTGGCAGCACCTGGTGCCGCCACGTGTCAGCCATTTTTGGCACTATTAGATATTCGTTTTTTATAAAAAAAATAAATAAATAAAAATAATAATAATAAATATAATAAAAATAAAAAGGACGCACGTGCGTCGCACGTGCCTCCCCCTTGCTTCCCCTCTTGCACCCACGTGGCGCAACGGGCGCCATCCGATCAAACTCGATCGGACGGCGCCTGTGCGTCGTCCCCCTCGGCTCCTTTCCCCTTTGGGAGCTCCGCCGCCACCGCCGCGTATCTCCGCCCCGCGCCGAGAATCTCGCGCCGCCGCGTGCGTATCTCTCTCTCCCCCATCTCCGATTCGTACCTTCCGCAAATCTCGCCCTCTCCGATCAATCCCCTCGCCGCCCCGATCTCCCTCGAATCTCGCAACCGCCCTCAAATCGCGTCGACTCCAATCGCCCGGGACATTCCATCGCCGGCCGCCTGTCCCAGCCCTATTTAAGAACCCCCGCCGCCTCCTTCGAGATTCATCTGCCGTTCAATCTCCAAGAGTTCCCTCTCCGGTAGTGACAGCTTGGCGAGCCCCCCCTCCATCGGCGTGATCCGAGGTTCTCTCCGCCTCGTCGCAGCTCCGCCCCGAGCGCCGCTGCACGCTCCGGCCACCCCCAACGCCGTCGAGCCCTCCTTCAGGTATACCCTCTCTCTCTCTCTCTCTCTCTTCCTCTCCCTCTCTCTATCTCCCCATCTCGCCTGCTCCGCATCCGAGACCACCGTCTCCACCTCGCCGACCACCAGCAACCGCCTGAAGCTCCTCCTCATCCGCATCAAGCCACGTCGCCATCACCGCCTCCGACTCCGCTTGCCGTCGCTGCTACGCCCTCGACGCCCCACGGCCGTGTGTCGGCCACCACCTCCGATTTCGCCCCTTCGTCTTCGACACGCACCCCATCGGCTTCAGCGCCACCGCCACCCTCCGTCTTGGCCGGATACCAGTCATTGACGTCGCCGACAACCTCCAACGTCAATCAACGACCAGCAGCTCTCTCTCGCCGGAGGCCGTTTGTCGGCCACAGCACCACCGCCATTAGCAGCCACCAGAGAAGCCTCCCCCTTCGCCGGCCGGGCTCGAAGCCCGAGACCCTCCTCACGTGCGTCGCACGTGAGTGAGGGGACGTCAGCACCCAGCCCCCGGGTCACGTGCCTAGCACGTGACCGCGGGACCATTTGCACACAGCCCCTCGGATATTCCTCTAATTGCGCGCGTTTCCAACCTTCCAAGGGGCACGTGCGTGGCACGTGCCTCCTTGGCAATTTTGCAACATCAACCCTCTGGTTATTGGTAATTGCAAACAAGTCCCCCACTGCAGTTTACTTTATTTCTTTTATTTACTATATTTGCATCTGGACCCCTGTGTTTCCCCTCATGTTTCCCCTCAGTTTTGAATACTTTATCTACATTATTTTTTTTATCAAAAAAATAGCATGATGTTGGTTAATTAATTCTCTACACTTTGACAAGTTGTGGGTATTCTTGTGACGGACGGTTAATTAATAATTAATTGTTTTGTGAAAATTTGCGTATTTTACCCATTTTTTTGCTCTTAAATTCATAGTTGATTAACCGCTGCTCTAAAAATTCTCGAAAAATCACAACTTGTAGAGTTAATTATTCTTAACATAGTGCCCAAAAAGATTTGCATTTGCATGCATATTTTGTCCTGTAAAAATCATTTTGCATTTTTTAGTATTTAATTTTTAATAGGTATTAAACCCCACATTTTCGGGGTTTAGGATTTTTCTGAGATCCGTCACCTAGTGATAGATCTCAGATAATTTTGATTCTCGAAAATAAGTAGGTTTGATATTCCTTAAAATTAAATATTAAAAATCATTTTGTTTGCATTTAAAAATCCATAAAAAATTCACATTGCATCCAAAAATTCCAAAAAAATTATAGAACATCCATTTCATTATAGTTTACATTGTGGCCAAGTTTCGTATTTTTTGGATATTGTTTGATTGACATTTACATTTTAGTCCCTAAAATAAGGCCAAGTTTGCATTTTGCATCCTAATTCATTGAAAAATTCCAAAAAAAGACCGCCTCGAAAACCGAACTCAAAGATGACGCACAACCTTTCTCAGTGAATGGACAATTACTGAAGCCATACATAGAATCATCCAAAGAACATACAGTGCAAGTTGAGGTCATCTATTTCACTTAAAGCACGGACATTGACGATATATCAGATCAGAACCACCCTCCCTACCGACCACATCGGTCTTCTTGTACAACTTCTTCCTCTACCTAGGCCAAGGCCTAAGTATAGGGGGGACCGATGCCATTTGTATATACCATTTCCCTCATCACATTCTGATCTCTCGATCACTCCATATCCATCCTTCTTCTATACTTAGGCTGACAAAGCCTAAGTATAGGGGGACCGCCACCCATCTGTTTATACTCTCCTCATTTACATATCCCGTCCGCTTTTTTTGCGCTCTTCTTCTATACTTAGACTATTCTCAGTCTAAGTATAGGGGGGCGAAACCGTGTATAATTTTACTCTCTTATGCTTAGCCCGAGCTATGTCTTCATTACGCTTCTTGTGCTCTGAGGACACAGCACTCGCTAAGTATAGGGGGGTCTGTATATATACTGTGTATATATTTTAGCCATACCTCGTACTTGCGCATAAGTCTATATGTATTTACGGGGTGGGTCTTCTAACAAAAAAAATGTTTTGCTACTAACACTGACTTTGCCCAAAATTTTTGAAAAATGGCTTCTTATTCATTTTTACATAAAAATAAAAAAAAATTTGTGTTTGCATTTCACACACCTGCACTTCATCCAGCATTACATTCATTTGCATATGTGAAAAGTCATTGGGTTCTGAACCAAGTTATGAGCCGAAACCGAGGGTGATCTGGACTTAACCTTAATCAACCTAATTTTCAGAGGAACTTTACCGAGAAATAGGATCTTAGAGTCTTCAGGTCTGTGACTTAATTCTTTGAGTTCCACATAACAATGCACAGAGTTTGACTCTTAGTGTCTAACCTGGTCTCTTCATTCTGGGTACAACTCTGGAATAAGGAATTAATTTGTACTCTCGCACTATGCACTTAGCTCAACTCAAACATTTGTTGGAAGACTGTGTGAGTTTCTTTTCTGGTAGCGTGGAAATCTAAAGACCGGAGTACGGGTTGAAATAAAGCTTCGGAAAAGGGATGGACGGTTGAGCACAATTTTTTCTAAGACCCCAAAAAATGTACGGAAACAAAAGATGCTATATCCATAGGGGCAAAACAAGATCCAAGCAGAACCACCAAAAATTCCAAATACAAAGAAGCAACTACCAAATAAAATCTGACCAAAAAGGTCCAAGCTTCGAGAAGCCTGCAGATCTTGGTGGAGACTCGGCTACACTGGCCAGCTTCACAAGGAGAGGTGAACTACACTAATCACCCTCCAGTTCTTTTCTCATTCTTCTAACTTCTCCCCCCAATTCGATTGTGAACACAGCACGACAGACCTTAGAAGGAAATACCTGACTCCCCGAGGACGAGTTATTGGAGAGGAGGCTTGCGCGGTAATCCGGCATTCTGAGTGGGAAGAGCTAAAAACCTTTCACACACAAGAGTCGGTTATTCAATGTTCATAGGGTATACTTTGGGAAGAGGATTGATCTAAGATGACTTCTGAGCCGAAACTGTAGCAATGATGTATAGAACTTGAGGGCTGTTGATTTTAAAATCCTAAGTCTCACAGAAGTTCCGACACACAAATAATCCAAAGGTTGAGTTTAGGCTTACTTTCACCTTCAACTCATGGTCTTGGTATGGAACCCAATCTCATTTCACCTCATGGCATTCCTTTTTATGCTCAGGGACGAGCATGGTTTAAGTATAGGGGGATGATGAATCTCGTATTCATCACTCTAAATCTCATTTATTAAGCTCAAATCCCTAAAAATCAATAGCATTCTTGCATCTATTTTGCATAATTAGCATTCATGCATGTTTTCATAAGAATGGCATTTTAGCACAAAAATCTGCATAAAATAAGAAGCCAAAAATCCAAACCAAAATGACCTGTAAATAAGCCTAACTTCCCGGATTTTTAACTCATTCATGCTAACTCTGAATAACTCAAAACCACTTCCACTGTGTACATATCACTAACAAGAATAAAGAAAAAAATACAAAAAAATAACTAACCCAAATAAGTGGACCAAAAACCCAAATCCTAATTTCAGGATTTTCGGACTAAAAGCCACATATCTTCTCCATCCAGTGTCTGATTTAATCCTACTCACTTTTGAACTAATGTGCATTCAATTACCTTCAAAACAAGACCAAGTTCAAGTGAATCGGAGCTCATATGTGAAAGTTGGGTTTTGGGCCTCTTTTGTACATTGCATATTTCACGGTTTTCTGACCTTTATTTTATGTATATATTTTCTCAATTAATAAAAATCCAAAAAAATTAGATTAATGTGTCTTTATTTATCTTTGATTTTACCGTAATTTTTCCGGATTTTTTATCTGTTTTAAAAATGACAAAAAAATTATAAAACCCAAAAATCAAGGTATTCTATGTACATAGGATACCCCAAAAATTCACTTTGTGCAAATGATCGATTTTGGTTTTGATGTCTTCATGAAAGTTGTAGATCTCATCGAGACGAGCAATTTTCGTGAAGAAAATTTTTCGATCCGAGGTCATTTACTATTTATTTTTGATTTTACAAGATATTTAAACTGCGATTTTTCTGGTGCTGACACGTGGCAGCACCTGGTGCCGCCACGTGTCAGCCATTTTTGGCACTATTAGATATTCGTTTTTTATAAAAATAAAAAATAAAAAATAATAATAATAAAATATAATAAAAATAAAAAGGACGCACGTGCGTCGCACGTGCCTCCCCAGGCACGTGCTCCGCACGTGCCTCCCCCTTGCTTCCCCTCTTGCACCCACGTGGCGCAACGGGCGCCATCCGATCAAACTCGATCGGACGGTGCCTGTGCGTCGTCCCCCTCGGCTCCTTTCCCCTTTGGGAGCTCCGCCGCCACCGCCGCGTATCTCCGCCCCGCGCCAAGAATCCCGCGCCGCCGCGTGCGTATCTCTCTCTCCCCCATCTCCGATTCGCACCTTCCGCAAATCTCGCCCTCTCCGATCAATCCCCTCGCCGCCCCGATCTCCCTCGAATCTCGCAACCGCCCTCAAATCGCGTCGACTCCAATCGCCCAGGACATTCCATCGCCGGCCTGTCCTAGCCCTATTTAAGAACCCCCGCCGCCTCCTTCGAGATTCATCCGCCGTTCAATCTCCAAGAGTTCCCTCTCCGGTAGTGACAGCCCGACGAGCCCCCCCTCCATCGGCGTGATTCGAGGTTCTCTCCGCCTCGTCGCAGCTCCACCCCGAGCGCCGTTGCACGCTCCGGCCACCCCCAACGCCGTCGAGCCCTCCTTCAGGTATACCCTCTCTCTCTCTCTCTCTTCCTCTCCCTCTCTCTATCTCCCCATCTCGCCTGCTCCGCATCCGAGACCACCGTCTCCACCTCGCCGACCACCAGCAACCGCCTGAAGCTCCTCCTCATCCGCATCAAGCCACGTCGCCATCACCGCCTCCGACTCCGCTCGCCGTCGCTGTTACGCCCTCGACGCCCCACGGCCGTGTGTCGGCCACCACCTCCGATTTCGCCCCTTCGTCTTCGACACGCACCCCATCGGCTTCAGCGCCACCGCCACCCTCCGTCTTGGCCGGATACCAGTCATTGACGTCGCCGACAACCTCCAACGTCAATCAACGACCAGCAGCTCTCTCTCGCCGGAGGCCGTTTGTCGGCCACAGCACCACCGCCGTTAGCAGCCACCAGAGAAGTCTCCCCCTTCGCCGGCCAGGCTCGAAGCCCGAGACCCTCCTCACGTGCGTCGCACGTGAGTGAGGGGACGTCAGCACCCAGCCCCCGGGTCACGTGCCTAGCACGTGACCGCGGGACCGTTTGCACACAGCCCCTCGGATATTCCTCTAATTGCGCGTGTTTCCAACCTTCCAAGGGGCACGTGCCACGCAATTTTGCAACATCAACCCTCTGGTTATTGGTAATTGCAAACAAGTCCCCCACTGCAGTTTACTTTATTTCTTTTATTTACTATATTTGCATCTGGACCCCTGTGTTTCCCCTCAGTTTTGAATACTTTATCTACATTATTTTTTTTATCAAAAAAATAGCATGATGTTGGTTAATTAATTCTCTACACTTTGACAAGTTGTGGGTATTCTTGTGACGGACGGTTAATTAATAATTAATTGTTTTGTGAAAATTTGCGTATTTTACCCATTTTTTTTGCTCTTAAATTCATAGTTGATTAACCGCTGCTCTAAAAATTCTCGAAAAATCATAACTTGTAGAGTTAATTATTCTTAACATAGTACCCAAAAAGATTTGCATTTGCATGCATATTTTGTCCTGTAAAAATCATTTTGCATTTTTTAGTATTTAATTTTTAATAGGTATTAAACCCCACATTTTCGAGGTTTAGGATTCTTCTGAGATCCGTCACCTAGTGATAGATCTCAGATAATTTTGATTCTCGAAAATAAGTAGGTTTGATATTCATTAAAATTAAATATTAAAAATCATTTTGTTTGCATTTAAAAATCCATAAAAAATTCACGTTGCATCCAAAAACTCCAAAAAAATTACAGAACATCCATTTCATTATAGTTTACATTGTGGCCAAGTTTCGTATTTTTCGGATATTGTTTGATTGACATTTACATTTTAGTCCCTAAAATAAGACCAAGTTTGCATTTTGTATCCTAATTCATTGAAAAATTCCAAAAAAAGACCGCCTCGAAAACCGAACTCGAACTTTGATAGACTTAATTCTAGGTTGTTCCTTTGCCTCCTTGTGATCGACCTTGGGACTTGCCCAAGTAAAATAAACATAAAACCACGATATTAAAAATTGAATAAATCATTTGTGGTATTTTCTTGATCGTTTCCGAGTGCCGCCTACAACGCACAACACGATAAAAACAACTTCTTAAAAGCCGCACTTTCGGATTCGTCAGTAACCACATGCGGTAGTGGACCTGCCAAGCTTGTTGTAGCATCACCATGGTATATGACCTGATGTGCCTTCACCATGGGCTAGCACCATAATAGGTCTCCTGCTACCAACATGTATAACAGAGGATCATTGTATTAGTATGAAAGAGATTAAAGTAAAGGCCGCTAAGGTTGAAGCCCAAACTCTGGGCATATATTGACTCTGACTTCAGGAAGAAGAGCTTTCCTCTATGGTCTCAGATGATCTTTCCGGTAGATAACTGTTAGTATCATTCAGAGCCACACTGCAACAAAACAAGCCATTTATAAGTTTCAGAAATATCAAGATGTTTATGACAAGGACGGTATGCCATACATTGACTTAAAAAATGAACAAGATCCATTTCCAACCTTAACCAGTTCGATTCCAGTTTTAAGCTCGGCAATCACCAAGTTTCCACTTTTGTGATAAGTTTATGATAAATCTATGGGAAAATAAGACCAACCTGATTTTCTGCATGACAACCACATGCAACTTCAAGAGAAACGCATCAACCAGCGATTACAATCAAAGGTTAACTACCAAGAACAGATATTCTAAAAAAATAGCAAAATAATGGATTACAAGAATTTATAACCAATTACAATAATCACCTTAACAATGACATTGATACTCAAAAGAAAACGATTGTCGGCAGGCATCATTCTGATCATAGCATTTAGCACCAACTCATATGATAGCTGTTGGTTGAATAAATTCTTTTAACAAGCAAACAACCTTCAATTCGGCCTCGCACCATAGCAGACATGTTCAAGAGTACAACAATTGTCTTTCTCGCTTTACCTGAGGTCAGGTATACAAATTCCTTTTTTGAAACAATCTAATCTGGTTTGGGACTTAGATCCAAACATGTTTTTATTTGAGGAAGTGAGGGTTGAAGACCCAAAAATACTATTATTCAGAGAATAAAAGTACGCAGATACAAAGAATCTATAAGAATTCTCCAAAGAGTCGCATTATTTTCCATGAAATATTCAAACATGTTCAAGAGAAGTATGGAAGAAAATTCCATTAGTCTCAGTTTCATGCGGAACCTGCTTCTCATAAATGTGACATTTGTTTGGAAAAAAACAAAAGTTAAATGGATAATGTCCAACTGTGCCTTAGAAATTGTATTATGAGTTTCAAGAGGTTTGGAAGTGTTGTCAAAAAGGCAAACTGCAAAAAAAAATCCAGGTGTCATTCTGATTTTGTGTCGCAATTCCTTCTCTGTTCAGTTCTTGTCACTGATTCCAGTGATTCCCGAGAGATTGGGAATAATTTTTAAATGGTGATGCAATGAGTGAACACGATCAGATGATCCTGAAACAGGATGATTTGTGCCAGATATATTGATAGAACACAAGTACAAGCAAACAACCATGAGTTGCAGATGAAAACCAAACCTCTTTGTTCGTCAAAGAATGACACGATTTCAAGATAATGCAAATCAAATAAAAAAACATGAACAGTTCTCCATGAAACAAATCCATGATTGTCTTCTTTGGTATCACATAGAAAAGAATAACAAATAGAGAACATGGATTACCAAGAATATCAAAATTTCATAAGAAGTCGGGTAGGTCTTGCATAGAGTAGACAGCACATGATTTCATCTTGAAGTAATGTATTATTTTCTACAAGCATTCTCGATGTCACAAGCTGTGCAATCGTATTGATTTCATCCTACGATGTAGCTTCAGGAGGAAAATTGGGAAAAAGGTGAAGCCGATATTAGATAGAAATAGTGGTAATGTAAAAGTTTACAAATGCTCATTACTCTAAGAGCAGCAAACATTACCCCCCACTCTACATTCTCTACAGTTGATCAGCTAAGCAATGAATTCGAGGAAGAAGGCAAACACGGTAGCAGGTGAATCGTGGAATTCGAAATCATGTTCATCTCCTTTTGCGTTGCGCACCATCTGATGGAGAATTCATGTGATTTTTTTCATCTTTACAAGACTGTGTGAACATGGAGCTTAGATTCAGACCCCAAAATCCACCCATATACCCATCATCATTATGCTTCATTGCATTTGCCCGGGCACCTGGAATACTAGAAGATGAGCATATGCTTTCCTGCATACCACAAATGAATAAATCAGAGTAGGTAGCATATAGATACAACATTTAGGAACTTATTGGATACTTGGCATTATGTGCTCACGAGTTAAACATATCGTTCAAAAAAATATTATAGATGCGTAAAAACAATTTGGATCATAGAAATATCATAACCACTGGGATCCTTTTTTAATAAGATAACCATATGGATCATGCGCAATCCAATAGGTTGCTTTCTAATGTCATTTCATGGGGTATTATAGAATAGGAGACCTACCTTATAAGTATACAAAAATCCTATAATCATAAAGGAAGTTTAGTTGCATAAACCACATTCCATCTAATTACGGACATTTATCTACAATATATCATTTTCCACTCTTTCTCCTCGAGGGTCTCGCCTTTGTTATCCATCCAATGATCTCTCTTTTCCCCATCCAGTTCATTTCGATCATTTGCTATTCCGTTATATCAGCCTGTATAACCATCATGATAAGTATGATTACTAACTTACACTATTCCGATTGTGTTCCTCTTCATCCAGTCAAATGATCAGAAGCCTAAGTTTCATGCATGTCAACCCAAGGAACTTCAATCGTCTGTATATTAACAATGACAATGTGTGTTTATGGACTGGCCAGACTTTAGAAAATCCACTGCTTTCTTGAACTCCCTCTTTAGCTCACGTTTCACTCGAACAGGGTGCTCTTTCTTCCTATGGCAGTATGGGCTCTGTGGTTGTCGCGTAATGGGGTTATCTTCCATTCAGAGCGTTTCTGCGTAGAGAATGTGATCATTTCATCCAGGACTCACCTCGAGTCATGGCTCTTGTAATTTGGTTTTCTTCTCTTCAATAAAAATTTATGGGGCGGCCTCCTTCGTGTGTTTCCCATTTTTCGTTAAAAAAAATGACAATGTGTGTCTATTATGCACAAGTCATTACCACTATTAAACAGTTGTGATTGGATTAACCTGATCATATCAAGGATACATTTAGTACTAGGTTTAGTTTTAGACATTGCCTCGGTTATTAATAGGAAGTTTGTGGATTCAAGTGAATTGGTTTGGTAATGAGAAATGCAAGAAGGAATCAAACCTCTTCAACTCATTAAAACAAATTGCTTCAAGTCTATTCCACGATCCATGCTGCCACGACTCATGTAAATTATGATCTTCCCATTCATGTTGCTAAGATTATTATTTTATTCACCGTTCATGTTGCTAAGATTATTATTTTACTCATGACCATATCAGTGTCTAAGTTTATGTTGCTAAGATTATTAAACATTTAGATTCTGTTGAGGCATTTCCTAAGCCCAAAAATGACCCAATATAGATCTAACTGGAAGCAAAGAATCAATGTGGCCAATCCTATTTAATGTTGGACAAGACTTTAATGTTGGACAAGACGTTGTTGTTGTTGCTGCTGTATGATCGTATCAAACTGAGTTTTCACATTTATCAATTTGTATTTTGTTTGAAAGAAAAATAAATAAGTTCATAGTGAATGGGACACTGAAAGAAGATGACGACAGCCACAACTGCCTAAGATAAAGGTCCCGGCAGACTCATTGAGAGGATAATGCTAGTCACAAGATACAAAGTAGAACGTGAAATAGCATATCCAGATTTAATTGTTGTGATCTTTGAGTTCCCCAGGGCTTTGAAGAAATTAAGCAACCATTGTATTAGTTAAACAAAGAGGCCATTAAAAAGGCCTAAGCTGTTTGAACAAAGAATCTCCTCGATCTGCAGAATGAAGATGGCCATTGCTCAACTACCATTCGACACATGGGCAGGAATACAAAACTTCATGATACTGTGGGTCTTGATATAGCAACACTGATTGGTCATGGACTCGTGTTATTATCCTTCGAAACAAGAAAGGAGCGCAACCTCAAGTCCTCTAAAATTTGCATTTCCTCGTAAAACAATATCATCTGCATATAGGAACTTTTTTAAGCCCCTTGAGGGCCTCCCCCACGCCAATAAAGATAAGATCAGTAGTTGGCACCTTATTAGCTCAGCTACACACATTTATTTATTTATTATATTGTCCTAATTTCATAAAGTAATACTACCATGCCAGCTGGCCAAAAAAGGACTTTTTTAAAAAACATAGGTGTGCCAGCATATTGCAGGATTCCCATTTTTACACGGATTAGGTGCCTAAACCGAATACCTAAGAGATGAAAAACATTTCAGCCTGCCTATAGACAGAGCATTGCAAAATAGACATTTCAGCATGGCAAAATCAGATACCCATTTTTCAAACTAAATTCCATGTATTTTGTGACATTCAAATTTAATTATAATAAGATAAACCACTGTTTGTATATTTGAAGACTCTAAAGTATTTTTATGTGCATCTTTGTACCTTTATCACTCCCATCTCGATTTCTAGCATTATTGCAAAGCTATTACATCCTTGATATGGAATAATGCCACACTCTTTGATGTCTAGTTTGCTGGGAGTCCAACGAGGGAGGAGCTGTGATTTCGTGGAGATTGGAAAGAAGTGCGGGGAGGTTGAGGACCATAGAACAAAGCCATTTGAGGTCCAAGAAGTGGAAGATTCAGTGAGTTTTTGAAGAGGGGTGAGTATGGGGGTCTAGAGACCCCGGTTGAGCGTGCATAGATGATTGGCAGGGGCCCATTGTGATGCGGATTGCCTTTCGCGCGACGGATAAAATAAACGTTCTTGTGGAATTTTTGGTGGAAGAAGAAAAAGGAAGGGTTGAGAAGTGAAACTCGTCGGGAATACGAGGGGATGGAGAAGAGAAGCGTGTAGATCGCGTGAGGGGAGAAAGACAGAGAAGGGAGAGGAGAGATAAATCTCATTTTTTTATTAACTTGAACTCTCTAAAAACAATGGACCATCATCCCTTTATATAGGAGGGAGGAGATTACAAAAATAGAAATTTAACTAATTATCCTAAATTGACTCTAACTAATTAACCGAATAATTTGAAATTCAAATCTGAAATTGACTACTAATTTGGAGATCACACGCGATCTCGTTATTTAATTAAAAATATCGACGACTCAAATAAACGTAAATAAAAATGTGACCCTATCTTTCTGTTCCACGCTGCATCAACTCTCCTCCGCTTTTAAAAATTCGTCTCCCGAAGAATTGCTTGATCTTCGGCTGTTGATGGAGACTTTCCACATGGCTTGTTGGTCGAATCTCCCAATTTTGTTCCTTTTCTATGTTACGTTTATAATTTTTTCGATTTGAGGGGTACGGCTGTAAATTTTCTATCCCTTCATTTGAAATGATTTCATAGCATAACACATCCTTCAATTGCCCCTTTTGATAAGAACTTTTGTAAGGGGGGCTTTTCCTGCAATTTCCCCCAAAATAACCTCCAATCCCTAACTTTAAGGGAGCCAATTCCTTTTGGAGGGGCAGCCGTTGTTAGGGCTTCCCTCCTCATTAAGTGGCGCCGGCGGCGGAGGTTGGGATCCCAGGGGCAGCGCCGAGATCGTCTGTGGCCGTGGCAGGGGGCAGATGCGGGGCCGCAAGGGAGGTGTGGGCGGCTCGGATAGAGGAAGGCGGAGCGGCGAGAAGGGGCGTATGCGGGGCAGGGTCGGCGATGAGGGGCAGCGGGGAGACGCCGGTTGGCGCGCGGGAGGAGGTGGGTTTGTGATGGGTTGCGGGGAAGGGTTTGCGGAGGGGCGATGGTGAGGGGAAGAGGTGGCGTGGGATGAGGAAGGCTGACAGCGGGGTGGGGGCAGGTTGCGGGAGCTGGGGTCGGTGTAACGGGAGGTAGGGGTTTGGGAACGGGAGGGATTTTTGGCGGGGTGTTGAGGGCAGCGGGAGAGGGGGTTTCGGGGTGGGGGACTGGGGGTGTGGGGGTCGCAGGAGGGACCGCTGGGGTCGGGGACAGGGTTGGCAGGGGAGGTACCTGGGGTAGTTTGGGCAGTGTCGGGGTGGCCGGAGGGGGCGATGGAATCGATTCCGATGGCGGAATCAGATCTGGGAAGTGCTGGACAGCGGGCGAATCGTCGTTGACGGTGCCGTTTCCTTGGCTTTGTTTGTCAAAACTTGGGACAGCGGCTTCGGTGGTTGGAGGCTTTGATTTGGCGCACATAGCCTCGAGATTAGCCATTATCTCTCGACCTTTGGACTGGAAATCTTGATATATGGATTGGAAATAATGATCTTGGGCCTCAAACTCTTGCCATTTGGTCCGAAAATCTTCTTCGGCTCGTCGTTTACGCTCCGAAGAATGACGGTATTTCGTCGCATGTCGGCGCGAATGTCTGGACGGATCGTCAGATCGTGAGGACGATCTGTAGGCCATGCTCTGATACCAAATGATGCGGATTGCCTTTCGCACGACGGATAAAATAAACGTTCTTGTGGAATTTTTGGTGGAAGAAGAAAAAGGAAGGGTTGAGAAGTGAAACTCGTCGGGAATACGAGGGGATGGAGAAGAGAAGCGTGTAGATCACGTGAGGGGAGAAAGACAGAGAAGGGAGAGGAGAGATAAATCTCATTTTTTCATTAACTTGAACTCTCTAAAAACAATGGACCATCATCCCTTTATATAGGAGGGATGAGATTACAAAAATAGAAATTTAACTAATTATCTTAAATTGAATCTAACTAATTAACCGACTAATTTTGAAATTCAAATCATTAACTAATTAATCGAGATCACAAACGATCTCGTTTATTTAATCATCACATTGGATTCTAGATGTGGACACTCACTTGGAATGTGAGTGGGCTAAAGGTGGAACTGGAATCGAGGCAGAGAGTCTGTAGAGGTATCTTTAAGAGTGGGGCATATAATGTCCTATAGAGGGGGGGCACCTTGAGTCACGTTGGGTGGAGATATGGAGGAAGATTGGTGAAGATGGCTTAGATGACGTTTTGCTGTAGGAGACTTTTTGGGGTAGGAGGATCTCACCTAATCAATCCTTAGGAGGGGAATTACGTTAGTTATACATTTGCGGCCGAGGTCAAATGGGTTGATGTTTCAGACAGTGGGAGTTTATAGTCGATTGCTGGTGGGAGAAGGGTCGAGATCTAGGATAATCTGAAGAGAGGGGTATATGAGGCAAAGGGCGCCACCATTTTGATTGGGGATGATTCCAATGTAACAATTTCCATGGATGCCGAGTTGGAAAGGTGTTTGGGAGGTGACTCTAGAATGGCTAGATTCGAAGAGGAGATGGACGAGTCACGAGAGGGAGACTACCATGTCAACGGTAGCAGGTTTTTTGCGGAGGAACTCAACCACGAGGTCGAAGATTGACATATTCTTTCGTTTGGTGGAGTTAATGGAGATGTTTCCTATGGAGATGATCTCGTCCATATGAACATCATTCTCGAATCATACATTGCTTTTGTTGTCATCCAATAACTTAGAGACAAGAAGAATATACTTCAAGTTCGATCTACCTCAATAGCAAAGTCAGGTTTCATTCAATTTGTGAAGGCGCATTGACAGAAGTGCAAGTTAAGGATACAATGATAAAAACATTGGCGAGAAGTCTCAAGTCATTCCAGATTGTCATGTTTGAGTACAAGAAGTCCCTGAGAGAGTTTGGAAGCAAAATTAAGAATGATGCTTCAAAAGGGGGGAGAGCAGCTTCATAGGGTGAAGGTCAGGAGGGTGTAATCGCCCTGGGAGCTGGAACAGAGGGGCTACTTCGACATGGTCAGGGAGAAAGAAACAAAGCAGAATATTTAGTGGTGGAAAAGGTCTAGACAGCTCTGGCTGACAAAAGGGAAAGTAAATATTAGATTTTCTGCTTAGCATTATTTGAAATGCAAAGGCGGAAAGGCATTGAGAGGTCAAGGGTAGAGGAGGTGGTGGTAGTAGGTAAACAGGAAGTGAGACAGCTATAGCTTGGCACATCAAAAGATTTACAGCAAAGTAATCAAGATGGGCTTCACTCTGAGACCGATTGGTCAGAGGGTTGTTTTTTGAGCATGAGGGGCTAGTTAGACCAGTTTCTAAGGATGATGTTAAGATCGCTTTGGCAACTTTAAAGCAGGAAAGCTATCCAAGGTTAGATGATTTCCTAAATTTCTTCTATAAGGAGTTCCAAAGACACTGTTGGTCCAGATATGTTATAAATGGTATGGAATTTATAACAAGTAGCTCCAAATTCATAGTTTTATCAGAGTATTCCTGCTTTTATGGTCAAAGATCGGCTATCCAAGGTGAATGGAAGTCTACAAGCCAGCCGCTTTATCTTATGCCATATAATTTTGCGAATATGTTAAATCTAAGGTAGAATAGGAATCTAGGGGATTTGATCTAATACTCGATTCAACTTACCTTCATCGCATGGAAATAATTATTGAACAATTTTATGGTAGTAATGAAGATGGCATCTTGGTAAAACAGAGAAAGCGTGAAGGTACTGGCCTGGAAGGTAGAATTTTCGAAGGCATAAGATATTCTAAACATGTCCTTCATTTGGAGCATTCAGAGGGAGAGGGGTGGTGATGAAGCAAGAAATTAATAAATAAGGCTTCAATTTTGCACGTTAATTGGAGTAATTATTTTTATAATTAATCGAGTCATTGCAATTTTTATTTGAATAAAAAGAGATCGCATTTGATCTCAATTACTCGGTTCAAGTAGGCAATTAGTCGGTTAGAGTCAATTAGGATAAGTTAAATCTGAATTTTGATTTTGGTTTCTATTTTTGTAATCTCGTCCCTCCTATATAAAGGGTGGTAGTCTATTGTTTTGAAAGGAGTTCAAGTTGAAAATTAAATTGAGATTTTATCTCTCTTCTCTCTATCCATTCTCCCTCGACGTGATCTCTGCGCTTCTCTTCCCAGATCTCTCGCAACCGGCGAGTCTTCTCTTCTTTTTCCCTCTAATTTCTTCTCCATCAAATATTTTCCACCATCAAAAAATAATAATTTTTCACTATGTGAAATCCTTATTTGCATCAATTGGTATCAGAACGTGACATATAGATCATCCTCACGATCTCACGATCCATACAGATGTTCGAGCCAGCATGCAACAAAAGACTATCGTTCTTCGTAACGACGAGCCGTCGAAGCCTACAACAAGGAGATGATGTACGCATTGCTCGAATTCCAAAGAAAGCTACGAGATTTGGTTGCTGATTTTGAGACCCTGAATGCCGCCGAAATTGCTGCCAAAAAGGTTGTTGAGACACCACCTCGTGCCCTCGAAGCTTTCGTCCAAGTTCCCGATGAAGAAAGCCAAGGAAAAAACACCATCGTCGATGATCCGTTCGCTGTCTAGCACGTTTCACAAGAAAAAAGGTCAACGACAAATTCTATTTGTTGTCCAGTAAGCTTTGGAGAAACCCATGCTGGAGAAATTGGCTCCAGCACAACCTGCGGCCCTCGCGTGGGCCCTATGCGCCACCCATGCACCCCAGCAGCCATTCCAGACCCTCCGCATCCCCTCCCCCTTGTTGCCATTACATCACCAGGAAAACCCCAAACCCCGCTACAAACCCCCTCGCCACAATCCTCAACCCCTTCTTCTCCACCAACACCTACGTCAAACCCAGACCCGCTACCAACCCCCTCCGCCACCCAAGTAACCCTCCGACCACCCCCCTCGCATCCCCTCTCGGCCGCCCGGACTACACCACCAAATTCTCCAGGCCCTCCTACCACCCTCACGCCATCGACAACCCCATGTCCCGTGCTACAGCCACCCTCGCCCCCAACCTCACCGTCACCAATGCCGCCTCCCCCTGTTGGCTGCTCTCGCGTCGCCACTTTGACCCCCCACCAGTACGCCACCGCCATGACTCCCCACCCACGCGCCACCATGATTCCCCACCCCATGCTTCCATCTTGTTGTCGTTGCCACTTTATTCCTAAAGAAAAGAGTCGAACCCTAACAAAATCTAAGAGTATCTACTCCATCGGATCCATTGACAAAAGGAGTAATGAGATACTTTGGGAATATTTCAAGGAGACCCTTCTTCTAATGATAGTTATCCAAAGGGCCAATTGGAAAACTTAACTTATGAGTTTTATTTAAGTGAAGGGGTACGAAAAATGCAGTCCAACCTCTCGGAGAAGAAATACTTATACCAAGGTGCTGAAATAAAGAAGTTAGTGCCGCCCCCTTATCCAATTAGGATTAGAACGATGGGATTCACCTATTTAAAGGTTCCATGACTTAGTTCATTACCCACATCTCCACCCCTCATAACCTTGTGCTATTCATTTGCTATGGGTTCTCCGAAAGCCACGAAACTCTAAATGAAGATGCCACATCCATTTTTGTTCAACACCACATCAAGGGAGCAACTTGTGCATGGGCGCCGCTACCTATGCCACATCTATTTTTCCAACATGAAACCGATAACTCCAACCACCATTCCAAGTATGCGAGCAACCCGTCGTTTTCTCCGCATCTATTCTTCCAAAAGGCAAGAACATTGAAATCAAATCATCCAGCTTCAAAGATCAATCAATTGGTCGGGAGACAAATTTTTCAAGCAGATGAGAACCGATGCGGCGAGAAATTAATAAATGGGGCTTAAATTTTGCACGTTAATTAGAGTCTACTTATTTTAACGATTAATCGAATCATTGTAATTTTTATTTGAATAAAAAAGATCGCATGTGATCTCAATTAGTAAGTTAGTCGGTTAGAGTCAATTAGGATAAGTTAGATTTGAATTTTGATTTTGATTTCTATTTTCGTAACCACATCCCTCTATATAAAGGGTGGTAGTCTATTTTTTTGAAAGGAGTTCAAGTGGAAAATTAAATTGAGATTTTATCTCTCTTCTCTCTATCCATTCTCCCTCGACGCGATCTCCGCGCTTCTCTTCCCAAATCCCTCGCAACCGACGAGCCTTCTCTTCTTCTTCCCTCTAATTTCTTCTCTACCAAACATTTCCACCATTAAAAAAATAATTTTCCCACCGTCATGAAATCCTTATTTGCATCAGGTGGACTCCTGGATGACAATGTGGCAAGATGACTTCATTTTCGATCAATTTGAACTGACAATTAAAGGGATATTACGTGCGACTCAAGGGGGATAAAGAGTTTCCATTAGTACACTTATTCTCCGTTCTGACAACATATGTGTTGGCGTAAACGATGAACAAAGGCTTTTGTAAGGGTTTATTTTTAGGATTCAATGTAGGGTCACCAGAGAAGATTCACATATTGTTGTTCCAGTACGTGGATGATACATGTTGCTTCATACAGGGGTCTGGGCTGCAAATGCTACGAACAAGGATTGTGGCGGAGATTTTTGATGAGGCTTTGGAGTTGAGATCCAATAATAAAAATTTGTGCATGTTGCCTTTAGAATGGAGGAGTGGGAGGATGATGCGTACAGTAGAGTGCTGGCTACCGACAAGACTCAAATGTCATTGGCTTACCTATGGATGCCTTTTGTGTGTCTATCGTGCAAAATAGTAGATTGAGATTTAGTGGTGGAGAGATTAGAAGAATAGCCTCAGGGGCTGGAGAGCGAAGTTCAATTTCAAGGGAGGATGCCTGATATACCTATGTCCTTTATGTTGATGTTCAGGTTGTCAGAACTGCTGCAAACTCATGGCTGACTACTGCAACTTCACCCAATCATCCTCCTTCAAGCCCTTCAACACAAGGAGGCAAGGATGATCACCCTCATTTAAACCCTAAACGCACCGACAAGAGTTGTCCATACACTTTGATCGAGAAAGATTTATTAATTTTGCTTCGGACAAATTTGACTTTTTGATTCCAAACTTGCAAATTGGTTAGATTTTTTTTCGATTTCTATATTCTATATTAAAAAATAGAGAATATATTAACAAAGTTGTGCCAAATAGAGAATCAATATTTTTTTGCTCGAGTTCCATAATGTACTGTTTACTTACAACCCAAAACAAATTAAGGTATTGCAAGACAAAACAAACAATGTCGAGCAACTGCCAAATGACTTACCATAAACATGATGTCTCCCAGAGATTTCACCAGTGAAATCACCCCCCAATCATGCCATGCACATAAAAGCACTTGGACCCTGTGGTACATCCATTTTAGGGATGCTTTCCATGATTCAATAACAATGCCTTTCCCTCCCACAGTTGTCTTCACCCGCTGCTCCCCGAAAGGTCAAAAAATCCAATGTCAAACAAAACTCTGATGCTTCACAGCTAGAAATGATCCACATGCGGCACAACACAAGGGATCGCGACACTCCCATGCAAATGCCCCAACAATGACACCTAAAGCAAATGACAACATGAGCCCTCACCTTGCCACACATCCCTGACCCCGGCTACCAGTACCATCCATCAACCATCATTGACAGCTGGGAACAATGGACTTAAAGGAAGAATAGTCGCCTAATTGATGCCATGGTCATCTAGGAGATACGCCACCTGCAAAAGTGGGGTTTAGATATAGTATATGCCACTCTTCTTTTGTACATAAGGAGCGCTCCCTATTCCATAGTCTCAGTACTGGAGAAATCTGATACCCAATCAATTTATTTTCGGAATTAGCCAGATATTAAAACAACTTATATACAAGTGTTCCAGACACCCTTAATTTGCTCCAACCAAGATCACAACTAATAGTCATAATTCACCAACTCGCATGCCCGTTGGGAAAGAAGATTTTATCTATTAAAAACATAGCAACTTCATAGTTCGACTAAAGACCTGGGAACTTGCAGAAAAGACAACCACGAAATCGGTATGGTATATCATAAAAAATAATAATTGCAAATGGCCAAATTTACATGTACCTTTAAGGAATGCTCCAGAATTCTTCATGTGACCACCTGTTCTCTCCTGGGCATAGCCTTCCGTAGATCCTGGAGATAGCATGCTATTTCTTGGACAAAATGGAGTCCCTCATTTCCCTTCCTAAGTGTATTAATCGTATGCTCGAGAAAATTGCGATCGATCTCGAGGGCCTCCAATCTTTCATTCAGTTGGGAGACCATACTGACGGTGGCTATTATGTCCTTGTCCCTTGCATTTTCCACCACAGCAGGTTTGGAGATCTCTTTTGATTTCGAATGCGGATTTTTTGTTGGAAATCCCTCCCTCCTCTGTGTAGCATCCCCTTTAGCTTGGTCACTTTCTGTACAGTGCCCATTTTCTAGTATAGCATCTGGTTTTCCGTCTTCCCCGCCCTCAAATCTAGCAGCATGAAGTCCTTTAGTGGAATATAGACGAAGCTTCTTCTCTAGATTCTTTAAGCTTTTAGAAATATATACTTTTTCATCTTCCAGACTTAAATAAATTTTCCTCACAGTGGCCTTTTCCTCTTCAGAGATTGGTCCTTCAGCCTTGTCATTGTCCATGTGTCGCTTCCTGTACGCTTCGATCTCCACTTCAAGCTCCTGAATTTCCCTATCCTTTTGTGCGAGAAGATCATTTGCATTATGCAGAGCTTCTTGGTCATATTCAGCCTGTTCTTCCATCATCCTTTGGTATTGCAAGGCCTCCATATGCATAGCAGCTTTCTCCTGCTGCAACCTTGTCATCATTGCCATTGCCTGATTTGCAGCAATAGCAGAAGCGCTCCTTTCTTCTTCCAACTCCTTGTACAAAAGGATCAGAGATTTCCTCTCGAATTCTATCATCCTCTTCAGTCGGTCAACCGTGCTTTCACCTTCAATCTCACTAAAAACACTTTCATCCAGCGAAGAGAAACCAGATTCATTTCTCTCAAGAGAAAATCTCTTGGTAATGCTCTGCAGACAAGTTGGGCCAGAACGATCTGAGGGCTTGGCTTCTTCACATATGCGGCATATTCTTGGACTCGGTGTTGACTCAGGCAACGGGAGATCAAGTCCCCGTGCAGACGAGAGTTGGAATAACAACATTCTCAAGTCTTCTTGTGCACGACATGGATCCCGAGGACTGGGAGCAGGCTCTACTCCTTTGCCAGCAATCCCTAGCTTGTACCCATCACCGAAATCTAAATTGGAGTCGTTCTTAATATGAAGAGGTTTAAGCTTAGTTGCTGCCATAACTAAGGTTTTGGGAACTTCCTCAACTGTACCCGATGAAACACAAGGTACATCTCCGATCTCCACCATACCCACTGGAAGAAACTGGAATCAGTTTTAGATATGAATCCATAACAAAAATTAAAAAAGTGAAATTGGCCAAAACTATCGATGATTTTAAAGCTGGCAAAGTGGTAGAACTCACTTTTTGCATTATCTGGAGGGGATTTATCAGAGACATTGGCAGATTTAGATGGATGAACATGCTGTTCAACTCCCTTCCAGTTGAGCTCTTCGAGACCATGAGACAAAACACCATCTGAAGAAAATGTTGCCAGACTCGATGTTTCGATTTCGCAGACTTGCTTATCAACTGCAATTCCAGTGTTAGGCTCAACAAGAGATGGAAGTATCAGCTTTTCACGAGCCGTCTCACCTGTGGCATCCGATGCAGCAGGACCAGGCTGCAAAGCACGAGCTTTTGCATCAGCTAATCGAACATGTCTGTCATCGTCATCTGAGGGTGGGACCTCAGATTCTGAATCAGAACTAATATTAAGCTCGCTGTAACCAACATGTGATAAGTGTTCCAAGCCATGAGGATTCCGACTTTCCTTTCTGTTAGCAACTAGATCTCCAGCTTCTGGACAATCACATCCAGACAAACCCAAGGTTCCTACACTTCTTTCATCAATCTCAACTCCGGCCGATGTTGTTTGTAGCAACCTATGAGCATGGGACTTCATTCTGAAACGCCTATGACAACATGAACAGTGTCTTTTACGTAGAAAATCCAAAGCATGACCACTAAGCTTAGGAACTTGTATGTCTTCACTGCCTACCTTATCTTTTGCAACATCATTCTCAACAATTTCATGTAACTTCTTGACACCAGGATCCTCATTGGCAGGACTAATCTCCATTTTTCTGACCAATGACCTGTGTGTCTCCACACACAACTTCTTGTCAGAAGTAAATGACAATAAGCAAGTTTCGCACATATCACGAATATCTGCAAGCCTTCGATGGGCATGGCAGTAAGCCAATGAGGATATCTCCACTTTATGAGCATCACATATCAAGGTCTTGCAAAACCCCGGCTTCTCGGAGCCCAATATATGATCTACTCTTGAGCAGAAAAGGCAGGGAGTTTGTAGCTTGCAGTATCTAGCGAATTTGGCCACCACATATGAAATGAAGCCATTACAGAACAGAAGAAGCATCAAGAACCATTCGGAGACAGCAGATGACATGACTGTGTACATTCTGCAGTTATTCTCCTCTTCTGTGACGGGATTCCTCGCAACCATGTCGGTGGAAATCACCCTGTTTCTTGAGCTCGAATTGTGCTCTAAGTGAAGGAGATTATTGCCTAAGGATACCCCGGTTCCTGACTCTCCCAAGCAGAGGCAATCAAATATTCAATTTGAAAATTGAACACTGAAAACCAGCAAAGTAAAATCAATAATTCATAGACGTAGGATCAACAGCTCATAAACATGGAAATATCAAAGATGGATCAAATAGATAACAATGTAGTGAACAACAAAGCATTTTGAACCAAAACAACTACAGAAAAATGCAAAAGCACAAAAATGATAGCACCGTCCCAAGATCCTGCCGGAACATCAATCCTGATTAAAAAGGGAGGGTGCAGACCAAAGGGGAAAAGCCCAGGAAAAACAAATGACATTAAAAAAATGCCATATCCTATCTAATCACTGACAATGTTCTTATTTTATATTATCTTTATCAAGATCAAACCTTGAGGGCACACAAATGAAGATCGACAAAAAGAGGCCTCCTCCGCAGCTCATTATCCAATGAAATCAAAATCCAAGAAACCAAAAGATCCAAGGAACAACAAAAAACAAAACTTCATAGCTGAAAGCGAGTAGGCAGCCAAAAAGAATCGATCTTTCCCCTTTATATCCATTCGTTTCACGTCTTCGACGCGAGAAAAGACAGCCACAGCTTCAAAGTCGGAGGCAAATGGCAACAACAGCAATCAAACGACCAACCAACAAAAAGAACATGTGCAAAAGTGGCAACTTTTTCGAAAAGGGACGCAATTTAAATGTGAAGATGCAATTTTTGACACGGAAAATGGCACGAGAGAGGAGCAAGGGAGGATCTTTGGGGTGATTCGAGGATGATTGTAAGTTCTTACCTCTCCTGCAACATGCTTGGGCGGAATCAGGACATGGGGGGAGGGAGGCGGAGATCAGAGGAGGGAGGAAAAGAAAAGGAGAGTAAGAGATGCCAAAATTTCTTAAAGCTAATCGTTAGGAAAAGGAATTTCCTATAAATGGATGAGCCCTCTCGCTCTCTATCTCTCTCCATCTCCGCATTTCCCGCGCGCACACACTCTCCCCCATTCATGCTTCCTCTCTCTCTCTGGGCCTCTTTCGTTGCAGCGTTGGGCAGGTTTGGCCCAACCTGGTTACTATTCACAAGGGTACTTCCTTCTCACAGATTACTATTTATCCAGCCCAACCCAATTCAATCCAACCCTGCCCAACCCTGCAACCAAACAGTATGTTTACGATATGTATTTTTTTAGAAATATTCTAACCAGGCAATTGTTTATGATTATTAATATTATTCATGATATCCCCTATACTGTCAAATACTGTCAAATGCTTCTTCTTACAGCAATCAAACTTGATGCTGATTTCATTTGATTAGATAGTGTGGATTGACAACTTCTCTTTGTTTTAAACAGATAATAGAATTGCAACAAGACAAGTTATACTGACATAATTGGCTATCAAAAAGTTGCATTATCTGTGAATGCTAATGATCTGTAAATTGTGATGCCAAAAATACTGCATATGAATACCTCCTTACAAAATAGGCAATACATCTCAAAATCATACTTTTCATATCCATGTTGTATATCTATATTTAGTGACCTACGGATACAATTCTATGGCAATAATGTTCCGTCTACAACTGCCACATTCTAACTAATTGACTCAAGATAGCAATGACATTCTCTATGAACTATGTCCATTTATATATACATCTATGATGAAATGCTACATCTAACCTGCATTTTAGATACATCTGGATATCAAAAATGCATGGTAAATGGAGCTATTATTTGCATTTCTATTCACATATTTATGTAATTCAAATTAATTAGAAGTAACTTCTGTTCATATTTTCTAATAGGAAATGCAATAAATAGGGTTTTATCATGTGTGTCCTTCTAATTTCCACAATATCAGTTATCCCCCTCCCTTTTATAAAATATCATCTGTGTCGCTATTATCTTACAAAATTCACAATTATGGCCTTCCGTTAAGGTAAAGCAGGGATATAAAGTACAAAAGGAATGAATTGTGAATTATGTAAGAATAGAGGGGCACAATTGATATTCCAAAAAAATAGTGGTATAACTGATATTGCAAAAACTAAGAAGTGCACAAGTGATAAAACCCCTAACTACATATATTTCTCCTTCAAGTTATATCCTACTTAAATAGATGACTTTCGAATTTTCAGATCCTAAGTTTGACTTTGCAAAGTTGGGTGACCACAATCAAACTTGTATAACTATATTATGTCTTTGAAGAGAGTCGCAATGCAACCTACATTCAAAGAATACAAGGAATTGAGAGTGCATGCAAGGGATAGTAAGGACCAGGATCCTTTAGGGTAGAGGGTTGAATTTGAACATGTCAAGGTATCTATTGGTGTATCAGGATATCGGTTCATTTAACCGTAGTTATATTGGTGTGCATGGTTATGCACTGATGCATAAGTTCTAAATTTTGCGACACAATGGGTATTTGAGAATGTTACGGTCATTGAGGACTTACTATAATTGCATTACACAAAATGTATGTGTGATGAATATGTGATTCATCACTCTAATTAGCTGAAAATCGAGTATGTCCTGAGAAACTAGATGCATTCACATATTTATATCATAAAACTAACTTTCATGCACTTGCATAAATTAGCATTAAATTAGCATTCATGTTCATCTATACATTTACACCTCATTTCACACCCATTTTTAGTTAATTCGTGTTAACTCCAATTAACATGAAACTAACTTCATTGTCTACATATCACTATCCTTAATAAAAAATCCTAAAAAATATTAACTTATACATATCTGAAATAATCCAAGCTCTAATTTCAGGATAAAAAGGCACAAACGTTGATATTTTTCACATAAAGTGTCCAATTTCACTCTACTCACTTTTAAATTAATGTACATTCAATTATCTACAAATCAAGACTTCAAAAGAATCGGAGTTCATTTGTGCAATATTGGTTTTGGAGCCTAACTGTATATTGTACATATTTTTAAATTTTTGACCTATTATTTCATGTACATATTACTCCTTTTGATTTATTTCTTTTTCATTTCTTTACTCCATTTCATGTTTTGACTAATTACATAAAAATCAAAATAAAAAATAGAAAAATAAAGAAAAAGATAAATTCTAACTTAAACCTACTGTCAATTCATATGTACCTATTTTACATTTTCTAATTCTTTTTTAACTCACAAAAAAATCTAAAAGATTAAATTTGAGTCCACTACAATATTTCACATCATGTTTGATTTTTGCATGCATTGATCATTCACAAAAAACCAAATAAAAATTACAAAACTACAAAAAAATGGAATTATATATAATATCACCCAAAAAATCACATCTTGCACAGCTTATTCCATTTGCATCTGAATCCTTCATGAACATTGTAGAATACATTTAGATGAGCATTTTTTGTATAGAGCATTTTTTCATTCGAGTCTATTTGTTATTTTAATTTATTTTTCTTTTATTTATCACTCATGGTCAAAATCTTGGTCAGGATCCAATTTGTATGGCATTAACGCATAGGTGATGAATCCACATTTCATCATCTTTATTCTATCATTTTGGCACCAAAAACCCTAGCAAATGCCTGTAAATAGCATTAAAATCATCATATTAGCATTCATGCATGTGCATTATATTAGTGTATAAAATACTGTAATTAAAGCCAAAATTATAGAATAAATAAAGAAAAGAAAAAGAATAAAATATTGTAAATATTTTATAACCCGAAACCCCCGAGACCTAGGCATCTGGATGAATAGGTCGACCAGGAATAAAGTAGGGGGAGATAAGGGTCAAATACCTACACATTCTATTCATTCTTTATTCATTTTGGGACATATTTTTGGTTCCACTTTTTATACCTCAAATAAAGAAACTTTGTACATGAAAGTTGTAGATAATAAAATAAAGAAAAATACAAAATTGATTTCACAGAAAAATAATGTACAGATAAAAAGTTATGATCTAAATAAGAATCCAGAATCCCAACTTCCCAGACCCGTATCTCACAACTGACAACTCCAAATGTAGCAAACTCACCTTTAATTGTATATAGAAGAAAATAAGCTATTTAATGGCGGTGGTTTCGCATTTGGCGGAGCTACGGTTTGAAAGTTGAGTTTTGGACCCTCGTTGTACAGTGTACCGAATAAAATATTCAATTTATCCTTTATTCATTATTTATTCATTTTTATATTTCTATAATGTTGTAAATATTACTTATAATAATTATGAGTTTTTAAATCAGAATAAAAATACAAAAGAAACACAAAATAAAATACTTGCATATAATATACATAGATACAACACTTGCATATACCTGTACAAAACACTCTTATAATTTATTAATTATACATAATAAATCAGAAAAATAAAATAAAAATATATTTATGTGTATAAAAGTATTTTATAATTTTACAAAATAAGAAACAAAAATAATAAAATTAAAATTTACAAAATAAAAATAAAAAGATGCAATATATAGGTATTATACCTATATAGGGTTAAAAAGGTAACTTATAAAAATAGAACTCATAAAAATAATTAAAATTCATAATAAAATACTACATAAAATAACAAATTTTTTTTATTTTATAATCATAAATTAATAAGGTCATTTACTATTTTTAAATTAATTAATAAAACATTTTCCCAGGGTTTTTCCTGGTTGGTCCACGTGGACCAACCAGGAGGTCAGGACTGTTGACCAAGGTCAACAGTCTGACCTACCCCTCTGTAGCCCTTGTCAGAGCCGCTGCACCCCTACTTTCTCGATTTTTTCGCCGTTGATGCGTTGCTCGAGGGCAGTCGCTTCCTTCTTGAAAGTTGTTCACTGTTCAACCACCTAGCCCGCCGACCTCTTAGATCCTACCAGATCTCTTTTGTCCGCCCGTGATCGAGCCTCGAAGTTCACTCCTCGCCATGTTTCAAAACCGAACCCACTTCTTCCCATTTGAGTTTGAACCAGTTCTGGGCGCCAAAACCCTCCAGGTGGGGTCGAGCGCTAACATCCGGTGACAGGGGAATCCTCCCCCTTCTCAGGCGAGGTGCGGTGAAGCACCTAGGCTGCGTTCCAACCCACCTCCGGCCTCTTGGCCGTCGAGGTTTCTTCCTCGTGGATTCCACGCCACTCGAGGTCGTTTTTCTTCTTATTTCTTTCGTCATTTAGTACCTGGTAGTCTTAGGTTTCATCTCGTGGCTTCATTTGGTAGTTTAATTGCTCATTCGCCATTCCCCGATTACCTCGCCGGAGCTTGCTCCGGCGAGCTTGTATTTGCACCATACGCCGCCCATTTCACTCGTATGCCCTTGGACCCTTTTACTGTCGTGTCGTGCTTTCACTCGTAGGTCCTGGAGGCTCGAAGAACCGCATCTGGGTTCGATTTTTGCAGCAAAACCAGCTACCTGGAGCCGGTCCAGTCCAACCACGTCGTGGCGGCGCACCGGCGTCTCCCCCCGCCATTTTGACTCCGCCATCCAACCGAGGAAGCCTCCAAGAATCGCGCCAGGCCGTTTTGAAGCTCCAAACGCCGCAGAGAAGGCGCTGCGCGGCCAGGGAAGCTCGCCCACCGCGGCGTTCTTCGCTGTTCGTCGTCAGCCTCTCTCCACCGTCGATCTGGGCCTGTTCTTCCCGCGTAGCAGTCGCCGTCGGATATTTTGCATTCCAGCCGTCGATCGCCCCATCCATCATCTGATCTGGACCGTACAAGCCGAAGGGGTATCGGCGCGCGAGAACCTGACGCGTGGCTTAAGTGAGGCACGCTGCACCGTACGATCGCGCCTTAAGACTGAGTAATTTGCGAATTCACCCCTGCGATTTTTGACTTTAGTGTTTTAAATCAAAACTTTTGTCTGCTGTGTAAAGTAGTTGAAATATTTGCGAACTTGGCCCCAAAAGTTTTGTATATTGCGGATTCATCCCCGCCAGGTCGCGTGCGCGCCACGTGATCTCGGGAAGTTTTGCAAGAAAGCCCTAGCGGCTTTTGGTTTTACTGTTTGGCCCAGAAATGTTTTGCTTTAGTTCAAACTTTTTGCGAAAATTGCTTACAAGCCCCTGGACTTTTGGATATTTGCATATATACCCCTGCCAGGCCTGTACTTTTTGCTTGCTTGTAGTATTTATTTGGAGGCTCTTCTTAATTCCGAAAATTCTCAAATTTTGAACTTAAGCTCCTGTGCATGTGTTCTCTCACGCCTATATTTTAATTTTTGATTTTATTTTATTTTCACATTTATTAAAAATCAAAAACATGCTTTTTGTGCACTGTCTAGCTTAGAAAATACCAAAAAAATAGTAAAATACCTCTAAAAATTCCAAAAAAATTAACTAGTGTCTATTTCACCCTATTTTAGTGTCAGTCCAAAAATCACTAAAAATCTCAAAAGAAAAACACTAAAAATTTAAAAACACTCAAAAACTTCAAAAAAAATATATAAAATCAAGGAAAACTCTAAAAAATACAAACTCAGTTTTTGTGTGTTCCTTATTTTGTTCCTTTTATTTGAAAAATAGTGTGAAAAATTTTGGTTACTGGTTGCTATTTTTAAATCCTATTGTATTCACAGCCAGCTCTTGTTTCACTGTTTTGACTTATTGCAGTAATTAAAAATACCAAAAACACCTTGAAAAATCCCCAAAAATCACAAAAACAGTAGAAAATCATAACAATTTATTTCTGAATTTTTGGTAATTTTTACTTAGTTTTATAAATATTTTACCTTGTCTTTTATTCCATTGTCTTTAAATTCCAATATTGAAAAAAGAAAAAGAAAAATATAAAATATAAAATTATAAAAATCAGAAAATTAAAAATCAAAATACAAAATTAAAAATTAAATTAAAAAAATTAAAAATTAAAAACCCACAAAAATTTCCTTGCTTGCTTAGTGTAGACATCACACATTCACACACACACATTGTTGTGAATTACCCTGCTTGCTCCCTGTGTTCGAACTCTCTGCATACTTGTCACTATACACCATTTGTGCAGAGTTAAAAATAAATTTTAACTCCACATTAGTTCTAATTTATTGATCTTTAGTGTGGGTTAATTGTTGATTAAATTCAGATTTTGATTGGTCGACACTTCGACTGTGTTCCCGCCTTGTGTGGAATACAAGACCTGATTTGTGTGGAATACAAGAACGCCGCGGTGGGCGAGCTTCCCTGGCCGCGCAGCGCCTTCTCTGCGGCGTTTGGAGCTTCAAAACGACCTGGCGCGATTCCTGGAGGCTTCCTCGGTTGGATAGCGGAGTCAAAATGGCGGGGGGAGACGCCGGTGCGCCGCCACGACGTGGTTGGACTGGACCGGCTCCAGGTAGCTGGTTTTGCTGCAAAAATCGAACCCAGATGCGGTTCTTCGAGCCTCCAGGACCTGCGAGTGAAAGCACGACACGACAATAAAAGGGTCCAAGGGCATACGAGTGAAATGGGCGGCGTATGGTGCAAATACAAGCTCGTCGGAGCAAGCTCCGGCGAGGTAATCGGGGAATGGCGAATGAGCAATTAAACTACCAAATGAAGCCACGAGATGAAACCTAAGACTACCAGGTACTAAATGACGAAAGAAATAAGAAGAAAAACGACCTCGAGTGGCGTGGAATCCACGAGGAAGAAACCTCGACGGCCAAGAGGCCGGAGGTGGGTTGGAACGCAGCCTAGGTGCTTCACCGCACCTCGCCTGAGATGGGGGAGGATTCCCCTGTCACCGGATGTTAGCCCTCGACCCCACCTGGAGGGTTTTGGCGCCCAGAACTGGTTCAAACTCAAATGGGAAGAAGTGGGTTCGGTTTTGAAACATGGCGAGGAGTGAACTTCGAGGCTCGATCATGGGCGGACAAAAGAGATCTGGTAGGATCTAAGAGGTCGGCGGGCTAGGTGGTTGAACAGTGAACAACTTTCAAGAAGGAAGCGACTGCCCTCGAGCAACACATCAACGGCGAAAAAATCGAGAAAGTAGGGGTGCAGCGGCTCTGACAAGGGCTACAGAGGGGTAGGTCAGACTGTTGACCTTGGTCAACAGTCCTGACCTCCTGGTTGGTCCACGTGGACCAACCAGGAAAAACCCTGGGAAAATGTTTTATTAATTAATTTAAAAATAGTAAATGACTTATTAATTTATGATTATAAAATAAAAAATATTTGTTATTTTATGTAGTATTTTATTATGAATTTTAATTATTTTTATGAGTTCTATTTTTATAAGTTACCTTTTTAACCCTATATAGGTATAATACCTATATATTGCATCTTTTTATTTTTATTTTGTATATTTTAATTTTATTATTTTTGTTTCTTATTTTGTAAAATTACAAAATACTTTTATACACATAAATATATTTTTATTTTATTTTTCTGATTTATTATGTATAATTAATAAATTATAAGAGTGTTTTGTACAGGTATATGCAAGTATTGTATCTATGTATATTATATGCAAGTATTTTATTTTGTGTTTCTTTTGTATTTTTATTCTGATTTAAAAACTCATAATTATTATAAGTAATATTTACAACATTATAGAAATATAAAAATGAATAAATAATGAATAAAGGATAAATTGAATATTTTATTCGGTACACTGTACAACGAGGGTCCAAAACTCAACTTTCAAACCGTAGCTCCGCCAAATGCGAAACCACCGCCATTAAATAGCTTATTTTCTTCTATATACAATTAAAGGTGAGTTTGCTACATTTGGAGTTGTCAGTTGTGAGATACGGGTCTGGGAAGTTGGGATTCTGGATTCTTATTTAGATCATAACTTTTTATCTGTACATTATTTTTCTGTGAAATCAATTTTGTATTTTTCTTTATTTTATTATCTACAACTTTTATGTACAAAGTTTCTTTATTTGAGGTATAAAAAGTGGAACCAAAAATATGTCCCAAAATGAATAAAGAATGAATAGAATGTGTAGGTATTTGACCCTTATCTCCCCCTACTTTATTCCTGGTCGACCTATTCATCCAGATGCCTAGGTCTCGGGGGTTTCGGGTTATAAAATATTTACAATATTTTATTCTTTTTCTTTTCTTTATTTATTCTATAATTTTGGCTTTAATTACAGTATTTTATACACTAATATAATGCACATGCATGAATGCTAATATGATGATTTTAATGCTATTTACAGGCATTTGCTAGGGTTTTTGGTGCCAAAATGATAGAATAAAGATGATGAAATGTGGATTCATCATCCCCCTATACTTTACCTTTGCTAGTCCCTAGCAAACACTTATGCAATAAGTGCAAAAAGAAAAAGAAAGAAAAGAAAAAGAAGAACTTGGATTTAATTTGATTATTAAACTTGTCTTCACAAAATCAAAGTTTGGAGCTTAAGTCGGACCTTAGGAATTTTAGTGCGGTCGGAACCTTAATGAGAACCAAGTTTGAAATCCAACAGTCCTTGAGAATCCCAAAACTCTGTCCAAGTTTCCTCAATAGCCAGGTCAGAATTACTTCAACTCATACGCAAACTCTTACGACTATGAGTCTGACTCGTACAGTGTAAGTGATATGTCGCTCCCCACCTCAGAGGTGACAAAGAAACAACCTCCCCCAACCTGGTAACTCTAATGCCTCGGTCTTGCAACTCTTTCCTCGAGAAGCGGGGTATTCCCTTCTAAGTTCAAGTGCAACCGGCTCAAGAAGAGGGGGAAGAAGTATAGACTTTTGGGAGCTCAACCAGTGTAGCTAAGTCTCCCGCTGCAAGCTTCATGAGATGTGATATGGATACCATAAGCTTTTGCTTTATTGGACTATATACACTCCGGTGGGGTTATTAAATTTTCAATCCGACCCACCACTTTTTTGGAGTTCTCTTCTTCTTCTCTTTTTTTTTTCAATTGCATCTGTACAACATATCTACATGGTGCAGCATATATACAAGAAATTTCTTCTTGAGCCAGTAGACTATCCCTCTTTTGAAGCTTTATTGCAACCCACGGCTTCTGTCTTTAGCCTTCATCACCACTAGACCAAGTTGAGGTGCACTTCCTTCACTAGAAGAAGAAGAGAGGTTCCGCCTAGAAGTACTACCCTCATATGCTACCCCAAGCCAAAGGAAACTGCCTCCTCACCACCTTATCCGTGGAGAGCTCTGTGAAAGGTGCAGGTGTCCAAGTTAGGTCATTATCAACAAGAGTCGTGCGTGTGCTCCGAAATACTCTACTTAGGCAGTCAAGAATCCATTGAACCAAGTCCCGTGATCCTCAAAGAATTAAGTCAGCTAGACCTGAAGTACCTCAAACCCAGTCCCTATAAGGTTCCTGTTATTAGGTAGATTTTAAGGTCCAATCAAGCTCCAATCTCCGGATTTTACTTAGACTTGTTCAACTATCAAACCCAATCCGAAAAATGTGAATGCTATGCAATGCAATGCAGAAAATATTTTTGTGATGCAATTTTCAAAGATTTTGAACTTTTTATGGATTTTTAAAAATATGATGCATGCAGATGCAATTTTTTGTATTTTTCAAAAAGATTTTTCAAATGTTTTTTTTTAATTTTAAATTTTGCACATGTTTTTGGAATTTTTGAAAACAAAAGATTTTTGGCTGAAAACTAGGTGAAAAATATGTACACGGGAGTGCTTCTTATATTTACAAGAAGTGGATTTCAAGTATTTACAAGGGTAAGTGGTCAATTTTTATAAGTACATATTATATAGTGGATTTTGGTGTGATGTAAGTATTCCTCAAACTTATTTGACACAAGCTTTTTCACTCAATTTTTGAAAACTATAGTCCAAAATAGTTTTTACAAACATTTTACAAACATGTACACACATTTGAAAATCATTTTGCAAAGGTTTTCAAAACAGTATATATGGATTTTTTTCAAAGGAATTTTGCAACCATTTTTCAAACCATTTGCAAATCATTTTTCAAACATTTTATTTCACACAAAGAAAAGAAATTTTGCAATCCACACATTTTACACAGGTTGAAAACATGTAACAAAATATTTTCAAAATAGTTTTCAATAGATGTTCACAAAGATTTTCCAACTATTTTTCAAACATCTTGCAAAAAACATTTCCACCTGATTTATTAATCAGTAAATACAAAAAGAATTTGAGGAATAACCACATCTTTTTATTAAAGAATTTGTTAATGAATTTTAAAGAATTATTAGCCATATTTATTACGAAAGTACGAGTTATGGCTAAAGTATATACGTAGTATATACGACCCCCCTATACTTAGCTTGAGCTATGTCCTCATAGATCGGAGAGAAAAGAGAAGACATGACTCGTACTAAGTATAGACAAGTCTAAAGAATAAATGAATAAACAAATGAGAAGTTGACCGTCCCCCCTATACTTAGGATTAAATAATCCTAAGTATAGCAGACTGTACACAACGCAGGGAGGGTCAAGGGCGGGAATGAACAGATCGTACTCAGATTGTCTCCCCCTATACTTAGGGTAAAATATCCCTAAGTATAGACAAGAAGAGGAGACAATGGAGAGGATCGAAATGAAAATGACAGAACTCGGAGTGCACGCCCCCCTATACTTAGGACAAAGTACGTCCTAAGTATGGAAAACTGTCTACAAGGGCAGCACCTTTATGATAGATAAAGAAGATAGAAAAGGAAAAGAAGAAGAGAAGAAAAGAAGAAAATGAAAGCAGAAGATGGATGAAAAGATCGTGAGGATGTACACATCACTCCCCCTATACTTAGGGTAAAAGAAGCCCTAAGTATGGGCAACAACAGGAGCGATGACATGAAACGAAGAATGAACACTCAACTCATCTACCCCTCCTATACGTAGGACAAAGTACGTCCTAAGCAAGGCAAACACGAGAAATGGGTAGACGAGCAAAAACGGGAGATGGAAAGAGAGTCACGGGATAGAATCTACAACATAAATGGGTGATCATCAGAAGGTGGAAAGCAAACCTTCATGCGGGACCGCTGAGGGATAGATCTGATATGGTGTATGTCGACATCGGGGTCCCCGGTGGACGGAAGCCGATCAGGGTCGACACGGTGAAGACCCTCAGTGGAATCAAAACGGAAAGGGACGAACTGATCAATGGAAGCAGTATGGCTGGGTTCTCCCTTGGTGGTCCTATGATGTGAAGGCACAGACGGGTGAGTGGAAGAAGTACGACTAGGTCCGGCCTTGGAAGTCTCGCCGATATCAAAGTGAAATGGGACAAACTCATCATCCTCGGAAGAAGTGTAATCGGAGTCATCCTGCGAGTCCTCGTCCAGGTCAAAATCAAAAGGAACGAAATCATCTGTGGAAGTATACGAACTCTGTTCGTCCTCTATAATCTCAACCGGATCATCTTTCTCATCAAAAGGCCCAAATTTCTAAAGAAAAGCGATCAAATCAACTTCGGCCTCTGGCCCATCAGAATCAACATGGACAGGAGTGGACTCATCAGTGGAAGTAGTCAGAACAGGTCCGTCCTGTCTAGTCTTACATGGGTCATTTGTTACCTTATGAGGTCTCTCAAAGTAACGGGCAACATCATAAACATCCTCAATTATTTTGGTATCTGCCCCCTGCTCAAATGGTTCAATCACATAAATACTCTGGATCTCATCAACACATTGCCACACACCAGGAGGAGGATTAGTGAGGTCCATGCTTTCCAATTTCCTCCCCTTTCGGGGGATCCGTCGGGTCTCATCAGGGATCGCTAAGGAAGTATCTCTAGTAGCACCATGTAGGTCACAGGCCTCAGAGTCAGCTACAATCGGTGAAGGTGCCTCAGGTGCAGGTCTCTGGTCAACTGTGGGTGTAGTGATCAACACTTCGCTCTCGTCAACAGGACAGAAGCGAATCTCTCCTGATCCATAGTCAATAACGACCCTCGCTAGGGCGAGGAATGGTCGTCCCAGGATGATTGGAGATGGCTCCCCTGTGGAGTTCTCCATGGGCAACACGACAAAATCAACATTGTGGCTCGTGCCCTGAATAGAAATGACGGCATTTTCAAGGATACCCTTTGGCCTCTTGATAGATCCATCAGCAAACTGAACGATCATCCTGGTCTTCTTGAGAGGCCCTAAGTGAAGAGACTGTACCAACGAGAAGGGTAATATGCTAATCGAAGCATCGCCGTCCAGGAGAGTGCGATCATAAGTATAGTCAGAGATGGTGCAAGTGATGAAAGGTGTAGCTGTGTTCTTCTTCTTGGGAATGGGACGGTGTGTGATGGCGAGGGCAGTAGCCATGGTCAGAATGTGACGCTCAGATCTGCTCCTCCGCTTTCTCTTCTTGGGAAGAGGAGCAGATAATTGGGTCATGGCCTGCTGAAGTGGGGCACGGATAATCTCATGAATAGTGGCCACCACTTCGGGTTCAGTCAACATTTTTTTGAATTTTTGGACTTCCTCCATACAAGGGAGGAAGTCGGAATCAGCATATACATGAGGCATGCCAAGAGCAGGCTGTACAGCGGCATCCTCGGGGTCAAAGGTGGGACTAGGTGTGAATGTATGTGTGGTCAAGGGTTCTGGCAAGTGGACTCTCTCCTCAACATCTTGATCAACCAAGTGTCTCCCGAAATCTTTTTGGATTTTTAAAATTTTCTCATTTTTTTGTATTTTTGGCGATTGCAAGCTCCCATGATTCTTCACAAGCAAAGCCGTATCCTCGATGAAAAGAGCACTAGTCCGATATTCTCTCAAAGTGTTAAGATTTTCCTTCATCAAATTGATGTGCTCTAGCATTAGGTTCATGACAATACTCATGGAGGTCGTGGGAGGTGACTCCAACAGGTCAGACTCGGGTGGATGTGGACATGGAGGCGGATAATATACATGTGGGGATGGAGGTGGGTAGAAGTCCGAAGTCTGATACTGTGGCTGAGGCGGATATGTACAAAAGTCAGAAAAAGTAGGAGGAGGATCCTCCTGATAAAAGGGAGGTGGACCGGCTGGAGCGAGTGAAGGGTCCGCAAAGTTCGGATAAAATGCACTCCAGGGATCCATCTCGAAAACAAAAGGAAGTGATTCGGGGGAGCACGAAGGTCAAGTCAAGAGAGTGAAGAAAAAGGCGCAAATGCGCAGAGGATGATCTAGAATGCACACAAAACAATCACAAGCAAAAATGAAACAACCAAACCCTCAATTCACCTACTCAACTCGGTGAAGACCACAAATGCAGTCTTTTTATCTTGTCTGTTTTAGAGTTTAGGTGAAAAAGTCAAGAAATTGCACAAACACTTAGTGGCTCAATGGGATTTGGGCACTAACCTTAGTGTGTGCGCGAGCAGTGTAAAACGAAGACAATGAGGGGATTACTCGCCCCAATACAAGATTTTTCTTTTTGGTCGATTTTAGGGTCGAGTAATATTAGCAGTCCCAATTTTATTGATTATCACTTTTTTTGATTTTTTAATAAAAATGCACGATCCTAACGGGGATTCAATTCCTTTAAGCTCCTAGGTTGGCAAAATCAGAGGGAGAGTCGGAAAAGCAATGCAAGCGGCAAACAATGATGAATGCTAAAGCATAAATGCTCACCTTGCCTCCAGCATTCTACATACAAGGATGCTCAGCAGAATTGAAACCTATCTATATGCAAATGCAAGCCGATGAAATCGCCCTAAGTTTCAGAAATTGCTATTAACGTGAAGCACCACAAGTCAGCCACTTATCCTTAACCTAAGAGTCCGGTCTTGGCTTACCCCTCCTCTTCTCGACACACTCGAGTTCAGGAGTAGCGCTTGATGGGGCTCGCTCACGGCACACGGGTTAGAAGATGATGACGCGACTGTTTGAATTTGACTAAGTCCAATACGCGGCTATAGGTACATGCAAGATATATTAGGTGTTTGGCCTTAATCTATCGCAAGCAATCCTAAATCTAAGGGCTCAATCACACAAAGTAAGGAAAACAAAACCGGAAAACAAAATGAAAAAGGCGGTGAAAACCGTAAAAATGCGGTGAGCCCCCAAGTGTACAAGCACTTGGAAATTGGGCCCGAAAGTCCAAGTCCGAATGTACCTGTATTATTACAAATTAATAAGTCACTCTCTCACAGAAATAAAGTGCAACTAATCTAATCACTCTCTCACTCCTCCTGCTCTCTCCTGCCGGTTTGGCTAAAGAATAGTCGGCTCCGCTTCCCAAGGATGCTCCGGGTCACCTAGGCGATCCGCCTCGCTCCGCGGTCCCTCGCAAGAAGATAAGAAAGGATGGTCAGAATAGCTCAATCAATAAATGTATCAAAAGTGCAAGAGAGATAAGCTATGGTAGACAGCAATCACAAGCAAACAAAAAATGTAAACTACTCGCTGTTGCTCCCCGGCAACGGCGCCAATAGGCCCACCTCAGATCATGGTCAAAGCTGCCCCAACCCAAGTCAACCACCTTCTCACGTAGTGCTGTCCTTTCAGACCGTTATGGGACTGCCTTCGCACCGTTGGATCTGGCGTGATCCAACAGTGGATGCCTCGTCTTCTTCCTCCAGCTGACAACTCCCACCTTTCGTTGCACCCATCACTAACCCCGACACCCAATTGCCTCTGACCTCCTCCCGGTCACAGTTATCCTTTGCCCCCTTGGATCTTCAAGGAAACGACCATCAGCTCCCCCTCCTCACCCTTATATCTTCGTCCTTATCCTATTCCAAACACCTGGAAAATTCCTTCATTGAGAAAAAGTTGCATATGCAGCCATCTGGGAATGATTTTGGCCCTATACGGTGAGGTTTATTTTTTTTAGTTAACTACCGTATGGGAGCCGCCTCTTAGAAGGCAGCTTCCACTTAGCAAAAGCCGCCTCCTCAAGAGGGGGCTTTGCACAAAAGCCGCCTCTTGTGAATGCGGCTTCGGCTTAATATTAGACAGGAAGCGCGGCCTGTCGCCCCCATACTTCCAGAAAAATCACTCCCAGCACTGCCTGTCGCCCCTCGTCGCCCCAAAGCGCCGCCTCCGTCGTCGTCGCCTCCTCCACCGTCATCGCCTCTTCCATCAGACGAATCCTCCTTCGTCCACTCGTGCGCTACCTAGGTCATCTTCACTCATCATCGGGTTTGTCAATAGTGACCTAAGGTGAGCCCTTCATCCATATTAGTAACCCTATTCTGAGATTGTATATAATGTGTTTGTCTCTTGCTACATATAGGATGTCCATAGATATTTTTGTGCTTTTGTCACTTCGGAGGAACAATTATAACTTCCGGGAAGGACACAAGTTATCAAGGTGGTCGTATGAAACCAATGAAGTTAGCTCCGAACATGAAGTTTGATGTCTTGTTGGAGAAGATCGTGTCGTTGTTCCGTCTCGACCGTACACATTACGCCGATTTGAAGTTGTTTCACAGAATGGAGGTGAATGGCAATAGTTATTTGGCGAATGTTGAGTACGATTATGACATACAAGATGTTGTTGATTTTGCAGGAATCATGGGTTCATCATATCGTCCAATTTTATATGTAAACCATCAAGAGGAGTCCTCACCGAATGTCACCCGAGCCTCTACACCAGTCACCCGAGCATCTTCACCTTTAACCCGTGCTCATGGTGTTGCTAACTTTGATATGAATGACACAATTACTCAGGAAATTGACCGTGTGAGTACCGATGAAGACTTAGATTTGAATGACACGGAAGATGAAATGGAGAATGATGAGGAATCTGAGGAACACATTGTGTCTGATATACTATTCTATAATGTCCATCGTGATGATGGCTATATAAGAAATGGCAAGGATGCCTACGATGCTGGGGAGGGACTTAGTCTTGCAGAGGAGCTGAGGAACGGGATAACCTTTAAGTCGAAGGCTGACTTGGTCTACTCTGTCAAGTTATTTCACATCAAGCGACATTACAATTTTCATGTGCACGAGTCAGATAAGTTGGTTTGGGTTGTCTACTGCAGCGAGAAAGAGAGAGGTTGTAAATGGCGTTTGCGAGGTCACCGACGTCAACTAGATGGTCAATTTGTGATTTCTAAGGTGGATGTACCCCACACTTGTTTGCATCGTGTAGCTAATCAAGATCATCCTCAACTTGATTGCAATTTCATGGCCCAGAAGTTTCTTAACCAGATAAAAATTTCCCCATCCGTAAGAGTCGCAGTTTTACATGGCATGATTTCTGAGGATTATGGCTACATGGTCAGTCGCAGAAGGGTCTGGGATGCTAGACGCAAAGGAATAAAGATTGTCTATGGGGACTGGGTCGAGTCCTACAATGAATTGACATACCTATTCAGAGCATTTATAACTTCTATTCCATGTACTGTTACAGATTTGGATATTATTATTGTTGATTCTGGTCGAGAGGGACTTCTGGACTTTTGGCCCTTGTATCAATGCCTTCAGGCACTGTAAGCCTGTAGTTAGTGTTGATGGGACCCACATGTACGGAAGGTACAAGCAGAAGATTCTTATTGCATGTGGATGTGATGCTGCCAATCATATTGTTCCTCTAGCTTTTGCATTTGTCAACGAGGAAGATGAACCCAGTTGGGCATGGTTCTTGGAGAGGTTGCGAGTTCATGTTTTTAGGGATCGTCCAGGACCCATTTGTTTGTTATCTGATCGTGCACCCGGTATTCGTGCAGCCCTACGTAATGATGTTGTTCAGTTTTATAGTCCATATGTGTATTGGTGGTTTTGCCTACGTCACGTTGCGAGCAACTTCAACGACGTTCACAAGAATCAAATGATGAAGAAAATTATAAGAGGATCGGTAGTGTGTACTCTCAATCCAATTGGAAGATATACATGGACAAGTTGAAAGAATGGAATGAAGATGCTCCCAAATGGTTTGATACACACGGTAGCCCGAAAGAGCAGTGGACCATAGCGTTCGACGGTGGATACCGATTCGGTTACACTACTACTAACTTTTCCGAGAGCTACAATGTTGTTTTGAAAGACGCAAGGTGTTTTCCAGTTGTCGTCCTAGTGTTGAAAACATACTACAATTGTATTGGTTACTTTTACGAACGACATTCTGAGGCACTGGCTTTGATAGCTCGAGGTGATCGATTCACAAAATTTGCCACGAATAAGTTGAAAGCATGGGTTGATCGTAGCAACAGTCATCGCATTACCCGTATAAGGGGTGCTCTACTACATCTTTATGAGGTTATCAAGGGGCAACAATTAACACAATTTGATCTGAAAAAAAGGGAAGAAGCATACAGTCCTACTTAGTGATCAAAGACAAGGTCATAATGTAAGAAATCAAAGACATTCCACCAATAACACAAATAAGTGTGGTTTATGCAGGGGGAAGGTCACAATAGGAGGAAGTGTCCAAACCGAAATTTACATGGTATCTCTTGCATATTTTCGTATCTTTTTTTCTTATCAATTGAATTGTTTAGGCATACTTGCATATCTTTCATATCTTTTTTTCTTATTGATGAATCCACATTTCATCATCTTTATTCTATCATTTTTGCACTAAAAACCCTAGCAAATGCCTGTAAATACCCTTAAATAGAGCATATTAGCATCCATGCATGTGCATTCAGATAGTGTCTAAAATACTATAATTAAGGCCAAAATTATAGAATAAATGAAGAAAAGAAAAAGAATAAAATATTGTAAATATTTTATGACCCGAAACCCCGAGACCTAGGCATCTTGATGAATAGGTCGACCAGGAATAAAGTAGGGGGAGATAAGGGTCAAATACCTTTGTTATTTTCTTCATTCTGTAGTCTTTTTGGGACCTATTTTTGGTTCCACTTTTTGTACCTCAAATAAAGAAACTGTGTACATGAAAGTTGTAGATAATTTTATAAAGAAAAATACAAAATTGATTTCACAAAAAAATAATGTACAGATAAAAAGTTATGGTCTGAATAAAAATCCAGAAGTCCAACTTCCCAGACCCGTATCTCACAACTGACAACTCCAAATGCAGCATACCCACCTTTAATTGTATATAGAAGAAAATAATCTATTTAATGGTGGTGGTCTCGCATTTGGAGGAGCTACGGTTTGAAAGTTGAGTTTTGGACCCCTATTGTATACCTGTACCGAATAAAATATTCAATTTATAGTCATTATTTATTCATTTTTATATTTTTATAATGTTGTAAATATCACTTATAATAATTATGTGTATTAAAATCAGAATAAAAATGCAAAGAAAAATAAAAAAATAAAAATGAACATATAAAGGATACATAGGTATACTGCCTATACATATACCTGTACAAAACACTCTTATAATTTATTAAATATACATAATAAATCAGAAAAATAAAATAAAAATATATTTATGTGTATAAAAGTATTTTATAATTTTATAAAATACTAAATAAAAATAATAAAATTAAAATATTCAAAATAAAAATCAAATCCTTAAATACATAGGTATTATACCTATATAGGGTTAAAAAGGTAACGTATAAAAATATACCTCCTACAATTAATTAAAAATCAAAATAAAATACCACACAAAATTCTAAGCATTTTTCATTTTATAACTTTTATTAAATTCGGCCTTTTTCTATTTTTTATTGAATTTATAAAGCATTTATCCGGGATTTTTCCTGATTGGTCCACGTGGACCAATCAGGAGACGGTCCCAGTTGACCCCCGGTCAACTGGCCGTCTGATGAATCCACATTTCATCATCTTTATTCTATCATTTTGGCACCAAAAACCCTAGCAAATGCCTGTAAATAGCATTAAAATCATCATCTTAGCATTCATGCATGTGCAACTAAACAGTGTATAAATTACTGTAATTAAGGCCAAAATTATAGAATAAATATAGAAAAGAAAAAGAATAAAATATTGTAAATATTTTATGACCCGAAACCCCGAGACCTAGGCATCTTGATGAATAGGTCGACAAGGAATAAAGTAGGGGGAGATAAGGTCAGAAATACAGATAAAATACCTATACATTTTATTCATTCTTTATTCATTTTGAGACCTATTTTTGGTTCCACTTTTTACACTTCAAATAAAGAAACTTTGTACATGAAAGTTGTAGATAATAAAATAAAGAAAAATACAAAATTGATTTCACAGAAAAATAATGTACAGATAAAAAGTTATGGTCTGAATAAAAATCCAGAATGCCAACTTCCCAGACCTGTATCTCACAAATAAAAACTCCAAATGCAGCGTACTCACCTTTAATTGTATATAGAATAAAATAATCTATCCAATAGCGGTGGTTTCGCATTTGGCGGAGCTACGGTTTGAAAGTTGACTTTTGGACCCCCTATTATATACTTGTACAGATTAAAATATTCAATTTATTATTTATTTATTATTTTTATAATTTTATATTTTTATAATGTTGTAAATATTACTTATAATGATTGTGAATATTAAAACCAGAATAAAAACATCATTAAAACTCAAAATAAAATACTTGTATACACAGGTAAAATACCTACACATATACCTATACAATATATTACTTTATTTTATTAATCATACAAGGAACATCAATAAAATAAAATAAAAATATAATTATGTGTATAAAAGAGTGTTATAATTATATAAATTAATAACCATAATTAATCAAATTAAAATACACAAAATAAAAATAAAATACTTAAATATATAGATATATATACTATAAAGGGCATAAATGCAAACTTGTAAAAATACGTCTCATAAAAATAAATAAAAATCACAGAAAAATTCTTCATAAAATAATAAACATTTTTTATTTTATAACCTAAAATCAAGAAATTCATTTACTATTTTATTTTGATTTTTCAAATAATTTCTACTCTGAATTTCCTGATTGGTCCACGTGGACCAACCAGGCGCGGTCTAGAGTTGACCCCGGTCAACTCCCCCGACCAAAGCCTGCCACCTCTGACGCCCGCGATTTTGCCCCATTTTCAAGAAATTCTCGCGCTCGATCCGCTTGTCCTCGCGCCTTGATTCCTTCTCGAAAGTTCATCCCCGATCTCCACTCTCCCACGCCATGTCTTCGGATCCAGCCATATCCTCATGATGCGCGCGTGGAGCTCGCTTGAAGAAGACGCCATCGCCTCCTACTTAAACCACCCGCCATCTTCGAGCCCAAGTTTGAACCCTCCTTAGCCCTTTAATCCTCCTCCCTGTAGCGCTCTTCGTGTAGCCGGAGGTGACAGCTCCGCATCCACACCTTCAGGCGAGTCGAGGGGGCTCTGTAGCGGCTCCGCCACCTCCGCCGACCACCGGCGTCGAGGTTCTTCTTCCTCAGGTAGTCCACCTTCGAGGCATCCATTTTTCCCGTTTCTTTTCGTTTCATTTCATTTCCCTTAGCTTCAGCATCAAAAATCCCAAAAAATCTTAGCGTCTCGTCATTCGATCCATCTTCCATATCTCATCGCCGGAGCGCACCTCCGGCTGTCGCGCATCCACCTTCCATCGATCATCTCCGACGTCCACAGCACCACCGTGGGGTCCAGGCAGTTTGCCCTGGACCCTTTCACCCCTTTTTGCAGGTACCTGGAGCATCACAGCGCCTGGGGGCTCGGATTCGACCTCCGCCGGAGATACCTGGAGCTTCGAGCTCCGCCGCCTTCGCAGCAGCACCTAAGAGCTTCTCCGGCGATTTTGAGAGCCCCAGACGCCAGAGCATCACCTCAGGAGTCTTCCGGACCTTCTTGGAGCGGCCCAGACCACCGGAGGCGCGTCAGCTCGCCGGAGGAACTTCGCTGCAGCGGAGTTCTTCCCTGTTCTTCCTCCGTGTGTCTCCACCGTCCGATCCTCGGCCCGCTCCAGATCAAGCCGCAGCCGTCCGATCTTGGCACGCGTCGTCCATCGATCTCTTCGCCAGATCTGATCCAAGCCGCTGATCGCTGAACCGTCATCGCGCGTTGTGTGTGCGCCACGTGGATAAGTAAGCGGCTCTCCGCCGTTCGATCGCGCACGAGGAGATAAGGCGTGGGTATTTTGCACTTTCCCCTCGCCAAATTTTGTATTTCATTTTAGTCCATAAACTTTAAGCTGTAGTTTAAATATTTCTGTAATAATTGCAATTAGAACCCCGTAGTTTTCTTATTTGCACCTAGGTCCAATCCACGTCACCTCACGTGTCCGTGCGCGTGAGGGGGCTGGGTATTTTGCAGGGACCCCCCTGGGGTTTATTTATTTCGCGTAAGTCCATGAATGTTTGCTTTAAGTTGTAATATTTTGGAGAAACTGCATTGAACCCCTTGGAACTTTGTAATATTGCAAAAATACCCCTTCCAGGCGCGTGCAAGTCACGCGCCCTGGTGGGTAAATTACTCAGATACCCTTGCGGGTTTTGTTATTCATCTTTAATCCTTAAAATGCAAGTTTCAGTGTAACCTTTTGTGGAAAAATTGCGTGTATGCCCCTGGATGTTTGATATATTGCATATATGCCCTTGCTAGGACTGTTAATGTTTGGATGTTTGGTCTAATTATTTGATCTATCATTTTAACTCCAAAATTTCTCAAATTTTGAACTTAAACTCCTGGACATGTGTACTTTCACGCCACATATTTAGTTTTTGATTTTACTTGATTTTCATATTTATTAAGAATCAAAAACTTGCTATTTGTGCACTGTCTAGTTTAGAAAATACCAAAAAAATATTAAAACTCCTCCAAAAATTCCAAAAAAATCACCCAGTGTCTATTTTATCCTATTTTAGTGTCAGTCCAAAAACCACTGAAAATCTCAAAAGAAAAACTTAAAAAAATTCGAAAAGACTCAAAAACTTCAAAAAAATCCAAAAATTCAAGGAAAACTCCAAAAATCAAAAACTCAGTTTCTGTTTGTTCCTTATTTTGTCCTTTTTATTTGAAAAATAGTGTGAAAATTTTGAGCTACTGGTTGCTATTTTTAAATCTCATTTTATTCACAGCCAGCCTTATTTGTACTGTTTTGCTTTATTTCAGTATTTAAAAATACCAAAAACACCTTGAAAATTTTCCAAAAATCACAAAAACAGTAAAAAACCCTAAAAAGACTAAAAACAATTTGTTTCTGAATTTTTGGTAATTTTTACTTAGTTTTATAAATATTCTATCTTGTCTCTTATTCCATTGTCTTTAAATTCCAATATTGAAAAAGAAAAAAGAAAAATATAAAATATAAAATTATAAAAATCAGAAAATTAAAAAAATCAAAATATAAAATTAAAAAAAATTAAAATAAAAAAATTAAAAATTAAAAACCCACAAAAATTGTAGTTGCTTGCTTGCTTAGTGTAGACACTTTACACACACACTTATGCTTCCACTTTTTGTGAATTACCCTGCTTGCTCCCTGTGTTCGAACTCTCTGCATACTTGCTTGCTATACATTTTGTGCAGAGTTAAAAATAAATTTTAACTCCACATTATTTCTAATTTATTGATCTTTAGTGTGGGTTAATTGTTGATTAAATACAGGTTTCATTTGAGAGTCGCCACAGCGACGGTTGTCTCCGCCTTGTGTGAGACACCAATTTAGGCTCTTGTGAAATTCGTGTTTATCAAATGGCGCCGTTGCCGGGGAGCAACAGCGAGTAGTTTACATTTTGATTAACTGTGTGTTTGTTTACCATAGCATCATTTTCCATCTCTTACATTTTTGATATATCTTGTTGAGCTATCTGACCATCTCTTTTCTTGTCTTCTTGCGAGGGACCGCGGAGCGAGGCGGATTGCTTAGGTGATCCGGAGCATCCTTGGGAAGCGGAGCCGGCCTTCTTGGGCCAAGCCGGCAGGAGAGAGCAGGAGGATTGAGAGAGAGTGATTAGATTAGTTGCACTTTACTTCCGTGAGAGAGTGACTTTGATAATTTGTAATAATACAGGTACATTCGGACTTGGACACTACCGAGCCTAACTTCCAAGTGTTTGTTCACTTGGGGGCTCACCGCGGTTTTTGTGTTTTTCGCGGTTTTCTCGCCTTCATTTCTATTTGTTTCACGAGGATTTAGCCCCTAGACATAGGAATTTTTGTTGACTGTGACGAACTAAGAAGCTAAGGCCCAATCCCTAATATCTTGCCTGCACCTATAGAACGTAATTGGACTTGGCTAAAATTCACTTGAAAAAGCTATTTGACTTGGACTAGAGGCCACGTGCCGCGAGCCCACCCTGTTAAGCGCTACTCCTGAACTCGAGTGTGTCGAGAAGAGGAGGGGTGAGCCAAGACCGGACTCCGGACTCTTTTCTTTGTCATAGCTACTTGTTCTTCACGTTAATAGAAGTTGCTCATCTTAGGACGATTTCCTCGTGCATGCACATAGGTAGTTTAAATTATTGTCTTTAAATTATGCGCGGATCACTTTGCATGTAGAGTGCTGGCGACAAGGTACGCATTTCTATCCCTGCATGCATCATAGATTTTGACCGCGCATCGGCTTTTCCGCTTTCCTCCCCCTGTTTTAGTGAATTTTAATAACAAGGAAATTGGAAAATTCGTTAGACGATGTTTGCTCAGAAAAACACCTAAAAAAGTGAAAACAATAAAAATTGGGACTGCTAATGCAAACTCGACCTTAAAACTCATCCCACCAAAAATTTTGTTTTGGGAGAGTAATCCCCTCCTTGTTTGATTTATCTGCTGCGAGAGAGTGCCTCGACACTAGGATAGAGCCACATCTGAAATTTTAGTTGACTACTGGTCGTGGTTAGTCGTTCTCCAGTGAGGATCTCTCCGGTAACCGGTAAAGCGGACCGCGATATCCTTAACAGATTGAATTAGCGGGAGCAACCGGGTTACGGTCCGCAATTCATACTGGCTGGGAAAGATCTGACGTGGATTGGGACAGTCAGCTAGGAAAGTAGGATACCTAACAGCTCGCTCTAACGCTCTGATAGATTGACTGATCACCTAATAAAAATTGACAAGATAACAGACCGAACTCTCACGGTCATCAGCTCAAGTGTTGAGTAGGTGAAGCTGGGGTTTTGATTTATCATCCTGTTTGCATTCCAGATCTCATCCGCCTTTCTCTAAATCAAGATGATGGGACGGAGATCTCTTAGGCCGGCTTTGTCGGCACCGTTATCCCGCACTCCGCCTTATTCATCTAGGAATACCTCGGAAAGTCCGCTCTCCGAGCCTGAGTTTACATCCACCCTATTCCCCCTCGACCACTCTTCTCATTCTTCTTCCATCAGTCCAAGAGTGTCTGAATACAGTGCATCCCAGTGTTCCGCTCATTCGACAGCACCTGAGATGGCCTCTTTTGCTTTTTCAGAAAATCCAGCCATGGCAGACAGAGGCGAGCATGAAGATGATCATGAGCACCCTCCGTTCCTATTTGATCAAGCAGCCATCAATAATTCCTTGTTAGCATCCCTGGAGACTATGCAGCAACAGATCCGTGACCAGGGCACATTCATGGGTGACCTTATGAGGGAAATTGCTCAGATGAGAGAGAACCGAGCTGGCGGAGAAGGTGGAGGAGGAGGAGGACCAGACGCAGGAGGAGGCGATCCAGACGGCGAGAGACCGCCACAGACTATCATGACGGAATTGCACAACCCAGCTGCATCCCTCACTCACCGATGGATTAGACTCCCGCCCATCCACGGAGATTTCGAGCTTCGGCCCCACACTATCCAGCTACTACCCAAATTCCATGGGTTGCCGACCGAAGAGCCGCACCTCCACCTCCAAGAATTCGAGATGATTTGCAGCACCATCCATGATCGGTTGACGACCGAGGACACAATCAAGATGATCGCCTTTCCATTCTCTTTGGTTGACAGAGTCGCCTATTGGCTCAAACATCTTGGGCGTTTCGTCGACACATGGGAAGATCTCCGGACCGTATTCCTGAAGAAGCACTATCCTCTCGGCCGGACCAACGCAGCTAGAGCAATGATCAGCAACTTCGTCATGATCCCAAACGAACAATTCCACGAGGCCTGGGATCGATTCAGAGAGCTCATTGACCGGTGTCCACATCACGACATCTCCAAGCCCAACCTGGTGCAGAGTTTCTTCTGTGGGCTGACACCGGAGCTGCAGGGGCTTGTCAACGCCTCTTGTGGTGGATCCTATTTTTCTAAGGGTGAAGATGATGTCTGGGCCATCTACGAGGGTATGGCAGAAAATTCTACGGTGATGACTCAGGCCCGTGTCTACACCCAACAAAAGCCACCACAAGGAGGTGGAACCTTTCAGAGGATCGCTCGCATCGATGCCGGTCCCAACACAGTGTCGGTAGCCGCAGCTCAAGCCGAATCAACCGCAGCTGACATGGGCATCATTAGTGAGAAGCTGGACCGCATGGAGATCCTCGAGAAAAAACAGAATCAAGGCATGGCCCAGATGGACCAAATTGCCAAAGTTATGAGTGACCTAAAAACCCAAATGTTATGCATTCAGGAGGCCCAATCTCATGCCCAACAGCCTCCTAGGTCACAGGTTGCCTCTAGCAGCAGCAACCCCAACCAGGGCTCTACCTCATACCGCCAGGTGAACCATATCCGGGCGGAGCCGGTTCCATTCCTGCAGTACCATCCAGAGCAACCGCCATCTTCCGACACGCAGATGGTGGTTTATCAGCCGGAGCAGCCACTGGCAGTTCTTCCCCCACCCTCCTTTGAGCAGGAGCCATTGATGGAAGTCAATGGGATTTGGTATGACCGATACCCTCAGCCCGCAATTCGTAGGGATCACCCCAAATTCCGGTGGGGGAATGGTGGATCCTCGTCCCAGCAGCATCCTCCTGCCCAAGGACAGCAGAGCAGCCAGCAGACACAGCAGCAACAGCCCCAATATGCCCATTATCAGCAATACCAGAATGGTCCTCGTCCCTCCTATCAGGGACAGCAGTGGAGGCAGCGACAGCAGCCTCAGCAGTCTTATCACCAGCCTTCCCCCCAGTATCAGCAGCAGCAGCCCCACTTCCAGCAGGGACAGACATCCGGTTCTCAGGGTCCAGCCTTTGAGAACCCAGCACTCGATGATCTTGTCCGCTTGCTATCTGAACAGCGAGCATCTTTCAGGCAAGAAATGGATGAATTCCGGCAGGAGATGCGGGATATTATGAAAGGCAAGGCCGCCATACCCGCTCAGATTGAACCTAACCCGAATAATCTGAAAAGGAAGTCTGAGCAGGTAGAGTTTACAGAGGATACCTCTCCTAGTGATTGCTTGAGTGACATATCTTATTCCTATCATGATGCTGATTTTATCACTACTAGGAGCGGTAGGATGCCAGCCGGCGGCGCCTCTTCTGAGCGACAACTAGAGGCAGAACCAGGAGCGCCAGAGGAGCACAGGAGCGGTGCTGATGCCGCTGATGATGATGTTGACGGTGGTGCTGATGCCACCCATGATGAAGTCCAGGACGACGGTGCTGAGACCATCGTGTTACCAGATGAAGACGGTGGTGCTGATGCCACCATTTTTGATGCAGAACCAGAGAGCGGTGCTGAAGCCGCAGAGACAGGTGCCGGTGGTGGTACTGAGGCCACCACCTCTACTTTTGTTGAGTCTCCCACTGTGATGTTACCACATTTTGCATCTATGGACTGTGGTAACAAAAAGAACAAAAATATGAATAAAGGAAAGGTTCCTGTTCAAATTGCAGATCCATATGTGTTGCATGATGATATTTGTGTGGATTCTCCATCTTCACAGGCACAGGGACCGTTTCCTAGTCCTCCATCTGAGGAGGCCCCTACCATCCCCTTCCCTGAGGCACTCCGCCGGGTGAAGGGGAATAAAAAAGAAAATCCTAAAAAGAACCAGGAAGTAGAGTTCGGCAATCAGATGATTGACAGATTTCACATTCAGCTAACTCTACGAGAAGCGTTTGAGCATATCCCTTTCTTCAAAAAGAATTTGAAAGAGACAACCACTGTCAGAAGAAAGCGGAGGCACAGAGACCAAATCCATATGCTCACTCATGATACTTGCTGCACCATTCAGAACAAGCTGCCAGCCAAGCGACCAGACGCAGGAGCTCCCTATGTCAGATGCGAGATTCAAGAGCAGCAATTTGACCGTACTCTATTAGACAGCGGCTCCTCAATTAACCTCCTTCCGGCAGCCTTACTCAAGCAGTTCGAGTTTGGCCCTCTTCTTCGAAGCAGATCGGTCCTTCAGTTTGCTGATAGGTCGATAAAGAGGCCAAAGGGGTTATTGAAAGACGTGGTCGTTACCATTCAGGGCTTGAAATTCCCCGTGGACTTCGTTGTGTTGGACATGGAGATCCCTGAGTCGGTAACTGATGCCCCCATCATATTAGGACGCCCATTCTTGGCCACAGCCAAGGCGGTGACCGACCATGATTGTGGGAAGGTATGCTTTCGCGTAGAGGGCGAGACCATACAAATAGAGACGATCGAGGAAACCAGAGCCAGAGAGTTAGAATGCTCCGAGCAATCTAGTGAAGCCGCGCAAATGACAGAGGAAGAGCTAGACGTCCACCAGGTTCGTGATTTCGAGATGACTGACGATGAATCTAACTGGAAAGACCCTGTAGCACCGACTCTCGCCTTGCCTACTGATTCATTGTATCGCAAGCTCATGGCAATCGAGAGCCGGGAGAGCACATTCCTGGACACGGATACACCTGAGGCTGACAGTGTGGTGACGAGTGGTGCCGATGATTTCAATTCTTGTTCTTCTGCTTCTGATCCCTCGTATTCAGATATTGAATGGGCCTATTTCGATGATCCGTTGTCTTGTCTGATTCATTCTGAGCCAACAACCGTGACAGAGTGCGAGCCCGTACAGTTTATTGACAATTCAGTCAGCCGCCTTTCGTCAGAAATTCATGCAGAGCGAGAGTTCTCTCATGCAGACCTGGTAGCATTCACCCAGACATATCAGAGGCCAGATCTGCCACCTCCCAGTTGTCCTGAACGGAAACCTCTACCGCAATCAATGAAGTATAGATTCCTTGCAGGTGAGCCAGATATGCACCCAGTCATCATCTCAGCAGATTTGACTGGAGAACAAGAATCTCGTCTGATGGAGGTTCTTGAACGAAACCGCAAGGCAATCGGTTGGAATATAGCTGATCTCAAGGGGCTGAGCCCGAAGCTGTGCTCCCACCACATCTATCTCGAGGATGACGCTAAGCCATCGCGTGAGTTCCAGCGACGGCTGAACCCGAATCTTCGAGAGGTCGTCATGAAAGAAATTTCGAAGTGGTGGAGCGCTGATTTCATCTATCCCATCTCCGACTCTAAATGGGTAAGTCCGTTACATGTGGTACCCAAGAAGACGGGTGTCACTACAGTGGTCAATGAGTCTGGAGAGGAGATCGCTACCAGAGTACCAACTTCTTGGAGGGTCTGTGTGGACTACAGACGATTGAATGAGGCCACCAAGAAGGATCACTTCCCACTGCCCTTTCTTGATCAGATTATCGAACGGCTAGCCGGGAAGAGCCATTATTGTTTTCTTGATGGGTACTCTGGATATAATCAAGTGGCCATTGCGCCCGAAGACCAGGAGAAAACGACATTCACCTGTCCGTTTGGGACATATGCTTTCGGACGGATGCCCTTTGGTCTATGTAACGCTCCGGCGACATTCCAAAGGTGCATGTTGTCCATCTTCTCGGACATGGTGGGTGACTGTTTAGAGGTCTTCATGGATGACTTCTCGGTCTATGGCGACGGGTTTGATACTTGTCTTGACTGCCTAGATCGTGTGCTGAAGCGCTGCATAGAGGTCAATCTTGTCTTATCCTGGGAGAAGAGTCATTTCATGATGACTCAAGGGACGGTCCTTGGGCACATCGTCTCCAACAGGGGCATGGAGGTCGATCCTGCCAAGGTGGATATCATCAGAAAACTCAATCCGCCGTCCAATCTTCGTCAGTTACGGTCTTTTTTGGGGCATGTCGGTTTCTACCGACGGTTCATTCAGGACTTCAGTCGAATTGCCCGACCGCTCACTGACTTGCTGACCAAAGACACCGAGTTTATTGTTAATGATAAGTGTCTTGAATCATTTGAAACTCTCAAGAGTATGGTTGTTTCCGCTCCTGTCCTTCAGCCACCTGACTGGTCTCTTCCATTCGAGATCATGACAGATGCTTCAGATTTTGCCGTTGGGGCTGTGCTTGGACAGAGGAGGGATGGATTACCGTTTGCCATTCACTACGCCAGCCGGAACTTAGATGCCGCTCAAAGGAATTACACTGTGACTGAGAAAGAAATGCTGGCCGTAGTCTTTGCTTTGGATAAGTATAGATCTTATATTCTCGGATCTAGAGTGACTATTTACACCGACCATTCCGCCATCAGGTACTTAATGGCCAAGAAGGATGCCAAAGCACGTCTGACCAGATGGATCCTTCTACTCCAGGAATTTGATATTGAGATTAAGGATAAGCCTGGAGTCAAGAATGTGGTGGCGGATCATCTCTCCAGATTGGAGAATCTTGAGGAATCTGAGCCCAGCGCACCTATCACAGAGACGTTTCCAGATGAGGCGATCTTGGCTGTCACCTCACTCCCGTGGTATGCCGACTTTGTAAACTATCTTGTTGCCAAGACAGTCCCTCAGGGTTGGCCCAGGCAGAAACTTGAGACCTTCCTAGCTAAGGCCAAGTTTTACCATTGGGAGGATCCCGTCCTTTATCATGAAGGAGGGGATAGTATCTGGAGGAGGTGCATTCCTCAAGAAGAGCAGCAAAGCGTCCTCACATACTGCCACAAGCTTGAGGCAGGAGGACATCATTCTGGAAAAAGAACAGCACAAAAGGTGCTTCAATCCGGCCTATGGTGGCCTACTCTCTTCAAGGATTCTGATGAGTTCGTGAAGGGATGTACTGACTGTCAGAAAATGGGAACCTGCGGACAGAGAGACATGATGCCCATGCAACCCATTCACTTCTGTGAGGTTTTTGATGCATGGGGGATTGATTTCATGGGCCCATTTCCTAAGAGTCAGGGATTCGAGCATATTTTGCTAGCTGTGGATTATGTCAGCCGATGGGTTGAGGCCATCCCCGCCCGAGCCGCAGATGCTAAAACCGTGTGTAAATTCTTGAGGAAAAATATCATTTCACGGTTCGGGGTACCTAGAGTTTTGATTTCTGATGGGGGGTCTCATTTCATCAATGACAAGGTTAGGGCCCTTGCTGACGAGTTCGGCATTGACCATCGAGTTGCCACTCCGTATCACCCTCAGACTAATGGTCTTGCTGAAGTATCGAATCGGGAGATAAAGACTATCTTGCAGAAAGTTGTTCGCCCAGACCGAAAGGATTGGTCACAGCTTTTGGACTCGGTCTTGTGGGCCTATCGGACCTCTTTCAAAAATCCATTAGGGACATCTCCCTTTCGTCTCGTCTATGGCAAGCCGTGCCATTTGCCAGTGGAAATCAAGCACAAATCTTTTTGGGCAGTCACTGAGTTGCTTTTGGATCCCGAGAGTATAGGAGACCAAAGAAGAGCAGAATTGGCAGCCCTGGCAGAATTGAGAGATACAGCCTTTTCCAACAGCCTACAGTACAAAGAAAAAGTGAAGACATGGCACGATTCGCATATCAGCCATAAACAGTTTGAGCCAGATCAGAGAGTATGGTTGTTTGATTCCAGGCTGAAATTATTCCCAGGGAAATTGCAGAGCAAGTGGAAAGGTCCGTATGTGGTTAGGAAGGTACATGACAATGGCAGCATCGACATATCCGAACCGTCATCTTCCTCTACCTTCCGCGTCAATGGTCAACGCCTGAAACTATATCTTGATCATGATCCGCCGACCATTGACGTTGCCCCCATTCTTCTGGTATGAGATGTGTCCTTTAACTATCATCATATACATCTCACACATGGTGATCAACTCCATCTGCCGCTGTATAGATCCATCTGTTTATATCACTCTGTTGTCTGTTGATTTATTTTCTTATTTTCTTCTTTTCTTCTTTTCCTTTTCTATCTTCTTTATCTATCAAAAAGGTGCCGCCCTTGTAGACAGTTTTCCATACTTAGGACGTACTTTGTCCTAAGTAGAGGGGGGTGTGTGCACCCCGAGTATTTCCATTCTTTGATCCTCTCCATTGTCTCCTCTTCTTGTCTATACTTAGGGATATCTTACCCTAAGTATAGGGGGAGACAATCTGAGTACGATCTGTTCATTCCCACCCTTGACCCTCCCTGCTTTGTGTACAGTCTGCTATACTTAGGATTATTTGATCCTAAGTATAGGGGGGACGGTCAACTTCTCATTCATTCATTCATTCTGTTAGTTATTCCTTTATTCTTTCGACTTGCCTATACTTAGTACGAGTTATGTCTTTTCTTTTCTCTCCGATCTATGAGGACATAGCTCAAGCTAAGTATAGGGGGGTCGTATATACTGTGTATATACTTTAGCCATAACTCGTACTTTCGTATTTTCTTAATAATATGGCTAATAATTCTTTAAAATTCATTAAAAACATTTAATAAAAAGGTGTGATATTCCTCAGATTCTTTTTATATACTGATTAATAAATCAGGTGAAAATGTTTTTTGCAAAATGTTTGAAAAATAGTTTGAAAATCTTTGTGAACATCTATTGAAAACTATTTTGAAAATATTTTGTTACATGTTTTCAACCTTTGTAAAAATGTGTGGTTTGTAAAACTTCTTTTCTTTGTGTGAAATAAAATATTTGAAAAATGATTTGCAAATGGTTTGAAAAATGGTTGCAGAAATATGTTGAAAAATCTATCTATACTGTTTTGAAAACCTTTGTAAAATGATTTTCAAATGAGTGTACATGTTTGTAAAAATGTTTGTAAAAATTATATTGGACTATAGTTTTCAAAAAAATTGTTTGAAAAACCTTGTGTCAAATAAGTTTGAGGAATACTAACATCACACCAAAATCCTCTACCTATATATATGTATAAAATTGATCACATACCCTTGTAAATTCTTAAAATCCACTTCTTGTATATATAAGAAGCACGCCCGTGTACATATTTTAACCTATTTTTCAGCCAAAATCTTTTTGTTTTCAAAAATCCCAAAAACATTTGCAAAAACTAAAATCCAAAAACATTTGAAAGATCTTTTTGAAAAATACAAAAAAATTGCATCTGCATGTGCATGCATCATCTTTTCAAAAATCCATAAAAAGTTCAAAATCTTGAAAATTGTATCACAAAAATATTTCTTGCATTGCATGGCATGAGCATTTTTCGGATTGGGTTTGATAGTGGAACAAGTCTAAGTAAAATCCGGAGATTGGAGCTTGATTGGACCTTAAAATATATCTAATAACAGGAACCTTATAGGAACTGGGTTTGAGGTACTTCAGGTCTAGTTGACTTAATTCTTTGAGGATCACGGGACTTGGTTCAATGTATTCTTGACTGCCTAAGTAGAGTATTTCGGAGCACACGCACGACTCTTGTTGATAATGACCTAACTTGGACACCTGCACCTTTCACATAGCTCTCCACGGATGAGGTGGTGAGGAGGCAGTTCCCTTTGGCTTGGGGTAGCATATGAGGGTAGTACTTCTAGGCGGAACCTCTCTTCTTCTTCTTCTAGTGAAGGAAGTGCGCCTCAACTTGGTCTAGTGGTGATGAAGGCTAAAGACAGAAGCCGTGGGTTGCAATAAAGCTTCAAAAGAGGGATAGTCTACTGGCTCAAGAGGAAAATTTCTTGTATATATGCTGCACCATGTAGATATGTTGTACAGATGCACTTAAAAAAAAAGAGAAAAAAAGAGAAAAAAAAAGAACTCCAAAAAAGTGGTGGGTCGGATTGAAAATTTAATAACCCCACCGGAGTGTATATAGTCCAATAAAGCAAAAGCTTATGGTATCCACGTTACATCTCATGAAGCTTGCAGCGGGAGACTTAGCTACACTGGCTAAGCTTCCAAAACTCTATACTTCTTCCCCCTCTTCTTGAGCCGGTTGCACTTGAACTTAGAAGGGAATACCCCGCTTCTCGAGGAAAGAGTTGCTAGACCGAGGCATTAGAGTTACCAGGTTGAGGGAGGTTGTTTCTTTGTTACTTCTGAGGTGGGGAGCTACATATCACTTACACTGTACGAGTCAGATTCATAGTCATAAGAGTTTGCGTATGAGTTGAAGTAATTCTGACCTGGCTATTGAGGAGACTTGGACAGAGTTTTGGGATTCTCAAGGACTGTTGGATTTCAAACTTGGTTCTCATTAAGGTTCCGACCGCACTAAAATTCCAAAGGTCCGACTTAAGCTCCAAACTTCGATTTTGCGAAGACAAGTTCGAGAATTAAACTTAATCTAATTTTCTTCTTTTTCTTTTCTTTCTTTTTCTTTTTGCACTTATTGCATAAGTGTTTGCTAGGGACTAGCAAAGGTAAAGTATAGGGGGATGATGAATCCACATTTCATCATCTTTATTCTATCATTTTGGCACCAAAAACCCTAGCAAATGCCTGTAAATAGCATTAAAATCATCATCTTAGCATTCATGCATGTGCATCTAAACAGTGTATAAATTACTGTAATTAAGGCCAAAATTATAGAATAAATATAGAAAAGAAAAAGAATAAAATATTATAAATATTTTATGACCCGAAACCCCGAGACCTAGGCATCTTGATGAATAGGTCGACAAGGAATAAAGTAGGGGGAGATAAGGTCAGAAATACAGATAAAATACCTATACATTTTATTCATTCTTTATTCATTTTGAGACCTATTTTTGGTTCCACTTTTTACACTTCAAATAAAGAAACTTTGTACATGAAAGTTGTAGATAATAAAATAAAGAAAAATACAAAATTGATTTCACAGAAAAATAATGTACAGATAAAAAGTTATGGTCTGAATAAAAATCCAGAATGCCAACTTCCCAGACCTGTATCTCACAAATAAAAACTCCAAATGCAGCGTACTCACCTTTAATTGTATATAGAATAAAATAATCTATCCAATAGCGGTGGTTTCGCATTTGGCGGAGCTACGGTTTGAAAGTTGACTTTTGGACCCCCTATTGTATACTTGTACAGATTAAAATATTCAATTTATTATTTATTTATTATTTTTATAATTTTATATTTTTATAATGTTGTAAATATTACTTATAATGATTGTGAATATTAAAACCAGAATAAAAACATCATTAAAACTCAAAATAAAATACTTGTATACACAGGTAAAATACCTACACATATACCTATACAATATATTACTTTATTTTATTAATCATACAAGGAACATCAATAAAATAAAATAAAAATATAATTATGTGTATAAAAGAGTGCTATAATTATATAAATTAATAACCATAATTAATCAAATTAAAATACACAAAATAAAAATAAAATACTTAAATATATAGATATATATACTATAAAGGGCATAAATGCAAACTTGTAAAAATACGTCTCATAAAAATAAATAAAAATCACAGAAAAAATCTTCATAAAATAATAAACATTTTTTATTTTATAACCTAAAATCAATAAATTCATTTACTATTTTATTTTGATTTTTCAAATAATTTCTACTCTGAATTTCCTGATTGGTCCACGTGGACCAACCAGGCGCGGTCTAGAGTTGACCCCGGTCAACTCCCCCGACCAAAGCCTGCCACCTCTGACGCCCGCGATTTTGCCCCATTTTCAAGAAATTCTCGCGCTCGATCCGCTTGTCCTCGCGCCTTGATTCCTTCTCGGAAGTTCATCCCCAATCTCCACTCTCCCACGCCATGTCTTCGGATCCAGCCATATCCTCATGATGCGCGCGTGGAGCTCGCTTGAAGAAGACGCCATCGCCTCCTACTTAAACCACCCGCCGTCTTCGAGCCCAAGTTTGAACCCTCCTTAGCCCTTTAATCCTCCTCCCTGTAGCGCTCTTCGTGTAGCCGGAGGTGACAGCTCCGCATCCACACCTTCAGGCGAGTCGAGGGGGCTCTGTAGCGGCTCCGCCACCTCCGCCGACCACCGGCGTCGAGGTTCTTCTTCCTCAGGTAGTCCACCTTCGAGGCATCCATTTTTCCCGTTTCTTTTCGTTTCATTTCATTTCCCTTAGCTTCAACATCAAAAATCCCAAAAAATCTTAGCGTCTCGTCATTCGATCCATCTTCCATATCTCATCGCCGGAGCGCACCTCCGGCTGTCGCGCATCCACCTTCCATCGATCATCTCCGACGTCCACAGCACCACCGCGGGGTCCAGGCAGTTTGCCCTGGACCCTTTCACCCCTTTTTGCAGGTACCTGGAGCATCACAGCGCCTGGGGGCTCGGATTCGACCTCCGCCGGAGATACCTGGAGCTTCGAGCTCCGTCGCCTTCGCAACAGCACCTAAGAGCTTCTCCGGCGATTTTGAGAGCCCCAGACGCCAGAGCATCACCTCAGGAGTCTTCCGGACCTTCTTGGAGCGGCCCAGACCACCGGAGGCGCGTCAGCTCGCCGGAGGAACTTCGCCGCAGCGGAGTTCTTCCCTGTTCTTCCTCCGTGTGTCTCCACCGTCCGATCCTCGGCCCGCTCCAGATCAAGCCGCAGCCGTCCGATCTTGGCACGCGTCGTCCGTCGATCTCTTCGCCAGATCTGATCCAAGCCGCTGATCGCTGAACCGTCATCGCGCGTTGTGCGTGCGCCACGTGGATAAGTGAGCGGCTCTCCGCCGTTCGATCGCGCACGAGATAAGGCGTGGGTATTTTGCACTTTCCCCTCGCCAAATTTTGTATTTCATTTCAGTCCATAAACTTTAAGCTGTAGTTTAAATATTTCTGTAATAATTGCAATTAGAACCCCGTAGTTTTCTTATTTGCACCTAGGTCCAATCCACGTCACCTCACGTGTCCGTGCGCGTGAGGGGGCTGGGTATTTTGCAGGGACCCCCCTGGGGTTTATTTATTTCACGTAAGTCCATGAATGTTTGCTTTAAGTTGTAATATTTTGGAGAAACTGCATTGAACCCCTTGGAACTTTGTAATATTGCAAAAATACCCCTTCCAGGCGCGTGCAAGTCACGCGCCCTGGTGGGTAAATTGCTCAGATACCCTTGCGGGTTTTGTTATTCATCTTTAATCCTTAAAATGCAAGTTTCAGTGTAACCTTTTGTGGAAAAATTGCGTGTATGCCCCTGGATGTTTGATATATTGCATATATGCCCTTGCCAGGACTGTTAATGTTTGGATGTTTGGTCTAATTATTTGATCTATCATTTTAACTCCAAAATTTCTCAAATTTTGAACTTAAACTCCTGGACATGTGTACTTTTACGCCACATATTTAGTTTTTGATTTTACTTGATTTTCATATTTATTAAGAATCAAAAACTTGCTATTTGTGCACTGTCTAGTTTAGAAAATACCAAAAAAATATTAAAACTCCTCCAAAAATTCCAAAAAAATCACCCAGTGTCTATTTTATCCTATTTTAGTGTCAGTCCAAAAACCACTGAAAATCTCAAAAGAAAAACTTAAAAAAATTCGAAAAGACTCAAAAACTTCAAAAAAATCCAAAAAATCAAGGAAAACTCCAAAAATCAAAAACTCAGTTTCTGTTTGTTCCTTATTTTGTCCTTTTTATTTGAAAAATAGTGTGAAAATTTTGAGCTACTGGTTGCTATTTTTAAATCTCATTTTATTCACAGCCAGCCTTATTTGCACTGTTTTGCTTTATTTCAGTATTTAAAAATACCAAAAACACCTTGAAAATTTTCCAAAAATCACAAAAACAGTAAAAAACCCTAAAAAGACTAAAAACAATTTGTTTCTGAATTTTTGGTAATTTTTACTTAGTTTTATAAATATTCTATCTTGTCTCTTATTCCATTGTCTTTAAATTCCAATATTGAAAAAGAAAAAAGAAAAATATAAAATATAAAATTATAAAAATCAGAAAATTAAAAAAATCAAAATATAAAATTAAAAAAAATTAAAATAAAAAAATTAAAAATTAAAAACCCACAAAAATTGTAGTTGCTTGCTTGCTTAGTGTAGACACTTTACACACACACACTTATGCTTCCACTTTTTGTGAATTACCCTGCTTGCTCCCTGTGTTCGAACTCTCTGCATACTTGCTTGCTATACATTTTGTGCAGAGTTAAAAATAAATTTTAACTCCACATTATTTCTAATTTATTGATCTTTAGTGTGGGTTAATTGTTGATTAAATACAGGTTTCATTTGAGAGTCGCCACAGCGACGGTTGTCTCCGCCTTGTGTGAGACACCAATTTAGGCTCTTGTGAAATTCGTGTTTATCACCGTCCTTCCCCATGTGCGCCGTCAGAGGCTTAGTTTTTGAGCCGATTTCTTGGCTTTTTCCAGCCAAGCCTTTCACTACTTTGCCTCACACCCTTCTGCAATCTTCTTCCCCTACCAACCACCTTGCCCGCCTTGTGATTTCCTTGGAGATTGCATCACTGAAACGCTCCAGAATCCTTGGTCTTTGGACCCCTGTCGCCTCGGGTCAACCAACTTAAAACCAACCCCCCATCTTTCGATTCGAATTCGAACACCTTCGGTCCACCCTTCCTAGCTCTTCTTGTGCTCCAAGCACTCGTGGAGGTGACAGCTCTCACGCCGTGCGTTCAGCCAGGGCAGAGGAAGTCGGAGGCGCTTCCACCACCTCTCGCAAAGTCGCCGGTCGAGGTATCTTCTTCCTCTGGCTCCGGCCATCGAGGACCATCTCCCTTGAATTTCCTTGCACCATTTCATTCCTGTTAGTCTAGGGATCGAAAAACTACAAAAAAACCTAAGTTCCATCTACGCCTTCGCCAAATCATAGTCCTACGCCGGAGCGCACCTCCGGCCAACCATCCCCACTTCGCCTTTCGCGTCGATTAGGTCCACCTGAGGTTCAGGCAATTTGCCCTGGACCTCTTGACTATTTTTTGCAGGGTCAAAGGACGTTGACTCGCGCCTGGGTGCGTTTTTGATGCTCGCCGGAGCTCAGCCGAGCTCCTTAGCTCCGCCGATCACCTGCGAGCGCCACGGCCATCGCCGTGCCCTTTTGGTGCCCCCAGGAGAAAGAGAAGGCCCCCAGGAAGCTCCAGCCGCATTTTGAAGCCAAGAAGCCCGCCGGAGACGGAGCTTGACCTCGGAGAACCTCGGCTCGCCGGAGTTCTTCGTTGTTCTTGCTCCGGCCTTCGCCACCGTTGGATCGAGGTGGAGTTCCAGATCGCGCATCGACCGTCGGATCTTCCGCGACCAGCCACCGTTGGATCTCTTTCTGAGATCTAATCCCAGACGTCGAAGCGAACCGTCATCGGCCGTCCCCGTGCTGCCACGTGGATAAGTGGCACGTTCCCTGCCGCTGGATCGCGCTCAGCTGCCAGCCGTTGGATTCGCGCCACGCGTCATCTGCGGATCGTCCGAGCGAGGGTATTTTGCATCCCCACCCTCGCACTTTTTGTACTTATTATTTAGTATTTAAACTTTTGTCTGTAGCGTATTATTTTTGGAGTATTTGCACAAAGACCCCCAAACTTTATATATTTGCATCCAGGTCCTTCGCCACGTCACCTCACGTGACCTGTACACGTGAGGTGTGGGCATTTTGCAAGGAACACCTCGGTTATTTGTGTATTTTGTTCTAGTACTAAAACTTTCGTATCACGTGTAAATTTTTTTGTGGAAAATTGCATGTATGCCCTTGGATATTTGAGAAATTGCATAAGTAACCCTGCCAGGACTGTTTAATGTTTGGATGTTTGTTGTAATTATTTGAAGTATCATTTTAAGTCTAAAAATTCCACAAAAATAGGGTTTAGTTCCTGGACACGTGTACTTTGACGCTATCATTCTAGTTTTTGATTTTATTTTATTTTTATATTTATTAAAAATCAAAAACATGCTTTTTGTGCACTGTCTAGCTTAGAAAATGCCAAAAAAATATTAAAAGGTCTTGAAAAATTCCAAAAAATTTACCTAGTGTCTATTTTATCCTATTTTAGTGTCAGTCCAAAAACCACTAAAAATCTCAAAAGAAAAACCTTAAAAATTCGAAAAGACTCAAAAACTTCAAAAAAAATATATAAAATCAAGGAAAACTCCAAAAAATACAAACTCAGCTCCTGTTTGTTGTATATGTCAGTAGCTTTATTTGAAAAATAGTGTGAAAAATTTTGGTTACTGGTTGCCATTTTTAAATCCCATTTTACTCACAGCCAGCCCTTGTTTCACTGTTTTGAGTTATTTCAATAATTAAAAATACCAAAAACACCTTGAAAAACCCCCAAAAATCACAAAAACAGTAGAAAATCCTAAAAATATCAAAAACATTTTATTTTTGAATTTTTGGTTATTTTTGCACATTTTTATAAATATTTCATCTTGTCTTTTATTACATTGCTTTGAAATTCCAATATTAAAAAAAGTATAAAATATAAAATATAAAAATCAGAAAATTAAAAATCAAAATACAAAATTGAAAATTAAATAAAAATTTTTTTTAAAAAAATTAAAAACCCACAAAAATCTCCTTGCTTGCTTAGTGTAGACACATCACACACACACTCACTTGAGCACACTCTTGTGAATTACCCTGCTTGCTCCCTGTGTTCGAACTCTCTGCATACTTGTCACTATACACCATTTGTGCAGAGTTAAAAATAAATTTTAACTCCACATTATTTCTAATTTATTGATCTTTAGTGTGGGTTAATTGTTGATCTATCGCATTTTATTGTGGGTCGCCACAACGACGTATTTAGACCCTCGATAATCTGCGGTTATCACTTATCTGTTGAAATTTTTATGCAGATGGAGCCGGGCCCAGCTGATCGTTCAGTTCTTCACCAGCAGCACGAGCACCATTCATGTGCAGTTTGGTTGGAGGATGTAAGTATCAAAAGATTTTTTATATACGATCTTAACCTTTGTTATACTAAATACTTTTCCTTTGTGGCTTTACAGGTGTCTAGGTGGCTACGTTGTATGAGACGCGAAGGTGCACTTCGTCGGTCACAGTTAGATGAGAGATTGGTGGAGCACATATACACTGCGGGCTTTTTGGGGTGCTGCAGCTAGAGTTTATTTCATTGGATTGGCATTTGTTGACTGCACTGCTAGAGAGATGGAGACCAGAGACGCATACTTTCCATATACATCATGGGGAGATGACCATTACTCTCCAAGATGTTGCCGTCTTGTTGGGATTGAAGATAGACGGGCTTGCCGTGATTGGCAGACTACTTCGCCGAGCTGGGCAGATCTTTGTGAGAGATTGCTAGGCATTCGACCACATAGATCGGATATTGATGGTGCTCGCCTACGGATGACATGGCTTCAAGAGCACTTCTCTGAACTCCCTGCAGATGCAGACGCAGATATGGTCACCAGACATGCATGTTCTTACATTTTGCAGTTGATTGGAGGGATTATTTTTCCTAACAAGTCAGGAAACTAGGTGTCCTTGATTTACTTACCACTTTTGGAGGACTTATCAGCATGTGGAGCTTATAGTTGGGGATCTGCGTGTTTAGCTTACCTTTACAGAAACATGTGTGTGGCATTGAGGGCGGAAGTAGTAGAGATTGGTGGCTCGCTTATCCTCCTACAGCTATGGGCCTGGGAGCGATTTCCTCACATCGCGTCTGTGGTACATAGACGACCGTTGTGGCGTGGTAGTCCATTAGGTTGTCGCTGGAGAGCAGAGTTTGACGTCACATCAGAGCCTACCCATGTTGTACGACTTTACAGGGATGCTTTTGATCTCCATACTCCTGATCATGTAATGAATTAACTAGCATTTACTACCTCATTTACTGTTTTTGGTGACACTACTTATGTGACAGGTTATATGGGAACCATACACCGTTGAGATTATGAGTTATCTCCCTCCGTATTGCCTAGGCGGGCAGGATCTATACACTGCTAGAGTATCTCTTATTCATTTCTGCATCGTGGAGTTGAGTGTTCCCGACAGAGTCCTACGCCAATTCGGTGCGGTCAAGGAGATCCCAAGCCAGTGCGACACATCTACGCATCTTCACAGCATTGATCTTCGAGGGAAGACATCGGTCGATTGGGTACAGTTCCATGCAAACTATGTACAGATGTGGAATAATCGACGTGATTATGTGGGCTACCATACCAATTGGACACAGAAGTGATGACGTATATGGAGATTACATGGCATGGTACAACCGCATCACACGACGATTTCTAGGGAGACATGGATGCGTACTCTATATGGTGGTATGTTAGCGTCACTTCCGTTGATTTACTTATCATTTTTCTGGTGGATTTATTGTCATATTTTTTCATTTTGCATGTGACACGATTAGATGAGATTGTTCACCTTGTGGGACCTAATGAGGATGTGATCCGATTGGTGACAGACACTCGATGCCTTCTTAATGACTCCATCCAGCGACAATTCAGAGATGGACTCCATGATGATGAAGACGATGAGGAGGGAAGACCGACCGAGGGTACATCTTCACAGAGATATGGGCATGACGTGTACGTAGAACACGAGGAGGATGAGCACAGAGGACGTATAAGCATCGGGGGTGGAATACCAAACTCCTAATGTTGAATGCGAGTCTGCTAGAATACAAGAAAATCCACCTGCACCGATGAGAGAGAGTCCACAGACCGAGCCTGGACCATCGCATCGCCATTCACCATTACCTCCTTTAGAATATGATGTAGTGGTTGATGAAGAATTCTCGCAAATTGAGCACATTGATCGCGACATTCTATTGACTTCTTTTTTAGATGAGCCAACTACGACACTTCCTCAACAAGCACCTCCACATCGTAAATATGTCCGAAGGAGACGACGCATGTGATGTTATGACTTGTTATTGGGTTAATGTTGTCTTTTCAGGGTTCATGTGAGTGGAGATTGTTGTTTGGACTTTTTTTGTATTATGGTTGTTGTGCCTTGTTTGTGTAAATATTGTAACTTTTGAACCTCGTTAAGTTTATTAAAACCTAATTGTTTCTATTGAATTTAACATTTATGATTTCTTATGTAAGCATGTAATTTTTAAAGATTCAAATGTTGCATAGATATCTAGAAAAACAGACGCCACATAAAACTGTGGCCTGCTGTTTTTTGGCTGCCTGCACTTGAAGCTGCATTTACAAGAGGCGGCCTTTGCGCAAAGCTGCCTCTTGAGGAGGCGGCTTTTGCTAAGTGTAAGACGCCTTCTCAAGCGGCAGCTCCCATACGGTAGTTAACTAAAAAATAAACCACGTCGTATAGGGCCAATATCAATCCGAGATGGTTGTATAGGTGAATTTTTCTCTTCCTTCTTTGCACAAACCTAGTCCCCTAACCTGTATTTGTTAGAGCCCAATCCTCTTACGACTCCTCCCAGTTCCTAACCAACCCATGTATGCCCTACTTAAACCTAAAGCCTCCATTGTCAAACCATCATCTGCCATTATCTGCAAAGAAAAAGAGAGAGAGAGAGAGAGAGAGAGAGAGAGAGAGCCAGAGATCAGGGGAGGTGATAGCAACCCTGATCCTTCAGGTGAAGACCTCTTCAATGGCGAGATCTAAGGTCTAGCTAACCTCGTTGCTTCTTCTCTCCGACGAGCAGCTGAGACTCGTCGTCGCCATGGCTTGAGGTAAAGACTGGAGAGATCTTCAAGCTCCTTCATACCCAAGTGATTACCCCTTGCACCTTCTTCGTTTTGCTCCTCTTCTCTTCTCTGAATCATACTCCATTCCCATATCAACTCAATCACCATCTCACTGCCTCCCTCTCCACCTTCCCTTCTATCTCATCGCAACCCCTCACCATCATGCCCCCCTCCTTCACCAATAACAGGAGCCACCTTGCCTCATCTCATCTTATGTGCTAAATCGATCAGGTTGTGGTGTTGCACCTCGAGCATCATGCGCACTTGCGAGAATAAGAACATGGTCGTGTGCCAGTCTTTGACCACCTGAGGAGGAGCACGTAAGCCCCAGCTACTAGTATCGACGAAGAAGACATCAAGAAAATGACTCCCCCGATTCAAGCTACAGGAACCCTACGACCAAGAATTGTAGCCATGATGGTCGGTGATCCGTGCATAAATCCCCGTCATCGGATAACGCTTAATCGTACACATCAAATTACTTCTAGACCTCTTATCTGAGCATATCGCCTCCAGAGATTCGAAGCAGCGCGAAGCCGCTACGTGGAGCCAAGTAATTGAACTAGTCGCGCCTCATGTGCAAAGCATGTACACCGATGTATTTTGCAGTAGAGCCCTTGCACGTATCCAAAATTGTACAGAAAATTGGTAACGTATTTTATGCACGTTGTGGGAAAATTATGTCCTCGCACTTCATAGTATGCATGCATATACCCTCGTACGAGGTTAAATATTAGAGATCACCCTAGAGGGCTTGGATACTTGAAGAAATCACCCCATAACGTCCAATTAGCAAACATTTTTATTGATTTTGTTTACATTTTGGTCCCTAAATCTCATTTATTCATAACTTGCACGTCTATTGTTGGATTTTTTTACATTTTTATGTCGATTTGAACCTCATTTAATCCTCTATCATATAGAATACTTAAACATTCATATGGTCAAATTAGTTGACATTAACAAATTAAGGATGTGTATCTGTCAATATTGAGTACCTATATTTTCTATGATGATTTTTAGTGCTTAATTAATGATGCGATTGAGGCAATTGATTTGGGAATTATTTAAACATTAATTGAACATATATTTCTATCACTAATTGGTCAGTAGGGTTTGGTTGGCTCCTAGATTGAATTGCTCGCACCTGCATCATTTATTTTTGCATTTCTCGTTTGGCATTCATTCTTCATCATTTAAAATTCCAGAAAAAAATAATATGGCATTTTATTTATTTTTATTGTCCACATTGCATAGGATTGTTTTCCCTACGTTAAAATATTTGTAAAATTCATGCATCATATTTTTATTTAAATTACTGCATCTCATTTCTTAAATTAATTAATTACATTTGTATTTAAAAACCAATAAAAAATTAAAAAAATACAAAAATCCTAAAAATATTCTTTTTTGAAAACCTAGTTATATGGATCATATGAAAATTAATTCTGAACTTTCATATTACCTCATCGAATTTGACCTTGGGACTTACTTAGTAAAATAAATAATCTAACCGCATTGAGATTTAATTCTTTATATTACATCTCGATGTGGTCATTTTTTGCATACCTTGAATTACCTGGCTACAACAAAAATGACAAATTACTACTGGTGATTTTGGGACTGTCAATGTGTGAGCAACTATATGCGATAAAAAAAATTTACAAATTGAAATTATAAACTAGCAGTCAAGAATCATTTTTGAGCCTCTTCATCTCATCACCATCGACGTTTTTATCATAGCAATCTTAGTATCATTTTTCACTCTTAGCATTTTAAGATGTGATATAACTAACTTGTGATATCTACGGTAATATGTTAGTCCAACATAAAATAATTATTTTCTAATTCAATTTCATCTTTTTTTCATTAATCAAAATACTCAAAGGCAGATGTTTCAACACATTTAAAGGCATGTGTACCAAACAAATAGGTGAATGTCATCCTATCTTTATCTTCAAGATTGGTGGCTATTTGACTATAGCTCGAGTGACCATTCAAAAGTTATAATCATGCCTTCCTTGTCAGTCTTTCGATGATTGGCCCATTAAGTGGTCCTTCTTCGTTGCATCATTGAGGCTTCGACAGTTAACACAGGCATGCCACGAGCAGTGACCATCTGAATAATCAACTTCTTCAGGACCATAGATAAGGTGCTCACTCATTTGGAATTGGAGATGGTATAGATAATCCATATCACACCATTTGGTGGTCTCTTTCTTAAGAACCTCATGTAGGTTTGGGTTCTGTCTGCGTTGACACTCATGGGGCATCTTACCATCTTTGTTCAAATATATATGGTGCGAATAGAGCAAGATTAATCTCTTGGAGTACGATAACATTGTAGCCCATCACCTTATGGTTCTTCTCCAAGAATCTCTAGCAAGCGAGACTTATGATCTTCAACCAATCATGAACCAATGATGATAATAAAACTATTCAGTGGGCTCATTTGAAAGGTTTGCTTCATGTTATGTCGAAGTGTCATGAGACTAGCATTGTTGGAGACATTATAATCTCTACCTTTGAATGTTTTGGCTAAGTGTTGGTGGCAAATTGTGTATCTAGCAACACACCTGCCAACCTGCATTTTGTTCAAGAGTTGGATTACAGAAGATGTCGAGAAAATAAGAGATGACATCATTCGATTTGGTTATTTTCTAACATTTAGACTGACTTGAATGAACAAAGTTCGAAGAACACATGCTTACCTCTAAGTGGCCTAAATACGGGAGACGTGATGCAACTTTCAATATCTATCTCAAATATCATCCTCTTCAAATTGAATACATGATGATAGACATATCCAAGTTGTCCTCTCTATATGAGAGTAGAACATGTGTCTATATGTCTGAATGTGATAATTCTTTAAGATGAATTTTTTCAATGAAATCACAATTGACCATCAAACTCGAACTCATCGTATTGTTTTTTTTAAAAGCAATCCTTTGTGCATCATCATTGACCATCTCTTCTCGTACACTTTCATCTTAAGCAAAAAAGCATACCTTCCCATTTTTAGAATCGATAGAGCCTCTATAATATGCAAGAAAGATCTAGTGAGGATGGTCAGGGTAAGTCACAATTGTTTAAGATAATCTATTCCAGAATAGTGAAGTCCATGGTGAATTGTAGGCCATCAACATTCATGTTAAGGTTCCTAAGGATTCCCTCTGTCCTCTTCATGGATCTATCAACAAACTAAAGGGTTGCACAAGATTTCCTAAGAGGTCATAACTCAAGCTTGTTGAGCAATGAGGAAAGCATGAGATTGATGCCGGAACTACTTTGAGAAATCTATCAATTGACATTTGTGTGCCCCTAAGTCTATCCTTGTGATAGGATGTTCTTGAATGCATGCAATGTGGCTTTGGTTAACACATGCTCTCGTGTTCTTGTGTTACTTTTTCTACTCTTTATTTATGTGTGCACCCAGTTTTTGCATACTTTCATGCGGCAGGTATTCTGTTCCAAATCCTTGTGAGAAGTGTCATGAGGAAGATACGATCGTAACACATTTGCCCCATTTTGAAATCACCTATTTTTAGGGTTTTCTTCCTAAAAAAATAAGGCATCGGAAATCTATTTCAGCAGTTGAAACATATGCAAAAACTTCATCATTATTATAAACAAAATAATTTTATGAAATATGAATCCTTGAATTATCAAAAACATAAATCTTAATTTCGGACCCGATCTAGTATCCCATTTGAATAAATGCATCCCATTTTGTAGTACTTTTTGATACCTTTCCAATGAGCTTAAGAACATCAAAAACGGACATTGTATGCAAAAGTTAAATGTGAAATACGATGAATTGTAGTTTTTAAGCCATGAAGCAGACCCTATAAAAGGTTAGCCACTTCATTCAGGTCTGTTGTTGGGGACCCACTAGAGCTCCATCGATGCCACCGATGATGACCTTCGATCAACGAGCTGAACATGCCGCTTTGAAGAGTGTGTTAAGTCATCATTGTGCTTGTATGCATTCCACGTGAATCACCTGAAAACATCATTTTTGGAGTAGAAGGCAAATTTAGGGAATGACCCTGAAGGTATGGATTTCATCATCTCCATCTTGTTGTTGGTCCGTACGTCTCATTTACGTTGTTTTTCTCGTTGATTAATAACCAAGAACATCCAAAACCGCACAAGCAAATCATTTTCTTTTCTCATTGTCGACTTCTTTTGCAATTTTTAAGAGTTCTAGTGGGTAGAAAATTATGAAATCCATGTCATATTGATCCTTGTTGAATGCTCTATCTTTGTATCTAATTTGTTTTAAAATTGGAGAAAAAAATTGGATATAAAATCCCAAGTCGACCATTGTTCCAGCATTGATCGATCGGTGATGTTGTGCTGATCTATCAGCACTAATGGATTGATCGATTAGTGCTTGTCATTTAAGTCTTTTAATGAATTTTAATGAGTAATATGTTAGCGATTAACCCCTAATTGATCATATATCATGTAAGACACATGTATAACTCCAAAACGTAAAGAACATGTGAATCATATATTAAGTATATTAGAAAAAATAAAATGTATGGCAAATGATGGACCATGGAGTTTGATTGATTGATCGTGGTGATCGATCACTCAAATCCAAATGATCGACCAGTTTTGATCGATCAGTGCCTACTATGAGTGTCATTCATATCCATTAATCAGTAACATAAGTGTAGTAAGATCCTCTATAAACTAAATCCTACATAGTTGAAATGAAGATCTGTGTTAGTTGATCTAAGATAACTCAAATAAAAATGACATGGGTAGTAAGTGAAATCATGATCTCATTATGTGATAAATGACATCTCATCTATGCTGCAATTGTAGATCTTCCTACATGTTTGTGCTTGGCTCCACAGTTGAGGTTTCTCCCATGTTGAGGTTGTCTCTCATGGCGTGGTTTCCCCGTGATGTTTTGGGTAGTTAGAGATAGTGACTGCAAGGGATGTGTATGCACCCTTAGGTCCCAAGGTAGCCTCAACCCCAATACCTTGTGTGGGCTAGAAGACACGTAGTCCAACTGTGCAACGATGTAGTTCTAGTGGTTGTGTGACAACGTTCGAGGACATGTGATAGGTACTCTTGTCTTCACTTTCAGTCATAGGATTAACATGAGCAGCTAATGAGGGTCAATCACTTGAGTTGGTTATTTATATTGGTTCCATGATAGAAGTTCTAGGATGTGGTTAGTGAAGGGGATGTTCTTAACGGTTTGCCCCATATATTGGAGAAAAAACGGGGTGCAGCTGTTGGTTTCCCGACTACAGTTGAGTGTGGTGAATCCGATCCTTAATCACGGATCCTTAATTGAGTTATGCTTGTTGATGAATCTCCATTTTATCACCTTTTTCTTTCATTTTGGCCTTAGATCCCTAGTTAAATGTATGTATGTATCATTAATTGTACAAAATAACACTAATAAATTGTAATAAATATTGTATGAATATTGTCTTTAATTCCAAATTAAAGAATAAAGGCAAGAAAAGAAAAAGAATGAAGTGTCCAAGATACTGAGTGACTCGAGACCCGGTCATTATGATGACTTGGTCGATAATGAATAAAGTATGGGGAGATAGGGTAGACCAATTTTACATAGAAGAACTCAAATCCCTAATTCTTTTTAGTCAATAAATAGGATTTTGGGGCCCATTTTATTCTTTATTATTTACATCTCAAGTAAATAAATCTTTAACATGAAAAGTGTACCTAAAAATACAAAGAAAAATATAAAATGTATTTCACTCAAAAATAATACACAATGCACCGAGGACACTCATAACAAAAAGCCGCAAAGAAAACCTCCCAAACATGTATCTCCTCCATACATACTCAAAGTTGACCAAACTCATTGTATTGTATATACAATTTAATTATCTATTTAATGAGGGTGGTTTCGTTTAATTTGGAGTTAAGATGTAGAAGTTGGCTTTTGGTCCCTGTTGTACTATATATATGTATATAATATTCATTATATTTATTCTTTATACTTTTCACTTTCTTATATATTTTTATACTTGTAAAATTTATTCAAAATACATCTAAATAATAAAAATAAAATAAAACCATTAAAATTCATCAAAATAAATAATATAATATAATATAATATATAGGTAAGCTACACCCATATAATACATGTATCTATTTATTAAAGTAAGTATGTAAAATTAGAAAAATACAATTAATACAATAAAAATATGTAAACATGAAATTAAATACGTTATAAATATATAATATATGTATATATAAGTAGATTACAAAATAAAAATAAAATACACTAAATACAGGTACATATACCTATGTATATACATGAAAATATTAGCATCTAATAATTAACATCGTAAAAATAAATAAAATCATAATAAAATACAAAATAAAATAAGAAAAATTCCTATTTTAAATTAAATAAATTACTTGGTATTTCTAATTGAATTAACTTGGAATTTACCCCGACCTTTTTCCTAATTGGTCAACGTGGACCGACCAAGGGTCGAGTTTTATTGACCACGGGTCAACGGTACCTCTCGTACCTCTGACTTTTGTTATAGTCACATGAGGTCGGTCTTCTCCCAATTTCTGTATTCTACCATACCCCTCTTCTTCTCGATACCTCCATCCATCTCTTTCTCCATCACACCTACATCGCGTTGACTCCATAGCTCCCACCAATCCTTTCCCTCTCGCACACGATCCTCTCCACCTTCATGTCCCTCATCACACCTATAAATAAAACCTCGCATGCTCCTTTTGAAGTTTGTTCCCCCTCTCGCTACTATAACCATAAAGGGAGATACCTGGCGTTGATTCTCGATGACAGCTTGAATATCCAACCCTCTCGGCATGGAGAAATTAATAGAGGGAGGAGATCCAAGGTGTTGTCGAAGCCTCTCCAATAAACCTTCCCTCTGCTCCCTGGAACCCTAGGTAGAGCTGCTTTCTTTTGCTTTTTACCTTGTATTTTATTCATGTAGCATAGTATAGCTGTTAATTTTAGTAGTTAATTGCTAGATTAGTTTGATTTCATCGAATTAGATTTACTGGAGCTTCAGCTCCAGCTTGAAATTCATCATGCTCTACCTTGTTTCCACTCATCATTCTGCATCGCCTACTTTACACGTTCCCCCTTGTTTCCCCCTCGATTCTGCAAGAATCGAGGTACTTTAAGGCCCCTCCTTCACCGACCACTAGAGCCTCCTCATCCCGCTCATCCACCATGCATCCAGCTTCAAGATAGGGTCGATCACGACCCTCTCATCCTCCTCTATCTTTCTGAGCATGACCCAGAGTATAACAGTACCTGGAGCGTCATCTTGAGGTCCATGTCGAGAGCTCCTGACAATCAGAGGTCCAGACCCCCTCCGTTGGGGCCTGGACCATTTTGAAGCATCTTACGAATGCAGAAGGCGTACAGGAAACTATGGAGCCCATCGGTTGAGCGATTGGAAGCTCAAGACGAGCGAAACCATCGATCCAAGCTCGCCCAGGAGCTTGTCCTTCATCGTTCTTACAAGCTGTCCATGAACTGTTGGATTGAGTCTCCATGCCAGATTCTTTCTCTGCCTTTAGATCAACAACGAAGCGGTACGTGATTGCCGTTGCATGATCGACCATGTGGCGTAACGAGAGTGCCCGATCTGCACCTTGATTGGGTAATTTATAAGTAACCATCGTCATTTATTGTATTTCCTTCCAAGTCATGTAATTATTATGTGGCGTTAAAAAAGTTTTGTAAATATTTGCAAAGACCCCCTAGACTTCTTTGAAATTGCAAGTCGGTATGCACCGGCTTACCTCACTTGGAGATCATGATCCACGTGAGGGGCAAACTGCAAGGAAGCCCTCCCAGCTTCTTGTATTGGTTTTTAGTTCATAAAATTATAATATTAGTGTAATACTTCTGGGTATTTTGCACTTTGAACCCTTGTATGTGTTTTTATTTGCGAACATACCCCTTTTAGGCTTATAATTATTTATTTGCTTTCCTGTTTTTATTAATAGCTCTATACATCACTAATTTTGAGAAAACTATTACAGATGCCTTATCTGATGCATATGAATGCAATATTTTTATTTTAGACATTTACTGCATTTTTCATTTATTAAAAAAATATTAAGAGATATTTATCCCTATTTTTGTATAAAAATACAAAAAATAGAAAACCTACTTAAAATTCCAAAAAAATATAGTATTTATTACTATATATTAGACCTTCAAAAAATCATAAAAAAGGAAAAAATAAAATTGAAAAAACCTAAAAACTCTGTAAAAATCAGTAAAAATTCTACAAAAATATTAAAAAATGGTTTCATATTTCTTATTTTGTTTATATTATATAGTATATATTAAAATATTTTAGGAATTTTTGGACTGTTGATCTATTTTTAAAACCCAAAACAGTTCGACCTATTTATTATAGTTACTGTTTTGACATTTCTTTTACATTAAAAATATTTAAAAATTAGTAAAAAATATAAGAAAAATCACAAAAATAGAGAAAAAGTTAAAAAATACAAAAATAATTTATTTTGTAAATGTTGACTATATATAGCTATATTTAAAAACATACAACCCCCTATATACTACATACATATTCTATTACTTTTATACATATTATTATTATTTATTACAAATACCTAATATATATTTTAAACATTTAAAAAATAAAAAAGATCATTCATTTATATATTTCTTATATTTATATGAGGAAAAGGGAGCTACATCAGGATGCAGCTAACCTTAGCTACATCAGGGGCATTTTCATCTTTTTTTTATTTTTTTTTCAAAAATACTACGATGAATATTCATAACTATATCCCTCTAATATGTCATTCAAATTTCGTCATAAAGAGATACTCCTACAGCCTCCATCCAGACAGTCATTTTCTAACGATCACAGATTTGTTGTATTTTACCTGTTATGCATGGAGGTTGTAGAAGTATCTGTTTCTGACGAAATTTGAATGATATATTAGATGGATATAATTATGAAAAAAGTATAATGGGGCTTCCCCTGCGCCGATTTCGGCGTTTTTTGATTTTTTTTGAAAAATATCGCCATGTATATTCATCTCAATATCCCTCCTATATGCCATTCAGATTTCGTCAAAAACAGAGACTCCTACGGCCTCCATCCAGACAATCATTTTTTAACGGTAACAGGAATTTTTAAATCGACACCATCTCGATGGAGGCCGTAGGAGTCTCTGTTTCTGACGAAATTCGAATGGCATATAGGAGGGATATAGGGATGAATATACATGGCGATATTTTTCAAAAAAAATAAAAAATGCTAAAAACGATGTGGGGCAGCCCCATTTTTCTCTTATGAAAATCTATCTTGGTATTTTCAAAAAAAAAGAGATGAAAATGCCCCTGATGTAGTTAAGGTTAGCTACATCCTGATGTAGCTTCCCTTTCCTCTATATGTGTGTGTATATATATATTATCATATATATAGTATTTATAATATACATACTGTTAATAAAATTAAAATATAAAATATAAAAATACTATAAAACATAAAATACGTAAACATTAAATACAATTAAAAACCCACAAAAATCAAAAGACTAAAAAAGTACAAAAATAATTGTTGTTTATTTTTCATTTATTGAACCATATCTCCATTATTCTCCATGGTTCGACACTCTACATACTTATATGCTATAAACATATATTTTGTAGAGTTAAAATAATAATAAATTTCGACTCACTCATTTGCATTGAATTATTATACATTGTGGGTTGATTGTTGTCTTAGTTTGATTGATAAAGTGTCGAGAGCCGAGAGAGGGTCAATACAACAATTGTCAGATCCGACTTGTTAGATGCCACAGCCTACTCCAAGACCGAACGTTAGACACCTCTTGTCGATTGACTAAACAAATGGCATTGTTGTCGGGGAGCAACGTAGGATAGGATTTTTGCACATATCATCCATTTTATTTTTTTTCTTGTATTTTATTCCTTTTTATAATATATTTTTGACCAATTTCTTTGTGGACTTTCTTCCTAGGGACCGCTATGCAAGGGTGATATTCTTAGGAAGGTCAGTGCACCTGAGCTACGTGGAGGTCGGCTCTTTCTTTTTGAGATGATTGAAGAGATAAAGGAGGAAACACACACACACACAGAGAGCATCTTAGCATTGTTTCTATTTTTTATTTTCAGTGAGAGAAACCTTTGTGCATTATTAATTATAATAATACATGTGCTTGGACATTCGGACGCTTGAACTCTCGTGGGCCTATTTTACCAAGTGTATGTTCACTTGAGGGTCGGCTGGATTTTTCTCGCGTTTTTTCACCATCTAACTTTTATCCTCCCTATTTCTTCGTTTCTCACATTTTGAGTTTTCTGCCTTTATATTCTTTGTTTTATGGGAATGAACCCTTAGATTTTGAGAACTACGCGATCAAGTAATACAGGTCCAAACACCTAATATCTACATGTGCCTATAGTTCTATGTTTGGACTTAGATCAAACTTAATATGTTTGTCACGCTAGCAATTCCTACTTAGGGCGATTTCACCGGCTTGCATTCCATATAGTATAGATTTAAATTCCTTACCTTGCATCTAGCATGGAGAGAGATGGGCAGCATTGTAAGTCTTCTATTTGAGCATGCCTCATTTGGATACAAGGGTGAGATTTCCATCCTAGAATCACCTACATAACTTTTCTATCTTCTCTCCCAATTTGTATCACTTAGGAATTAAAGAAAATACAAAAAATCATTAGGCAAATTATTTCTGAAAATACTCAAAAATAAAAATTCAAAAAATTAAAACAAGGGGATTGTTTAATAAATTTGACCAAAAATAAAATTCGTAATGGACTTCATTGTATTGGGTTAATAAAGCTCACATTGTTTTCAAGTACATTCCAAAGTAAGAGAGGCATGACCCATTAGGATTAGAGATAAAATCTTAGTTTGTGGCTACCATGATTATCACCTGAGCTTGGTGAAGTACTGACGCTTCTTGCGTACGTGGGCAAGGAGGGTTTCGATTGCTTACAGACTTAGTCTGGAGTATTGAACATAGGCCACAGCTTCACAGGGGTGTTTGTCTCATCATCCCACATCCGAGTTCCTCACGAGGGAGAAGTATTTGGATTCTCTACCATTGGCTTCCCCAACTCTATTTCTTTGGCTGAGTAGCTGGCCCAGGATCGATATCAAGTATCAAAAAGTGCCCATAGCTTACAAAGGAAGTGTGAAGTACGAGACACTTTTCTGGCAGTACTCACTCTCCTATAGGGTTAACCTCTAAATACTTGCAATAAGATTGAAAACAAAATCGAAAAAATAAAAATAGTGGAACTCTTACGACTTCAAATTGTATGAGTTGGTGAATCCATTTGCATTGTGTTTGTATGAGTTAGATTTTAGGTCAACCATCCAGTCATGCGCACTTGCACCCTTTTCATTTCATATGTTTTCATTTATTTTTGCCTTTCTCATTTTAAGCCTTCTATTGTTTTCCTCTTCATTTCATCTATTGTCCATCACCGTATTCCATTTCTCATATATTTTGCTTCTATCCAAGATGTTGACTCATGGATGATTTAGTAGGGACCCTGATGACACCTACATCGATTTTATGAATTCTACATCTTCAATAATTTGAGTCGATTCCCGAGAAACATGTTTGAACTTTGCGAAACTATCTCCAGACTCATGGGCTTCTTCTCATTCCTCAGTAAATCGGCATCACTCTTGTCCCAACATTCACCCTGTGTGGATGGAGATAGTTTTTAGTTCTTATCAAATGCTCCATTCACACATGTCTGGAATCAACTCTAATTCCTGATCCATCTTTCTTTCTGGTGTCAATGATTGTCAGTCTAAATGGGATACATCTTTCCATGCAGAATCGAACATGGACCCCATGTAGAAAAATTCCTCCGAGTCTGATTCAAAGATGGCTCCTCAGGGAAAAGGGAAGGGACTGCAACAACTGAATTAGAGCCCACAGCCAGATCAGAACACAGTAAACATTCAGCTGCTAGCTTCCGTTCAATCTATCCAGCAATAGCTTACCGATCAAGCTCTTGTCCATGTCGCCTTCCAGGACATGCTCAGTGATATGAGGAGAGAGAGATAACAGAGAAAGAGGAGGAAAGAATGAAGATGAACAGGGAGATGGACCTTGTGGAGGACCAACAGATGAGTAGAGAAGAGAGGCACACAAACCCACGCTCAAGGAGACATACAATCATGGCTCTGACAAGATGACTGAGTGAATACATATCCATGTAGTCCACGGACATATTCAACTTAAGCCTCAGTGATGAATCCATGATTCATCTACTCTATATGGATGTTTTAGCAAAATCCGCTTAATAAATCACTAATTAAAACCCCTTAAAATCAATTAATTAACATTTACTAGTGCTTAAATCAGGGCTCAAAATCTATAAATAAACAACCCTTGTTTTTTACATGAATTAAGCTTATTATTTTTGGTTTAAATAATATGTATTTTAACCTAATTCTTTCTCTAAAATTTCTTTTACTTAATCAACTAACTTAGCATAAAGAATTAAAATCCATAAAAGAATAAGATTAACATAAATAAAAAATATCTGATATTATATATTTTGTACATATTTTATTTTTGCCAATTTTATTTTACCAATTTCGAACCAATTAAAAATCCACAAAAATTAGATTAAGTATGTATATATTGTATATAAATTAATCCACTGATTAAAATCATATTAAAGATACACAAAATCACAAAATGCAAAAATATGTTATTTTCTTATCTATAGAGTACCTCTAAAAATACGCTTTGTGCGGTTGGCCTCTTTGGTTATTGGGTCCTTTATAAAAGTTGTAAATCTCGTCAAGACAAACAACTTTTATGTTGACCACTTTTTGATTTGACTTCATTTACTGTTTCTTTTTTATTGTTCTTTTAATTTAATTATTTTCATTTTTAATTTACTTTATTTAATCCATAATTTTATTTTAATCTCATTTTAATTTTTATTTATTAAATTTTATTTACATTATCTTTTATGCCTTTATTTCTTTTTCTCCCTTTTGTTTTTTCCCCTCTTTTCTCCCTGTGCCTCCTCACTCTCTTGTAATTGTCGTCACCCGTGACCCTCCGCAACTCTCTCCGCCTTTGGTTATGAGCCTCCTCTGCCTCGACCACATCCTCTCCCATAACCATCTTTGAGCCTCACTTCCCCTTTAAATCATCCACCATCTCAACCCTTGACAGCCACCTACCATAGTCAAAACCCAAGCAGAGCCACAACCGGTGATACTGGTCGACATCTCCACTTCTTGGAATAATCCAATGTTTTTGTTAACCTTGCTGTTGCACCCCCTTCGCCGCAACCAAGCTCAGTTCAACACTGGATCTTCGAGCAAACAATGGGAGGTTCCTCCTCCACCAGACAAATTCACCTCAAGTAATATCTTTTTCCTCCCTCCTCCTTCCCTTCTTTTTCCATTGATCTATCCAAACCCGCCTAGCTTCATGTCCATCTTCGACCTTGCAAAGGTCGGAGCTTTTACTCTTAAACCTCCTCTCTCTATCGAACGCCACCACCTTAGAGCCCTCTCTTCTCCGTGCCTCAACTAGACAGCACAACTAGACAACACCTCATTTCACTACCTCCACCAACCACTCTATCCACCACTGATCACCTTTCCCCCACTTGCTCGCCTTCGACGAAGTCCTCCACTTCTCCATCGAACATCACCACTTCAGAGGCCTCGCTCCTCCGCACCTCTATCACGACGCTAACCTTCGACCCATCAATGGTCGATCTCGGCCTCACGAGGCATCCAGCTCTGCTCCACTACCATCAATTGTCGTTGCCTTCCACCACCTTTATGCGGTCCATACTCCTCCCCCTACAGGTCGTTTGTCGATTTGCCTCTAGATCAACGTCGCCCGATGGAGCTCCGTCGTACTGACAAATGTGCCTGAGTGTGTACATTAGGTACTCGTTATAGCACGACATTCAGCTAATCAATCAGAATAGAGAAAAAATCTCCATGAAGAGTGTCTCAGCTTAAATTTATATCTCAAGAAAATCCAGGATCAAATATAGGGAGGCAAAGGAACAACTTTGGGAAAATTCAGAACAATTAGGTCTCAGCTTCTAAATGGTTTTTTAATATTTTTATGCAAAAATAAATGTCAATGCAATACGCTGGTGAATTAAGTTAATAAGATATGCACAACTTAGCAAAATTAATTTTAATGAGAAATCAATTCAATTTAGCCAAATTATATTTTTACTATAAACCCTAATCCAGTGATGAATGCACACACAATGACTGCTCGCCCCTCACCCTCCCCGCACAACCATTACTCCTCTTCCTCCTTTAAATCCATCCTTTATCGATTCACCCATCATCCGCCATTAATCAAAATTGAGGGAAAGAGAGAGAAAGCTGGGAGAGGGGTGGTGATAGCACCCTTCGCCGATGACGAACCCCTCTCCGAGGTGTGATCCAAGAGGTAATCCCTCCTTCTGTAACGATCTCCAAGCTTGCGCTTCAAGCTTCTTGGTCATGTTCCTCGACCACTTCAAAACGATCATCGGAGAAGAGGTGTTCACCCTCTCCATCTTCTAGGTGACTCCAACCCCACCCCCATTTTCTTCATTTTTCCTCTTTGTCTCCACCTTAGCCACTCATCACCTCGAGCTTAGCCAATCACCTTTTTTGTAAATTATATTTTCCATGCGTGGCCGAAGTTGAGAGATCGTGATAGGTAGAAAAGAACGCGTAGAGATCGAAATATGAGATGAGAATCGGGATCGGAGATGAATAAAAAATTGTGATGGATTTTTTAAGATCTAGAAAAATAAAATGACATAGAAGAACAAATGCGAGAAAATAAAACTATGATTAATCTCGGATAAACAAAAATAAGAAGAAAATGCTGGATCTCACCTTAGGAGCGGAAAAGACCTTGATCACCTCGACGAAGGCCAACTCTTTGTCACCGGACGGCTTGGAGGCTAGGCACCCTTCTGTGACCAGAAGACTCTCCGAGATCGGGCTCCTCTCGCCAAAGATTGATCAAGGTGAAAAGATGGAGAAGGAGCCTTATTAATAGCTATAATGAGAAAGAAGTTCAAAATTTTGAAATGAGAAAAAGAGATAAGGAGAAAATTAAAATGAGATAGAGATGAAAAGATAAGTGTCAAAAATATTTACAAAAATTAACTATTTTTTTGTATTTTCGTCGCTTTATTTATTGGGAAATTAAATGTTAAATTTTTTATTTTTTGATAGTTAGTTAAGAAAATTAACTATATACATATTTTATATACAAATATGACATTATCTACGTGGGTAAATAAGGAAATTAGTTTTATTTATTTATTATTTAATTTTTTATTTTAAATAACCCAGAAAACCAACTTTTCACCCGTAACTCCAATAATCATGAAACCATGGCCATTTTAAAGCTAATATAATTTAGAATACAATGGAAGTGAGTTTGGTTCAATTTGAGTTCATATGGAGTCAAATTTGATCTTTCGATTAACGCTTAGTGGCTTTTTCCAAGTGTGGTTGCTTTTATTTTATACATAATTTGATTGTGCGGTTATTTTTGTTATTTAGGATACATTTTTATTTTCAGCTTTGTTTTGAACATTATTTTATTTAAGGTCAATTTTTATTTAAATAAAATAGTGTTAGTTTTATACAAATACACAAATAAGTGAGAAGTATTTACAGCACACATTTTTTTCGATTTTCTGATTAAGGACCCTATCTCCCTCTACTTTATTCTTGGTCGATCAGGTCAAGTCTTGGCCTTCTCTCAGGGTTCAGGTCAGCATGTATCTATTACATATATACAGTCTTCTTTTCTTTTCTTTATTTTTCCTTTCTTTCTTTCTTTATTTATTTTAGGTTAAAATAATATACAAATATACAATATTTACACACTGATGCAAGTTAGTAAGAATATAAAGTTAGTATTATGTACATGTGTTTTATAAGAGATTTTAAGCTAAAATAAATGAATAAAGATGATGAATCACATATTCATCATTAGGCAATCTAAGAACCATAAAAAATGACCACATTGGGAGATTAATATGGAAAATTAATCCTCATTGCGATTGAATTGTTTATTTTACTTGGGCAAGTCCCAAGGTCGAACTTAGGGAGGTAATACGAGGGTATAGAATTAACAATTGAATAATCTATAGATTTCGGATTTCTGAAGAAGAAGCGAATAGTTTTAGTGTTTTTGTATTTTCAACTTTTTATGGGTTTTTATAAATAAGAGATAAAAAAATCAAAATGAGTGAAATACACACCATGAAATGAGGTTATATTTGTGGTTCCTCGAGACACATAGGGTACCGATGTAATTTTCCCATGAAAGCACACATTGGGTGCGTGAGGTATGTGGTTTAGGATGCAATGCCAACCCTAGACTCCACGTGGTTGATCCTGATTACTTCGGTGCACTTGAGGCGTGTGGAACAGATGCAACAAAGCATGAGGTTCGGCTGAGGTTCGAAGCTGCTCTTGCAACTATTGGATGTCTCTGATTAGAAGGTGCTTGTTGCATCTCCTTCTTCTTTCTTATTCTTCACGATGCTCTCTTCCTAGCGGGTGATGCTCAACGCAGTTGAGGGCTTGGCTTGTTAAGGGGGTGGTGGACAAGTCTCTGTCGTAAGCGGCAGATGGAGATGACGATGATGGAAGGTTATGTGAGATAGATCAAATGTAATGGGACAGATACGATGGTGGTGAAGGTAAAAAATCGTCGATTGACTTGAGTTAGGTGAGAAGAAATGAAATAATGGAGAAGATGGCATGATAAGAAGAAAAGAATAGGGAAGAAAGAAGCGAGATGGGTGGGTCACCTGTGATTCTGGAGCAGTGGAGCTCAACTCCAGTATTTGCCTCGATGCCTGATGATGGCAGAGCTTAACTCTTCTCTAGGAATAAGCAATAGCAAAAGGGGGAAGCTCCCTCTCAATCATGTCAAAGATGTCTTCGTTGGAGATGAACGGGTTGATGTCACCAACCCGTATCTACTCTCTCTCTCTCTCTCTAGATTTTAATAAGCACAAAGGCGAATAATGGTGGATGTCATGGATGGAAAACTCATCGGAGGTAGTTTGGGTTGTTAAATAGGGAGCATAGTCATATGTAGAGTCGAGGGGATTAGGGTTTCTTGTGAGAGAGGTTAGCGAGGATAGGGGTTGGTTGTTGACGATGGATTCCTTCGTTCTCGGAAGGGATAATGGAGGTTAGAATCAGATAGGGTTGCAAGTTCGATCAAGAAGGGATAAAGTTTGTTAGGGTTTTGATTGGGATATGATCTGGTTTCCAGGTTGATTAGACGAGGAAGAAGATAATGGAGGTGGTTGGATGTTGGGGAGATGGCTTGGGATGCTTGGAGATTGACGGTGGGAGGGCGAGCGTTCAATGGAGCTGGAGGTAGGATGAGATGCTATATATGATGTTGGATCGGCCATGATCCAATGATGGGTGATTTGCATGTGAGCTGCATGTGAGAGCAGAGGGGTTTACACGGGTGAGTTATGGATCGTTGGATCAAAATCCATCCAACTGTCCGTCTCGAGGGTGCAAAATGGCAAAACGAGTTGACCGGCTCTGAGCGGGTTTGATCGTGCGACTAAGGTGGACTAGTAGGAATGAGCCACGTGTGCAAGACCATTGACTACGACTTTGAACATGAAAAAAATACAAAATTAAATAAGAAATAAATAGAAAATGGACTCAAATGCAGAAATGCTCAACATGAAAAATGTTCCTCTAAATGTGATCTATAATGCACATGAAGGCAACTGGCATGCGGAGTAAAAGATGTGCGTTTTTGGTGATATTTTATGTATATAAAATATCAAAAATTTTAGCTGTTCATCTTTTATTTGTTTTTCTGTGATTGAGTAATGTATGCAAAAATCAAGCTTGCTATGAAAATGATGCAATGGACTCAAATGTGTGTTTTTTTTTTGAATTTTTATAGATCACTTTAATGTTAGAATAAATTAGGGAAGTGAAATATATACAAGTGAACTGGGTTACTAAGCTCAAGTCAGAAATGAGATTTTAAATTGCTTTTATGTTCTTTTTGGATTTTGATTTTTATATAAGTAGTTAAAGCATGGAATGAACTAAAGAAATGGAAACAATCAAAATGGGTAAAATATGCACATGGGATGACATGTTAAAATCAGTAAAGTATAATGCACAGTTAGGTCCTAAAACCCAATTTTCATAAATGAACTCGTATTCTTTTGAATTTGATATTTATTTGTAGATATTTGTATGTACATTAATTAAAAAGTGAGTAAGTTCATTCGGATATTGTATGAGAGAAATATCATTGTTTGTGACTTTTTGCCCTATAATTAGGGTTTGGGTTTATTTCATATATGTACAAGTTAGTATTTTTTAGGTTTTTTCTTTGATTAGGGCTAATTATATGTACACGATGAAGTCTATCTCACGAATTGGAGTTACCATGATTTAAATAAAATACACGAAGTTAGGCAAGAATACGCAGATGAATATGAATGCAGAAATGAATGTTAATTCATGCAAATTATTTTTAAGTGCATGGATGTTAATTTTGTGATATTAACAGATGAATGCATCTAATTTTTGTGGATGAATCTCTATTTCCAGCTAATTAGAGTGATGAATCACATATTCATCTCTATCTTTTGCATCTAATTGTAATAAAGCTTAGGAGGAGCCTTCTTTAATACACAACAAATCAAGTTTTTGTTAAGACATAACATGTTGTACCTATGACATCTGCCCAAAAGCAATGAGGCATATTGGATACACATAGCATAGTGTGAACATATTCATGAAGAGTGTGATTCCTACGCTCGACCACATCATTCTGAATTGATGTCCTAGGTGCAGAAAATCCATGCTTTATCCTAGAAAAATCTCATTCTTTAACTCACCGCCATGATCATTCCATGATCATTAGTTGTATACAATAGTTTGGCTGATACAAACCAATCTAGTGTTGTTGCATATGGACGAGATTTCCAATGTGGTAAGGGGGGATCATGATGGTTTCTCCACACCGAGTTGTATAAACACAAGTGGGTCTCTACTGCAACTAGCTTGGAATATGGGGTTGCATGCTGGATGTTGAACCATTGATTGGTCACCACTCCATGTGATTTTGTGGCATATAAGGAATCAACTGCTCTTGAACATGGTGTATGAGGTAAATGAGAGCGTGTGATGCCAAATGTTTGATGATCATGAGAGCACATGATGCCAAAGGTGCGATGATCTTTATGTCGACCACTTTTGCAGCTAAATCCTCCATATGTTGAGGTAGCTTGGAGAAACTCTCCAACTCTTTCATTTTCTGTAACTCATTGACCCTTTTCACAATTATTATGACATCAATGAGTTGATCGTAAATGATCCCCACATCAGGGACTAGTCCTCATATGGATGTTGTAAATATGGGCACTTGCTAATGGGTTTCGTTTTGATGTGGTTAATTCTTCTGGTAGACCTGTATGGATGATAATGTATGGATATTCTCATCCATCTCTTCGAAGACTGCCCATTCATATTATGTAACGCAATTCAAGTAGCTTTTTCCACATGTGATAATAACATGACCTTGTTAATCAGGGGTGAGTCCATTGAAGAAGGTCTGGATTAGAATCATCTTCATGATATCATGATGCAATTTCTCGATTAAATTCATGAATCGCTCCAAACCTTGTGCATAGGCTCATAGGATAATTGCAAGAAGTTTGCAATATCGCTCCTCATCTATCTGATTTTAGCAAGAAGGTTGGTTTTATTCAAGAACATGGTCCTTAAATCTGCCTACAAAATGACATCTCTCCCCAAGTGTGTAAGCAAGCATGTGGTTTTATCCATCAAAGCTAAGGGTAAGGCTCACACCCTGAATAATCTCGGCTCGTGTGGGGATAAATTAGGGCTCTACTGGTCGGCTCGAATTAATGTAAGAATGAGAATGGCTCTTCTGCAGCTTCACTCTAGTACTTCAATACTAAGGATATGAATGGAGCCTTAAGCTCAAAAGCCTCATTGGTGGTGTGTTGATGTATCTAATGGTGGGTCTCACTTGTCCTTGGGTCTTACGTTTCTTACATGGTCTCAACATGCGATCCTGTTGCACCTCCACCTCTACCTTATCCTTGATTCTAAGCTGCATAACCTTGGATCTCACACATTGTCCTCTCTCCTTTCCTATTCATTATCAAGCATATTTCTTCGATGACATCAGTTCAAATTAATTCGAGGTGGTGAAAAGATAAATGAGTCAAGGAGAGGGTCACCCTCGATTGTGAAGAATGGGAAATATGCCTATGTCTCACCTACGTCATCATTATTAGACTTTAGAAGAGATTCATCCCAATTCGGAGGTGATTCAAGAAGAGGGTCATTTCAAACCAATGATTTTGTACCACAAGAACTTAAAATGTGGATTGTTCAGTAAAAGGGACCGCAAAGTTGGAGAAATAAAATGATCCACTCTACCATTACTAACTCAAAAGTGGCAAAAAGGAGCACAAATGTTAGAGCAGAAAAAAAAGACAAGGCACAGAGAGCACGAACTTACATGTACACCACAAGCACTATACAAATGCATCCCCAATATTTAAGATTCAACTTAGTAAAAATCACAAGAGTTCGACTTACTTAAATCTCTTTAGTCATAGTGCACCTTCTTTGTATGGAGGTAGTTGTCTCTAGTGACGAGTTTATGACTCGAAAACAATTAAGTCTTGTCTGTGTCTTTATTGGAGTAAAAGTTTTTAAAAGTAACTTTTTTGTTTCAAAATTTTTGGTTTTTATTTTGTTTGAGTATTTCAATGAAGTTGTGATGTGGCTCCTTTTCCTTTCTAGAATAAGTAAAGGAAGCTACATGATGCAAGTGGAAAAGAATACTTGATGCTTGGTAAGATGACTCACAATGCTTCTTGGTGCTATCAATATGGGATGTAAAATTAGGATGTAAAGTTAAACTACATGCAAAACGTAGAAAACCGTATTACAAACATAAGTTCTAGCGGGAAAGAATTAACTTCTTTGAATCTGTGCATATGAACGCCTAACGCATTTGAAGTTAAGTACTCTTTATAACCCTATAACCACTCGACCATAGAAATTTTACACTAAACAAGCAAATAAAATGTAGGTATATATAAATTGAAAACAAAGAAAAATAATGGATCGTGAAAATAATAAAAAAAACATGCACGAGCCCCGACCACATACTCGAACACTAGTATCCGAGCTTCTCATCTACTCAGCTCCTAAAAGTCGACCACATCAATCAAGCCAAAAAAGACTCGCAAATATGAGTAGAGATAGTTATACAAAAGATGAATAAACTAAAATGACAAAACAATAAAAAATAACACAAACATATAATGTCACGTAGGAAATGCCTCGGGGATCAGCCTACCTAAGTGTATAAAAATCATGGTCACTAAGTTGACTACTATTGGTTGCACCTCCCCAGCAACGCTGCCATTTGAAAACCACTCTTGGCAGTAGTTTAATATATCAGTACCATTGTAGGATTAGATAAAGAAGTGAAATATCAAAACCCACACAGAGTTATGGTATGAATTAAGTGAAAAATGTGTATATTTTATTTGCAGATATACCAAATTCGAAATTGAGGAAGCCATTTATACTGCGAGTACAAGCATATAATGATAAAGAAAGCATCACATAGAATCCGAAACATTTTTGTTTGTTTTTAAAGAAAAATAAATAAATGTAGATGGGTATCTAGAAACCTAATTATACACACATAATAAGATTATGAAAAAATAAATTGAGCCTCAAAACATCATGGAAAATAGGCTGAATTTTTTTGGACTTAAAATAATAAACTATTCCAAGTCATTTATAGTTTTTTTAAACAGTAATAAATAAGAATGGGTTTATTCACATACATGTATTTTACAAAGAAAATCATGTTCCAGAATACCCAAAAGATACCAAATGATGTGATTTTTTTAAATATCTATTTTTCCTAGATAAAGTACCTAATGGGATGCATAAAGCACATTTCTTTGTATTTTAGAGTTCTCATGAACTAAAGAGAAAATGTAAGTTATATGGTTTTGGAGATTTTCAGGAGTTACATGTAATATTTTTCAAAAATTTTTGGTATAGTGACAAAACAATGCAAAAGGCACTCACTGTAATTTTTGGAATTTTCGACAATTATTTTTTTAATACTTTGAAATTATTAGTTTTTTATTTGATAAATGCCAAGCATAACCATTTTGCAAAATAAGAAGTACAATGTGTTTGTAAAATGATGTGGAAAACCGGGTAATTTTAGCTATATGCGGTGCTTAAAATAAACCAATTGACAATTTAAGAAAATAACTAAGTTTAAGCACGGGCTGACCATTACAATTTTTGCGTCGTGGGATGGTTGGAGTCGTATGTCAGATGGTCGGGAAGTGGCTCAGTAAACTACCTTCTAACGTGGGGGAGAACATGTGATAGAGGGCTTGAGGAAGAAGGTGATTGTGTGGCCCCATCACAATAACTAATGAGAGGAAGATAAAAAAGGAAAAAATTATATGATAAATGGACGATTTTCGAAAAGACTCAAAAAAATTAAAAGGAAAAGTCATTCTCTTCACTTCTCATTCAGATATCATCAACGTGGATTTCGAGTACGGAACTTTGAATACAAATGCATGTATTTTTTCTCTGTTTATTTTTTATTTTTACTATTTGTCTGTTAAGAATTACTTTATATTTTATTTATACAATACAAATTATTAGGCATATATATGTGTGTGTAATCTTTTATCGAAAGAGTTTGAATCCTAAAGAAAAGAGGATAGGTTATTTACAGGTCTAATATGCCTATGAACATATGTTTTTGACTTTTTTATGCATTTCATTTCATATTTACAACTTTTGTGCTTCTTATATTCTTATAGTGTAGTGCATTACCATAAGAAATGTACACACACCAGAGTAGGCAAGTGAGATGTGCCTTGAATTATGTATACAAGTTTCTAAATCATAATGTATCTTAATACAATAGTTTCGGAACACTCTTTTGCATATATGAAAAGTGGTCACCCAAAAATCATCTCTTTAAAATACTATAACTATAAGGCTTAATAAAAAAGTGAGTAGAGTTTGATGAAAAGGAACAATGGAATACTTGGAATCCCATAACTGAAGTTCATATGCTCAAGATATGCATCGTGAAAGATTGACATACATGTGGCTATGGTTTTATTTTTCTTGGAATCTTTGCATCTTGTGATTTTTGACTTATTTATATATTTTTACTCGTACTTTTACTGAACTGATCTAATTCGAATCAAGTCATATGGAGTTTGTATGTGGCCTATAGAAACTCAAGAAGATTTCTATTTATTCAGGGTATTATTGGAACATGTATATCTAACATTTTAAGCCACTTTCTATTCTTCTTTTATTCTACTCTCATTTATTTCAGTTGTATGTTATTTATCTATAATTAACATGTTTTTATTTGCAATATTCTTTGCATATAGGATTGTCTTTGATAAGGATTTTGGTTCAATTTTTTAATTACAAAGTAGATGAATCATATATTCAATAAGGACTATAATGAAATAAATGGGAATGAGGAACACTAATAAACAAGTCTTTGAAGGACTTGTTAGTAAATATTCGAAACTTGATAGGGTTTTATGGTGCCCCCAATCGCTTAAGTGCATAGTTGCATGGGGTCTTGTGTAAACTTTAGGGATAATTACACCCATAACCCTGAGTAATTTCGCAATCTCAATCATAACTCTGTATAATCGTGAATTACATGCAGGACCCCGAATAAATGCTTTGTTTACACCCATAACCTTCCGTTAGTTTAGCTCGTTAACTCAACCAAATACTTGAGTTAATCTAAGCAATCCCTGATCTAATGATTGGGATTGATCAAAAAGTAAAAAAAAGAAAAGAATAATCCCTGATCTAACGATTGGGGCTTGCAAGTTTGGGGACGGACTTGCAGAGCGAGACACAACAGGGGAGTATTGCAGCGGCGGAGGTGGAGGGGGTTAGGCGGCGGGCCAACTGCTTGCAGGGGGGGTCGGGAAGGAGGCTTGACCGGGGAAGGGTTGGCGGCGGGCCAGTTGCTTGCAGGGGGGATCGGGGAGGAGGCTTGAGGCGAGTTGACGGGTTGTTTGCATGGGGAGTCGGGGAGGAGGCTTGATGGGGGGATAGTTGGCGGCCTGCTTGCGGGGGGTGGGGGGGAGGTTGACGGCGACCCAACTGCTTGCAGGAGGGTCGGGGAGGAAGCTTAGGGGGGAGGGTTGATGGGATTGACAGGGGGAAGCGTTGGCGGAGCTTGACGCGGGGAGGGTGGTCGGGGTTCAACGGGGGGTTGGCGGGTCTTCCAGCTACTTGCAGGGGGGTCGGGAGGACGCTTGACGGGGGGAGGGTGGGCCGGGTCCGGGGGGGGGGGGGGGTCGCGGTACAGGGGCTAGGCCGGGGGGTTGGGATGCGGTGGGGCTGGGCTTTCAGAGCAAGGCCGTGCGGGGGGGGGGGACTTCGACCTCGGCCGGGCACGGGGGGACTTTGACCTGGCAGGGTGGGCTTCGACCTTCGGCCGGACGAGGGGCGAGGTAGTAGGGCTTTCGAGCTTCGGCACGGGGAGGGGCTTCAGCTTGGCGGGTGGTGGGGGCCTCAGCTGCTGCTCGATGTTGGCTGTTGTGGATGGTAGGAGGAGCTACTTCACGGGTACAGGCAGGAGTTGTTGCTCTCAGTGACGACCTTGTAGTGGATGACAAGAGGAGCTAGGATTGGCGGCGAGCTTCGAGAAGGGGAGGATCGGTGGTGGGTTGCTGCTTGGAGCTTCTAGCAGGGGAGAATCCGTGGCGGGCTGCCTCGAGCAGGCTTCAACCGGGGAGGGGGGAGGGACAGTCATGGGGATGGCATGTTTTGTAAATATGAATGATATTTAGGGTCAGTGCAGTCTTTTTTAACAGAAATCGTCAAATATAACGGAGGTCTCAAACGGAACATAACACAGGGTTATGTCATGTAAGAGTTAAGCATTACTCGGGGTTTCTCATGTAATTCGCGATTATGTAGGGTTATGATTGAGATTGCGAAATTACTCAGGGTTATGGGTGTAATTATCCCTAAACTTTATAATGTTTTGGGTTGCACAACTACGATTAGATATGTAACATGGAATTTAGATTGTGCACATAGATATATGTTAATCAACTAGGTCATTTCCCTCAACAGGCTTCCTTCACCTCCAATACAATGGAGATCCAATGAGTGCTACCAAGCTCCACCTCTCTCCTCCATTATCTCATGGGCTCGAAATAGGCTGGAAGTTGAACAGGTGCAACATCTTTATTTAGGTCATATCTAGGTCCTCGGTAGTTCACATAGGTCTTGAAGTGATTGGCTGCTCCGAGAGTGCTCCATGGTCAGCTCCAGCCAAAAAAATCGTGTGTTCAATTCCACCTCGAATTTCCCCATATTTTACATGAATAAGAAAGGCATATTAGCAACGATGAATTCACCTCAAGATTGAAGCAGCTAAAAGAGAGCTTCTAGCACATATAAGAAGTTCTTTCATGGTGAGGTTTGGTTGGATCAATCCCACTGCTAGAGGGATTGCATCTCTTGTATGAATGTGTTGATAAAAGGTCAAGAGTCTAACAAAGTTCCTTGTGTTGATTTGACGAAGGATCGGGACATGGTTTGGAGAATTCATCGAAGAGTAACACGAATCTCCGATTAACTCATTGGAAGGGAGTGAAATGATAATGGTGGATCCTATGATGGAGTGCAAACAACATATGGGACTATCTTGACTCGAAGATGGGAGTCAAGGGGGGTAGGAGGTCAATGAAGAGGTGAACTTTCAACGATGGATGAAGTTGAAATGAAGAAAATGTATTACACCCAAAATTGGAGGAATATTCACTTGTGCCATATATGAAGAAAGTATTTCCCCATATACAACATGCCAAACTTTTATTTTAGTTATCACTATACAGAAGTCTAGCCTTTGTCAAGAACTCTCTTTGGAGAGGAGTTTCTGTCCCTTATCAAACCTTTAAGGAAGTCGTTGTCCTGGATTAATGTAAGTTGTTACCAGAGGCAATGGCTAGGGCTTGAACCTTAAGGGTTCGTTTGATTGCAGGGTTGGGCAGGGTTGGGTTGGCCCAACCCAAGGTACCCCTCCTTCCAAACATCCCAATCCTCCTCACAATTTAATATTCACAGAGATACCTCAACCCAACCCTGCCCAACCCTGCAACCAAACGAACCCTAAATGATGCACCTCATATCGATTCCCCCATGCACATATCATTTACCTCACTCACGGTCATGTCTTCTGCTCACGACTGACTTCGCCGAGCATTACCCTCTACCTCGCACGTGTGATCCCTTACCCCAACCGACCACTCCTCTTCCATCAAAGACCCACCAGTCAACTTGCCCCTGTTGCTTTCATCATCCCTAAGGTGTTTAGGGTTTGCAATCCTCTCTCAATCTAGTGCAGTATGCATGCGTGTTTATATAATATAATGGACTTGATTTGATGCTTGACCTTAGAGTGTGATCAATTATGGTATGCACTCCTATTTGAGTGTTTTTGACAAGTTAATTGTTTGTGTATTAAAGTGAAGATGGTATGCCGAAGTATACTATTTTTATCACGAAGGGGACATAATCATGATAGCAGAGAAAGATATACATACATTTTTATGGACATAATCTGATGATGTTTATTGTGGTTATGAAAATCTTTTTGAACATGGACATCTTTGTATACAATGGAATGTTAATTAGAACGAATGCAATACTTGTTTCTTTACTTTGCCTATTCTCCTGTTGCTTACGTATATTGAATGTGAATCTGACGTGAATGAGAACGATTATTGAGTATCAAGATCATATGGGGATTTGTATCAGTTCGGCGACTCCATGAAAAAGGGACGAGGCATCACATATTTATCAAATTTTATGGCGAGGTTTGAAGTATTTCCTCGGTAATAACTTGTTTTATCAAATACCATGCCATCCGCTTCAACACAAACTATTTCGATTATAAAAAAATTAGATCATTTTTCTGTTTAATTCTCATCATCCTCCTTTCAAGGCATTCTCAATAATAAATATTACACAAATCATTTTCAAAATCATCTTCAAAATAATCAACCCATCCTCACCATGCATACTGTGAAAAAACATCAAAGACTATATGCAATTATCAATTGGGTGTTGCCAACATTGGGAATTTCGATCAACATATATCCTGCATCATCCTCTATCACCGAGTCATTTTCACCATCATCTTTGTTGTTTTTATTTCCATAAATTTCACTCAATGGAACATCGGTGAATGCACATTGCACCTTGTTAATGACTCGTACATGACCATTGAAATGGTGCGTTCAACAACATGATTACGAGGGACAACATGATCAAAATTATTTCGAGGATGGTTAACATAATACAGGTAAGCTTATGCAGAAGCAACCATTGAAATGCATTTAACCATTTTAAATGTGAAGAAAAAGAATGCTAGGGGTACACTCCATAGCTTCAACACAGGCGATAAATTTTGTCGAGGTACACTTTCCAAATATTTATCATTTATAATACACTATTGCCATCCTCATCATCCTCTACGACACCACAATATGTCATGCTTCAATCCCATAAATTGAGGAATACAATACTATGTTTTTATACAGTGTATTCTTTCATTGATGTTGAACTTACAACTTACATAGTCGATCAAATCCAAAGAGGATGCTTTGTAATAACTGTGAGACTCTTGATGATCAGTGCATCAAAACCCGTTTTGTTGACTTCGAAATGCAAAAGACACACCACATATTCGAAAAGAATTAAAAATACACATGAAGGTGACTCTATCACAATAGTATTGATCCAAAAAAATTCTTGTCGTTGCAATAAAACAAATGCAAAATGGATGAAAAGTCCAATCTAAATACGTACTGACCCACAAGAAAAATATGAGAGGAGTGTGGGCATTAGGGAGCATGCAATGCTTGGATGAGAACATGCATACGAGAAGAGTTGGGGGGATAAGCTGTGTTGGCGAGGACATCAGGAGGAAACATCAAGGTGCTACAAGTTGGACCATGACATGCTTAAATATCATCAATCTTTTTATTTTATTATTTACAGTAGCATTATATCCACATTATATCCACATGGAGAAGGATGCCAAGCATTCTCATGAATTGCAATGTTGTTTAAATCCAATAATAAGTGGTTAAATGAGTAGCAATGAAGTGGCACGATGCAAGCATAATATAACACACATCTTATATGACATTAACCGAACCTAACTTAAAACATTGCTCAAAAGTCTGGAGTCACGGTCGTCGCATCTGATTTAGGTGAGTTAGTCCCTAATTGCACATTTATTAGGCGGGCATTTATATAAAGTCTAGAAAACTTCATGCTCCAATCCCAACTAGGCAAAACACACTATTCTTTATTTATTGTTTCCTTGATGATATTCCGACTATAATCAAATAGTCATAAATAGTCATGACTCATGACCCCCGCTTACGAGAAAACAAACTTTAGTTGTCCATATGCCACATTTGCATTTCAGAAAATACCATTTGAGCATTTTTTTTGCTAAGCAAAATACGTATTTAAATAAAAGAGGCCCAAGGGCCAGTTGTTACAGGAGAGGCCTCAGCGGCAAAGAATGGGCAGAATACAGCCATTGAGCAAATAATAGTAACATGGAAGGCTAGTAAATAGCGTCAGACACCAATTTAGAGATAGTCCAGATCAATTCATGCATGGTAGAGGGCTGCCCCGTAGTCCAGCGGCCGTTCCGCTCCTTCCAAATAGCCCAAGTGGTAGCAATGAGGGCAACAACGGTCTTTAATTTCACATCAGGATCAACGATCTTCGTACCAAAGTCCACAATAGAATGAAGGTTGGCAGCACCCATATGAGGAAGGCCGAGGGTAGAGAGAACCCCATCCCAGACAGACCATGAGTAGTTGCACTCAAAAAAGAGATGAGATGCAGATTCACCCGTGGCATTACATAGATAGCAAACACCATCAGTGGATAGGCCACGACGGGAGAGCCTGTCCAACGTTGGCAGGCGGTCCGGAATAGCACGGTAAAGCACGCACGCGTGCTTGGGAACAATCTTCGGCATCCAAAGGAAGGGAGCCCAAGGCACGCAAGCCATTTGAGCATTCTTACTCATGCTAGAATAGTGATTCTCCTGTATGGTACACGGTGATTCTTATTCCTTGTGACACCAAAGCAACCTCTTATTTTATTAAGTACCGTAGGTAAGTCGTATCTTAAAGATACATCTTTGATTTTAGCCAAAGTTGTCTTTTTCAAGAGACGGCTTCTATCGTTGTTTACATGGAAGTTGTCTTTTGTAGACGTAGCTTCTGAGGAATTCTTGTCCAAATATTAGGTGTAAAGCCAAAGCCACCTTTAAAAAATGACTTACATATGATATGTAATAAAAAGAGTTTTTATTAGTTGTGCCCCTCTAAGATATTGTAATTTCAGTTATGCCCCTCCTTTTTTAGGAATATCAGTAGTGCCCCCCAAACTTCTTGTCTTTCTATCACTTATGCCCCTCAGGTTAGCTGCCGTTCATTCCCAATGCAAACAGACGTTAACTTTAGGTCATAACGGGAATTAAATTAAGAATAAAGCCCGAAAAGGTCATTTTATCATCATTTCTTCCTCCTTCCCCATCCTCTTCCTCTTCTTCCTCTTCCCTTCCTCCACCCCAACCTCTCACTCCTGTACCGTCTCCTCCCTCGCCCCCAGGTGCGCGCTCCACCCCGAGATCCTTCCCCCGCCATCGCACCGCCCATGCGCCTCCCCTTGCCCGAGCGTCTCCCTACCTCAACCTCCAACCCCCGCCCCCAGGTTGGCCCCCTGCCCAACCTTCTCCCCTGCAACTGCCACCCCCGCGCCGCCCCCTTCCCATGCGCCTCCCCCTTCCCTCGCTGGCCCACTGCGCCTCCCCATCCCCCTGCCCGCACTCGCCTCCTCCTCCCCCTGCCCCCCGCCCTCGTGCCTCCCCCTGCCCTTGCCTCCCCCGTGCCTCCCCCTCCCCCTGCGCCTCCTCTGCCCCCACCGCCCCCGCCTCCCTCCCCTGCGCCCCCCTGCCCTGCCTCCCCCCCACGCCTAGGTCACTCGCTGCCCCCGTGCCTCCCCCTTCCCCTGCTGCTTCCGCCCTCCTCCTCTGCCTCTCCTCCCCATCCCGCCCCTCCTTTCCTCCACCGATCACCACCTCATTCCCATCCAACCCATCTGCCCAATCCGCCGAGCTCCTCCCCTCTGTTGTAGTTGTAAAGAACCTGGAGAGGAAGGGTTGAAACAGAAGGGCTTTCATTATTTGTTAAGTTAAGGTAAATTTTTGACCAATTGATTCATAAAAATTCACTAAAAAATTGATCCGTAATGAGTGATATATCCGTGAAAATGCAAAAATTTTAGAGATTATATGGATGCATGAAGGTGTAACTAAGAGACAGAAATTATGAAGAAAAAAGGAAGAAGAAGAAGAAGATGAAAAAGAAATCTAAACAATTATACCCCTCTTAATAGCACCATGGTTTGAAGAAACCATGGTTAAGTTCGACTCAGTGACGGTTAAAGTAATGGAGGGGCACAAGTGATACAACGCCAAAAGTCGGGGGTACTACGGATATTCCTAAAAGGAAAGGGTATACATGAAATTACAAGATCTTAGATAGGCACAACCGATAAAAATCCTAAAAAAATTCATCATGAACTAGGACGAATTAAGTTGTACATGCTCAAATCATCCAAAAATTTCTTCTTAAGAATCGAGCTTGCACCTTAACAAGGAAAAAACGGGAAACAACTTAAAAAAAAACTTCTCTTCCCGTATCTCCAACAAAAAAAAAAAGCTGAAGTAAATTCCTATTCCTTCCTCCCGTTGGCGCTCTTTTCCCCCACCTCCCCACGTCACAAGGGGGCGACCTCTACAGGGAAGACTCCCACTCCTAAATTTCGCTCCCCTCCAACGCGCAAAAAAAAGCACTCCTAAAACCCTCGTCCTTCGATCCCCCACAAACTCCTCCCATGGCGTCCGAGCATCAGCGGGAGCTCATCAAGGTACCCCCTTTCGCCCTCAGCTGCTTCGATTCGCTCCCCTTTGCCGCATCTCCGATCGCATCGAGGTGAAAGCTGGTGCCCTTTTGGGGTTTTGTAGGGCGCGAAGGTGCTGATGGTTGGGGCGGGCGGCATTGGCTGCGAGCTTCTCAAGACGCTCGCTCTGTCGGGGTTCCGAGACATCCACATCGTGAGTTGTTTTATTTGCATCCGGTTTCGTTATCCAATCACAAGCTTAAAACTGTGGGTGTGAAATGTTTTTTATACAAACGTAGATTTCTAAATGATTACGTTTATTTTTTATTGACTTGCGTTCTTGTTGTGAATCATTTTTCTTGTGTTGACATTTTTTTTGATTTAACAAAAATTCCCCCCCTAAAAGAAACGACATGCTCTGATGGCGTGGACTCGGAGCACCACAATAGCAGAGCTGTTGCTTCTGTTTTTTTGTCTAGGCCAAAGCAGCATCTTAAAGAGATGTCTTTGGTTAAAAGTCGCTTCTTTAAGAGGTGTCTTTTACTTAACCAAACGTCTCTTGAAGAGACGACTTACCTATGGTATATAACAAAAAAAAACTGCGACCAGCCAGTGCCAATAAATTCCAAAACTTGCCACTCGGATAAATTTTCCTCCAAAGTGACGCTTGAAATATAGTTGTTGTTCTTTTCCTTTAGAGGGGTGGGTGTTTGTTCTCTCAAGTAGAACGCGAAGTAAACACAAGTGCGTTTGATCGAAGTTGTCGTTCAGGAAATGAAACATGTTTTTTAAAGGGAAAACAATAAAAGGGGGCCTGCTCGAATATAGCTTTACTTTTAAAGCTCGATGAATTTGTTAAAGTCTTGATCTCAAAGTGTCCTTTGGGCATAGAATGTCTATGAGTAGATGATATTTAAAACTTTGTTTGTGATGCTAATCTTTTTCTACGCAAAAGTATAGAGGAACCCAAGCACCTTAAACCTCGACCGTTTTTAGTAAACAATTTTAGAGTAGAGATGTAAGGAGCATCCATACACGCTCTAATGATATAGCTGGGTCATGGGGATTTGTGTAATTATAAACATGTTTATATATTATTCAAGTAGAATAAATATTTTCAGAAGAAATCAGAGTTTTAAGGGGATATCATCCGACCATGACTTCGCTATCCTTTAAACCTATGTGGTCCAATTTGAAACATTCTATCACAGACTAGATTTGAAGCTTGCCACTTTGTATTCATCTATATGCTGACGTGTATACTGATCTCCCTTATATGTAATATGCTGATTTTCAAAAGTTCAGAAATGCGGATGCGATATTCATTTGGTCTGACAGTCTAAAGTGATTAAGCGGGCATATTGACATATATTGACATAGGATATATGGATTATATGGTTTGTAATACATTAATTTGATAATATAAAAAACCCATCTCACCGTGTAACATATCTCATTCATTTGATAATATCAAAAAACAAATCTCGCTATGTAACATGTCTCTTCCTCAACCCCTTCTTTAATGCTTCCCTCTCACCTCTTCATCTCCTTTTCAATCAGATATAAATTTATCTATCTGAGTGTGTACATTTGGTGGGCGAATATGCTGATGGCCTGATAATGTCTATAATATTCGCAAGCTGTGTGCAAATTTGAAAATGTTAGATGTATGATCTCGAAGAGGAGTCATACAAGTTCATACTTTCTAAACTGGAAGACATGAATTCACTAATGATACATTGGGGTCACAACAAGATGCATAAATGATCATCTTATATATGAAATAAGATAAGAATTTGAGAATATTAATACATGCTTTTGTAAAGCATATGAATCATGATTGATATTATCGTTCATTGGTCAATAAAGAAATCTATTTATATACCCTTGAAGGAGACTGCCAAATACAAGATTGAACTTCCTGATTTATTCAAAGTTTTTCCAATATGTAGAATGTAGGAGTATTATTGAGGAAGGAGATCGCCAATGATGTCCCAAGATTGATCAGGGGAGCCATGGGAGAGCAAGGAAAAGCGAGGGAGAGTGCGAGGGAGATCGAGGGGGCGAGGGACTTGATCCGGGAAGGAGAGAGCATGCAATTTGGCGTGAGAAGCTTGCGAGGGCCACCGAAAAGGAGTGTGACAACAGAGTTCTTGGGTCAGAAAAGGCAACAGATCGGGAGGATGCTGGGAGATTGTTTCGCATAGGAGTGGCCCGAGTTGCTTCAGGTGCAACCATCAGGGTCATCGGGCATCCTACTGCCCTGTATCCCCGAGGTGCTTCTCCTGCGACTCGCCTGGGCACAAGCAGGTGTCCTGCGCAGGCGGCCAACCCCTTCATGATCAGGTGCGATCGCATGGCAATCCTGTTAAAGGAGGTTAGTTTGGCTTTTCGCGTTGGCGACCTTGGTGCAAGAGGGATTGTCTTTTTCAAACGCCGTGAAGGGGAAGAAGCTGCCCTCCATGTTTGATCGGCTAATTATTGGTTCTTTGCGGAGGGTGCAACATGCGTTCGTTCATGCAAGAGAGGAAGTTCTGCCTGCTCTCAGGCATTTCATGAGTGATGTTGCCTTGCTGGAAACATGCAAGTGCTGTGTGAGGGGCCTCTCTCCGACTCAAGAGACTGCTTGGTTGGAAGGTCTCAGAGGTGGCGGCTTGGAGAAGGCTGCGTTTTGTCGATGGAGAAGTTCCGCCTAGTTTTCTCAGGGTGGCGCGAGTCACAAGTGTCCCTTTCCTCTCCGATCGGTGGTGGTTCTTGACAATGCACTTGGAGTTTGGAAGGGTGGTCCGGATCCTTTCGGATGGTACCTGCCCATGCCCTGGTTCTGATGGAATCCTCCATTGAGTTGGGGACGATTGTTACTTGCAAGCTCTTGATCGGGTGGGCTGCCTTTCGCCTCTCGATCGGGTGGGTTGCCTTTCGTCTCTCGATCTTTTTTCAAAACTGTCACCACCGTCTTCTCCAGGAAGACTTGCCCCTCCACGTCAGTGATGATTTCTGACTCTTCGGGTAACACAACGGTTCTTGGGGAAGTGGAAAGTTCGAAAGCTGGAGGGTCTTTTTCAGAAGGGATGAAGGAACATGCGATTTCTCGGGATCTTGTTTCCTTTTCCCAGAAGATATTTTCGACAGTTACTGCGCGCAGTTGTGGTTACCATGTGGTTGTTGATGGGAGGGCTGCACTCGATGGTGCGGATCCGATTTTCGGGTCGGTCCTTTTTCAGGTCCTTGGATCTGGGTATGCATGTAGTTTTGGGGCCATTTCAGATGCCTCTTACTCGGGTGGCTCGTGGCCTGGTTTTGTGAACCAAGTGGTAAGCCCACCGAGCTTCGGATTCCTTTTCGCGGTGGTTGGTGTCGCGCTCTCTACTCCCTTTCGAGAGCTTGCTCTTTCTATTGGAGCTCTTTGCTCGATGAACCTCTTCCCAGGCGAGGCGAGGAAGCTCTTGGGGTTCCCTTCTAGTCGGGTGAGCCTAAACTCTATAGAGGATTGCTCGTTTGCGGGGTGTCGCTCGACATACCCGGTTTTAAAGGGCAATGGGGCGGTTTCTGGACCCAACTTGCCGCCTGACTGGTCTTCAGTTGGTATATTTTGTCCCGGGCAGCAGGCGATGGCTTTGGAGGGTCTGTTGAGTCTGAGCTTTCGGTGGAACAGTTTTTGGCCTTTGAGTTGGGCACAATAAGGAGATGCACCAGAAGGTACATAAGGCGTCGATGTACTAATGCCCGTAACTTGCCGGTATTGGACTTCAAAGCTTCGGTTGTGGCCTTGGTGGGGGCGCTTTGCACCTTGGGATCTGTGTCTTGTTTCCAATGAAGGTTCTTACTTGGAATGTGAGAGGTTTGGGGGACCGAGAAAAAAAGGTTATGGGATCAAGATTCGCAGAATGGGGCTGTGATGTAGTTCTTCTCCAGGAAACAAAGCTCTGCTCGTGCTCCATTCCTACCTGATGCTCCCTCGGAGCTAGTTCCCTGTCGAGTTCCAAAACAACTGATGCAATCGGGTCTGCTGGAGGCTTGTTGACGGCCTGGAGGGACTCTACTTTCTCGTTGGCTTCAGAACTATAGGGGAGCACACGCAATAATTGTGGTTCTTGAGAGCACTCTTTCCGGTGCGGTGGCACTTATCACAAATATCTACGGACCATGTTTGCAGAGTCGTAGGGATGAGATGTGGGCAGTTGGCTCGTAGGGGAACTTTAATGCCACTCTTCTTTCTTCAGACTGCCTTGGTTGAGGGGTGGTGGTGAGGATCTAGGTTTAAAGGCCTTTGCAGATCTAATTAATGAGTTGCAGCTTGAGGCCCTTGACGTGTCTGACACGAGGTACACTTAGAGGAGCTCAGGTTCCGTTCTAGGATCGATCGTTTTCTCGCATCCGTTGAACTTTTGAGGCTTTCCCGCTTTCCTTTCTTTCATCCAAGCCTCGTACAAGATCATGACAAAGTGAGAAGGGGCAGACTGCTGGGTGTGACGGATTTGAAGTGTGACAGATGCGATGAGGACGTAGAGGATGCAGACCACATTTTCTTTGGATGTAGGTCTTCGACAAATGTTTGGGAATCTTTGGGGATGGCGTGGGTCCATGCATCCAGCCTGGAACATTTTTGGAGATCTATTCGAGCGGTGGAGATTGGGTCCTCCGGTGATGTTTCCAGGCCCTTTGCCGCTCTTTGGGCTATTTGGCTTGGCAGGTATGATAACACTTTCAAGGGGCTACGATTTTACTGTGAAAATGTACTAGCGCACTGTAATGCTTTGTATAATTTCTGGATATCCAACTGATGTAACCTTTCGTTAATTGATGAATACTCTAGTGTGGTGACTCCCGACTCGGGAGGGCTCCCCCTTTTTTCTATTAAAAAAAAGATCAAACCACACACCCTTAACGTGGGATGCAGGTTCGTCGGGTCCTTGCAGAAGTTTCTTTTGCTCTGAGTGGGCCTGGTTATAGGAGGATTCTTTCAGAGATTTTGTGTTCAATCTTTGGACTTCTTTTGTGGCGACTGGTTCTACCACGGCTCGCTTGTCCGAAAAACTTGTTCTGCTTCGCAAACATCTTTGCGTGCTCAAGAAGGAGAGGTGGGAGGCTGGTCTGGCATGCAGGACCACGACGGAGGCAGAATTTGCCTTGCTTGACGGGTTGGAGGATGATAGACAACTAACTGTTTCAGAGCTTGAGCAAAGAGCGACGACTCAGAAGATTATCCTTGCTGAAGTCAAGAAGAAAGTGATTGAATGGAGGCAGAAATCTAGAGTGACTTGGCTAAAAGAGGGGGATGTGAACACAACCTTTTTCCACAGGGTGGTCAGTCGGAGATACTGTCAAAACTTTATTCGCTCCCTCGTAGTTGGTGATGAAACTTTTGAGGGGGAAAGAGAAATGGGCGCTGCAGTCACGCGCCACTTCCATTCGTTCTACTCTAGGGCCGTGGATCGGCCTTGGAGGTGTAGTGGCTTGGGAGCGAGTTGACTCTCTGATGCCCATGCTGCGCAACTAGTTTAGAGTGTCACTTTGGAAGAGGTGAAGGGTGCGGTGTGGGGTATGAATGCTGGTGGTTCCCCGGGACCGGATGGCTTCCCGGTGTCTTTCTTCAGGGAGTTCTGGAATGTGCTGGGGGTGAAGGTGCTGGAAGTGGTGGAGGAGTTTTGCAGATGCAGTGCAGGATTTGATAGGCTCAATCGAGCCCTCATTTTCCTCTTACCGAAACATCAAACGCGTGAAAGGGTGGAAGACATCAGGCCAATCGCCTTATCTAACGCGATCTATTTGATTGTTGCGAAGGTCTTTGCGATCAGACTAAGCATGGTAATGGACCGCATCATTTCTCCGCTCCAGTCAGCTTTTGTCCCGAGAAAGTAGATCTCATACATTCTGGTGATGGCTACTGAAATCATCGGGGATAGGAAAATGACTAAGCGGAAAGGACTGCTTTGGAAGATTGATTTCACAAAAGTGTACGATATGGTGGACCGGAAGTTCCTTTGGACAACTATGTCTAAGCACGATTTCTCGGACATTTGGGTCTCTTGGATTAAAAGGCGTATTATCACTGCCTCCCCGGTCCTCATCAATGGACATCCGGAGGGAGGCTTCTTCCAACCTCAGCATGAAGTCAGACAAGGGTTCCCTCTTGCTCCCATTCTTTTTGTCATTGTTGCAGATGTGCTGGCTTGTATGGTTGAGCGTGTTCTGGATGGGGGTTATACTGTGAGTTTCTCTACCAGCGACATCTCCATCCCCCTACTTTAATACGCTGATGAACAATCCTCTTCATTGAAGGCAGGAAGGATGAAGCAGAGGGCATGGCTACCACTTTGGAGCTCTTTGGTGAACTCTCGGGTTTAGTGTTGAATCTTGACAAGTCCATGGTTGTTCCTTTTGGGATGTCTGACAAAGAGGCACAATCTTGTAACACTGAATTGGGCACTGCATGTGGTTCCCTCCTTCTGTGGTACCTTGGTCTCCCACTTGCATCAAGTAGAATCAAGCTGGCTGATTGACTCCCAGTTATTGAGAAGATGGAGAATGGGCTTTCGGGATGGAAGGCTAAGTTTTTATCTCGGGGAGGTCGACTTGTTCTTCCGAGGATGGTCCTCGAGGCTATTCTGGTCTACTTTATTTCCTCTTGTTAGAAAATATTCTTTGCGGCTATTTGTTAAGAGAATATTCTATAGAGAATATTTTATAGAATATTCTCCTTTGGGCACCTATGTAAGGATCCTCACACCCCCTGTACTCATTGAGAAATTCCAATAGAATATCCACCCCGTTGAGGGTTTCTCCCGTGGTTTCATCCCGCTCCTTAGGGAGTAGGGTTCCACGTTAAATCTTTTGTGTTCATATTTATGTTTCTTAATTTATCGATTCCGCTTCCGCTTCTCTGATTTCAACATGGTATAGAGCGGGTCGATTCTCGAGGTTTTTCATGTTCTTTATTTCTCCGAGATTCGATAGTAATATTGTTCTTAAAGATCGTTTATGATTCAAGTTCTGCCATTTTTTTGGGTTTTTTTGAAACCCTAAATTCTGGAGGAGAGTGCTTGTTCTTCCAGTGGAAGCGTCGTGAAAAACCCCCCCAGCACATGGTACTGGTGGAACGCGAGCCCCTTGCCCGCAGCGGCATGCACGCCCCACACATGCTAATCACACAGGCTCTCCAGATCTTCTGCAGGCGAAGTCCAACTCACGCACACCTCCTCCCTGTGCGTGATGCCCGCTCAAGGCCCTCCTCCAGTCGAGAAGCTCCAGGCGCGCACCCCTTCGATCTCCGCTTCCAGGCAGATACTCCCTTCTTGTTCCAATGGAAACTCCGCATCATGTGCTCCAGCGGAAGCTCCGCATCATGCACGAAGTCGGCGCTCTGCCCTCCCCACGCGATTCTCGATGGGGCTCCGCTCCTTCGGCGGTGTGGCGCACCTCCCGCACAACAGCCCAGCCGCATCTGCTTCTGCGGCGAGGCTCCCCTATCGACCGATCTCCCTTGCCCGCTGGTTTCAAAGACGTGTGATAGAGGAGGCGATCATAATGTGGTCCCGTTCCTCCTCCACTCCATGGCGGCGTCGTGGCCTGCGCTGACGGCCCTGAGAATCCTCTCTGCAGCATGGCGCCTCTTCCTTTCCCTCTCCTGCTCCTTTCCCTCGGTACACCCTCTACCCAGGCGGCGCCGTCGAGAATGATGTAAAGGGGTTTGGGAACCCTAGTTCTGTCGCATGAGGAAAGAAGGCCCCTGTGGGGGCCTTTAAATGCCTGATTCTTTAAAAAACGGGGCGTGGTTGGGTTGTTGGGCCCAAGTGGCCGAATATTGTTAAAAAAAATTAAAAGAAGGGAGAGATCAGGTCCCAACTTTTTGGGCCGAGTGAATTCAAAGAAAAAAAGGGTCTGATTTGAGAAGAGAGAAGGGTCGAGTTTGAGGCCCACATTTGGGGTGAGTATTAAAAAAAAGAGGCGCGTACACACAAAAAAAAGGCGCGTACACAAAAAAAGGAAAAAAGCCGTATGCTATTGCAAAAAAAATGCCAAAAAAATGCAAGGAAGCAAGGAACCGTAAAAAATAATGAACCGACCAAATTATTCATTTGATGTTAAAAGTTGCATGTTATTCATTTGTTTCTCCCAACTTGATGTTATTTGCCCTTTACTCTATCAAGTATGGGAGAAAGGGGGAGTCAGAGCTAAATTATTCATGACGTCTGCACAACAGATCGACATCCAGATTTCTACAAGATCATCTATCTTCACCGAGCATCAACTTCTTCGTCGAGGCATATACTTCTTTTACTACCCGATCAGTTTCCGTGCTGGAATTCTTCTGCAGCGATTCTTCTCCAGACACGACAGAGATATGTTTCGGTGATCTGATACCGCAGCGGTTTTACAAGCATGACAGAGATACGTTCCGATGACCTGAAAGCCGCAGACCGTCCTCGTGCGTGGTCCTCTACCAGCAGCGGACATATGTTCTTGTGATGTATCGTGTGAGGATGTGCTGTATACTTTCTTCTTGTTGCAAGCTGCAGCTTTCTTAGCTCCAGCTTGAGGGGGACTGTTAGAGAATATTCTTTGTGGCTATTTGTTAAGAGAATATTCTATAGAATATTCTCCTTTGAGCACCTATATAAGGATCCTCACACCCCCTGTACTCATTGAGAAATTCCAATAGAATATCCACCCCGTTGAGGGCTTCTCCCGTGGTTTCATCCCGCTCCTTAGGGAGTAGGGTTCCACGTTAAATCTTTTGTGTTCATATTTATGTTTCTTGATTTATCGATTCCGCTTCTCTGATTTCAACACCTCTCATATCCTCCCGATCGGTATTCGCCGATCCTTTGGAGCAAGGATGGGTATGATGGCGACAACATTCAAATGGTAAACTGGGACACTGTGACACTGCCAAAGTTATACAATAGCCTGGGGATAAAAAATCTGGAGACAAAGAATAAGGTTCTACTTCTTAAATGGGTTGGCATGCTGTGGGGATTAAGCGATGACCTACTTCGGTGAATCTATGACATGCGTCAACCATGGCAGCTGAACCATCTCAGGGGCAGACATGTGTCATCTTTTTGGAAGGGAATTATTTCGGTCATGCCATACTTTTGCGATCTTTTTAAGCTGATGCTTGGAGATGGTCGCTTGCTTTTTGGACAGATGATTGGATGGGTGACAGTCTGCTTTGCGATATATTCCCTCGCCTCTTTGTGGTATGGAAATTGAAACGCTGGATCATCTGTTCTTCCTGCCAACCGACATTCGTCGATCGCTGTTTGCTGTGTGGTACGGAAATTGAAACGCTGGATCATCTGTTTTTCCGTTGTCGCATTACGACTTCTATTTGGGTTGATGTGAGCTTGGATTGGTTGCGGACTGTCGACTTCGACTCGTTTTGGGTTTCTATTTACGATGCACACAAAAGGCAAAAGAAGGAAATTTTGGTTCTGATAGCCGTCCTCTGGGCCATTTGGCTTGCGTGTTGTGCGACTTTGTTCTCAGGGATGCATTTTTATTGTGAAAATGTCTGTTATCATTACAAGCAATTGCTTGAATCTTGGCTTATGTAACCGGATCTGTTTTATTATATAGTTTTAATATAATGGGGCGGGCACCTTTGCTTGATTTCCCCCCTTTTGGACTTCAAACAAAAAAGATTCCCTCGCCTCTTTGCTTTGGCTGATAACCGTACAACTACTGTGGTTGACTGCTGGGACAATGGGAACCGGGTGCTCTCTTTTACTGCAAACTTCTCTGACCATCGTCTGGAGGAATTCCTTGCTCTTCTGGAGGTACTGGGCTAGCATGTCAGTCCTTCTCTCGGCAGAGACCATTGGGTTTGGAAGGGCAATTCCTTTTCGGTGAAGAAAGCATATGGAGCAATCTGCAGGCCACCTCCCTGAAGAAAGCATATGGGTGAAGAAAGCATATGGAAACTAGGTATGCCAGAGAAATTGGTTTTTCTTGTGGTTGCTCAGGAGAAAACAAATCATAACAAGAGTTCACCGTGTCAGATTGTTTGTGAACATGTCCAATTCCTGCCCGCTCTGCAACTCCCAAGCAGAGACCATTGAGCACCTCCTCTTCAACTGCTTCCTAACCTCCTAGATTTGGTCTGTTTCCGGTCCGAATTGGATTAATACTCAGAGCCTGGAATTGTTTTGGAACTCGTTGGTGGATGTCAAGAATAGAAGGAAATCTTACAACCTTTAGCACTTATCTGGGCAATTTGTTAGCTAGAAATGATGTAATCTTTTCATCACAACGTTTCTATTGCGAAAATGTAATTTCCCATTATGTGATTATAGTAGAGTCTTGTTTGCTGTAAGTATCCCTTTTCTTGTTTTTTTAATAAAACGGGACATACACCATAGCGTGTTACTCCCTCTTTGACTAAAAAAAATATTGAGGAAGGAGATTGCCAAATACGTGATTGAACTTCAGATTTTTTCAAAGTTTTCCAATATGTAGAATGTACGGGTTTTATTAAGAATGCTCTAGGTTGATGCACTCATAATAGATTGTATACCATCACAGTTCTATTGAGGAAATGATGAAACCGGATGGATTTTAGTGACTCCGCTTTGAGTCTAGATGAATGAGTATTAATTGGATTAATTCTCAATCTGTAGATCTAATATCTACATCCAAAAAGTTGAAAATTAATCCGAAAGAGCTCAAAGTCAATTAGAGAAATTGATTCAATGTCTGATTAAATCAGATAACTTAAAGTGGTCAAAATCCTGATATTAGATGCAAATCTAAATATCAAGTCTCTATACATGGTCTATACAATTTCCTTGATACTATCTCCAAGTATTTGTGAATGCCGCACACCGGTCTTTATTGGATTATGAATCATATGCTGAGAAATTTGCTATCAAGATAATGATTTTTATTGTCATTGATTATTAATATAGAACACATGTATATGAGTCACATGATTGACATTTAATTAATATGGATATAGATCCACGATAATTAATATTAGTATGATTCATATTTTTTTAACATATGTGAATATAATTCACATAATTAGATAAATGTAAGTTTGATTTACATTTTATTATGGACTAATGAATTGTATTCATTATTTGGTTAGATGATTTTATAATTCATGTTGGTTGTTAGTAATTAATTGATTAAATAAAATAATTAATTCCGCAATTATCATGCACCAATTCCTTATAGCATTTGAATTATATGGATAAATAATTGGTGCCATATATCTCTTTGGTTGTTTATCGAGTCTAAAAAGGAGACAATTCATTTTCTTTTTCACCCATTAATTCAAGTTAAAAAGAGAGTCTTATTGGAAGTTGAATTAGTTTAATTCAAATTTTCAAAGAGAGAGAGAGAGAGAGACGGTGGGCTTCTTTCTTTGGCTTTTGAGACGAAAGCGGCTTATGACTCGCGATCGTTGTGCTAGGCTTTTCGAGCAAATGTCTGACAGGTGTATTCTTTGTGACACTGCAATTGAGACGACTGAACATCTCTTTCTCCGCTACCGAGTTTCCTCGTCTATTTGGAGTGAGGTGGATCTGAACTGGATTAATTTGTAAGATCTTGAATCCTTGTGGTCCTCACTTTTTGGGGCTCATGGTCGCCAAAGAAACGAGAGTATTGCTCCAGTGGTGGTTTTATGGGATATTTGGCTGGCTCATAACAATGCGCTTTTTTCTGGTCATCGCTTTTACTGTGAGAATGTACGCTTGCACTACAAACAACTGGTAGCCTCATGGCTCTTGTAATTTCCTTGTATTTCCTTCTATTTTCTTAATTAATTAATATTTTGGGGTGACCAACACATGTTTCCCCCTTTTTTGGTCTAAAAGAGAGAGAATTCTGTTTGAAATAGAATTGAAAAAGGAAGAGATAAAGTAGACAGTCTTAACTCTCGACTTCATCTCTCATGGCTTGACCTCTCTATTTTCTGTTTTAATTCAAGTTCAACAAGTGCTCCCTAGCCCTAAGAATAAGGAGGAGAAAATAGAAGTGAAAGGTTCCCTCCTTTTTCTCCCCTTGTCCGTCCCTATACCCATCATCATTTGTCCCTTGGCCGTCCACCATCTAGCCTCCTCTGCTCCATTGGCTCAACCAGCTGTGAGAGGATTCGTTTTCTTCTCCGTGCTTTGTGTCTGTGTAGAAGGACTCGATTTCTTGAGACGAAATCAATCTCTTTTGACATAGATGATCAATTCGTGGGAAGATCCACGAGTCATCGTTGTGGCTGCCAATGCAAACGTTCTTCGGATCAGACTTGATTTGCGAGTCTCTTATTTTATAGACTTACGCATCAAATGTATAATTCCTACACTCTTGTAATTTTACAAAATGGTGTGGAAATAATTTGCGTTATTGTGCAATTTCACAATGCAATCAACATTTTTTTATACAATTTACATGTCGCTCATACGCTAGGTATCTTCTATTTCGAATTTGATTTGTTTTTTTACGTTTCTGTGATGTGTGAGGTTAATCTTCCCCCCTCTAGAAGTTGGAAGATATATTAACAACTGCAAGCTATGCAGAGAAATCCATAGAAAATCCCATAGATTGAGTGCATTGTGTTGCACAACAAATCCTACACACCACCCTAGATGTGGGTCACCTACTTTGCCAATAAAATCTCATTCATTGCCTCCAAGTTCAAGATCCCTAGGTCACCATCATTATCCTTATGCTGCTTGGTCTTCCGTCCACCAAAAGGATCCCTTGTGCTTTCGGCTTCCTCTTTTACTCTAATAGGCAACAAGTGCGTACATAGGAAAAATGGGGATAGCTGAGAGGATCACCTTTAAGGGCACCGGGCAACCACTTCGTTAGGTTGCACACCACCCTGCCAACTTGCACTCCCTCTTTTCAATCATGAGAAACTAATCAAATTGCCGTAGGCTACCAGTCGACAACAACAACCCAAGCTAAGTATCGAGAGGACCCCCTGTTGAGTCTAAAGGGCTACCCCACATACCTCCATCTCCTTCTCACTCATCCCAAAAGGTAAAAAAGCAAACTTGGCATGATGGATCCGTAGGCTAATGATCAAACCAAATAGCTCCAGAACAATGGTTACACCTTTCGTTGAAGCAACCACTCCGTTCATAAAAAATGTCATCAACATACTAGAGTTTGGATGGGAACAAATATGTGAATAGTATGGAACCTAGATAAAAAACCTCCCCCTGTCTTAAAAATATTCGTGCTGAGGTATTAGCACCGAGAACAAAAAGTAATGGTGCCAGTGGACTACCTTGCCTAAACCCCACATCTCGGTCGGAAAAACCACCCTCTTGCTGCCATCCACCAAAATCACGTAGGAAAATGTCGTCACACATATATTCATCTCATCGATCCACATGGTCGGGCTCTAAGGTGTAGGGATGCTCGGATAAATCTCTAGTCATTATAATCACGAGCTTTGGAAAAATCTACTTTCCACATAAAGCCCTTTGTCTTCTTTCTTCTCCGCTCGACAATAATCTCAAATGCAAGAATAACCCCATAATGTGTCTGTTTAAGTGAACCTCCTGCAACCCGTTGACCAGCATCTTTGCGATGGTGAGATATATAGTTGTTAGACACACAATAAGGTATAGATCCTCCACCCGTCGCACCACGTCCTTAGGCATGTGGAACAACATGGATCGATTTAGCTCCTCGAACCACGATTCATCAGATCGTAAGAATGACATGTACAACATGCTCTGGTAACACTTGATGTAGAAAGGAATTTAAGTTGAGGTAGAATTGAGAAGGAGAGAGGAAGAAGATAGAAATGCACCGGTTGTGTCAGATTTGGGAGAAGAATTGCGGAGATAGAGGGAAGGGGGGAGGGAAGGGGGGAGAGAAAGAATAAAACTTCAATTCTTATGAAACTTGAACTGTCCCTAAACAATGACTACAATCCCCTTTATGTAGGAGGGGTGGGATTACAAAATAAAAAAAGAAATACTTATTTTAACAAACCATAATTTGACTCCAAAATTGCTCAACTCAACAACTAATTAGAGATCACATGCGATCTCATTATTTACATAAAAATAAGGATTTTTATCAGTTGTGCCCCTCCGAGATATTGCAATATCAGTTATGCCTCTATCTTTTTGGGAATATCAGGTATGTCCCCAACTTTTTGCCGTTCTATCAGTTGTGCCGCTCCGTTAGTTTAACCGTCAATGAATTGGCTTAACCATAGTTTTTTCAAACCATGGTGTAGTTAAGAGGGGTATACTTATCCAGACATCTTCTTCATCTTCTTTCTCGTCTATTTGTTCTTCTTCCTTTCTCTTCATAATTTCTCTCTCTTAGTTACACCTTCATGCATCCATCGAATCTCTAATTCTTTTGCATTTTCACAAATATATCACTCATTACAGATCAAACGGTGAATTTTATTGATTTTTTTGGGTGAATTTTTATAAATCAATTAGTCAAAAATTTATCTTAACTTAGCAAAAACTGAAAGCCCTCCAGTTTCAGCCATGCTCCTTCTTATCCATTGTACCTCCTCCTTCATCCCCTTCCTCTCCAAGCCCCTCAAAGCCCATGGTACGCCAGGCCTCGATGCGGAAGTTGCGGCATCAGAGAACCAGAACAGGCTGGACCCCCACTTGATCACCTGCTGCTACTGCGGGGTCGGGGACCACGGCCGGTACTCCACCCGCCTCCGCTTCTTGATCTCCCCTTCCGCGTCGGTCGACACCGATGATGATAATGACTTCGTCTGTGCGAGCATGACTGCCGCGTCGAATTCAAGGTCGTAAACCTGATCGCCGCAGGCGCAACAGAAGAGCTCGGTGCGGCCGACATCGACGGCGATAGCGTGCGGTGGGGAGTGAGAGGAGGAGTGGTCGAGGGCATGGAGGCGGCAGGAGAGTGCAGCGCATGCGAGGCAGGCAAGGAGGCGGGGACCGACGAGGCCGTATGAGTGGCAGCGACGGATCTCGTCGGGGTCGCGGTGGAGCTCGACGCGGCTGTCGGGGGGATTGGAGTGGAGGTAGAGGTGGAAGGAGCGGAAGGGGGTGGAGGAGCCATTGCGATAAAGGCAGAGGTGGGGGCAGGGGGGAGGAGAGGCCATGGGCAGGAGGAGGAGATGGTGGGAGCCCTAGATTTGATGGGTCAAAGGGACATGGAGTGGAGATCAGACGGTGGAGGGGGGAGGGGAGGGGTTGCGCGGAGGGGTGGTGGCGGGAGGGTGATCGTGGGGGCTGGGATCTGGGACGTTAACAAGGACAGATCTTGATCGTGCTCGGGGGAGGCTGCATGAGAGCTCAAGGCGGAGGAGGGAGGAGTTGTGGAGGAGGAAGAGAAGGGAGGAAGAGGAAGAAGATGGGAGAAGAGGAAGAAAAGGGAGGAAGAAGAGGATGCATTAGACTTTTCAGTCCTTTTTTTAATTTAATTACATTCGTGTCCTTAAAGTTAACGTCCATTTGTGTTGGTTATGGACGGTCACTTTGAACCCCCGAGGATCCGGGTGCCCGTTTACACACATTTCACGGCATTTCATTCACTAGAGATTGCATAAGTTACAGAAAAGAAGGAAAAATTTTCGCGTTGCAACAATTGCATATGACATTCACATTCACATTCATAACCATAAAGCTAATAGAGACAATTGACATCAAAATTCCTTTCATTAATTTCCATATATTTCCAACATGTACAATGTCTGATAATACGTACAATATCCCAAAAAAAATCTGACTGCACAGAAGAGAAGCATTTTACATTATCAACCGAACCAAAAACCGAAACAAAATAAACCATACTGTCTGGTGTAAACCCTGCCTCCTGAAAGTATGAACAACTACTAAATAACAGGTTGTTTGCCTGCCAAAACATGTTAGGAAAGAAAAGGCGTCAGCGGGCGCTGGTACCTCCCCAAAACTTATAAACATAAACAAGCATTTAATATGTTCAAAAATAACAAGTAGAAAGGTGGAATAAATAAAATTTACATCTACTTGTTCAAGTAAAAATGGTTTTCAGGTTGTGTGCAAGCATCTCTAATTATCGCCCATTAACCAACACTTCCCATGTATGACATATTTGTTTTATACATGAATATTCATGAATATATGAGTATAAGTATATATCATCATTTTCTTCAGAGATCATGTTTGTGAGTGATGATGGAAAAGTTTGAGATTGGAAAGGTTTCTTGATTTATTTAGATTCTTAAGTCTATTTACTCTTTTGAGTTAGTGGATAGTCTGTGTTCTTGGTCTTTATATAACCTCACACTATGACTCTAAGGTATTAAAGGTGCCTCCGTAGGCATGCGGTGTTGTGTAACGCATCCTAACTAAGTTCCCAATACGTCTACTAACTTAATGGGATTTCGAATCAGATTATAGTCACTTTCTAATCAACATAATTTTAATTGTGATTTCCTCCAAACCTTGACTGTACCTCTCTCTGATGCAACTCTTGATGATTTAGATGTACATATGGATGATCTATATGTAGAATCACCAAGTCTGTTGGCGAAAAAAACTCAAGCGGTGAAGTAGCCAACAAAAGGGCGCTTCCGTCTCGCCCTCTAGTTGGAAGTGCGGTCCAATAGAGGGATAGGTCTACTCCCAAACTACGCCATTGAGACGGGTGAGAGAGACTTCCCGGAAAAGTCACTCTAGAAAAACGACCCGACTAGTACGGGCGATCGAGCTCGTACGTAAAACTGAAAAACCGAGGATCCCCCGCCTGGGTATCCTAAAACAACGGATCAACGGAGCTGGTCTAAAGTCGGGATCCCAACGAGGCGTAAAAACACTGTGAGCTCGCGTAAAAACCGAAAAGGGACTGGGATCCTAGACCCGTGCACTTGGCGGCCGCTGCCCTATCTGGGCTTCTTATCTTCTGCCCAGTTGAGGGTCACCGCGCCCTCGCACGGTCAGGTGTAAGGATCGCCATGACCGGCACTAATAATTATCAGTATTACTGATTCATGACAATCAAGAATCTCATAGATTTCACCATTTTATTTACTTGAAATTTGATGCGTCACTCATTTATCAAACCCAACTTCTCATGCCATACAATCATTCTATAGTCTATATATACTTCTGTTTGTTATGTTTATACTTGATAGATCTTCTATCTTTTAAATACTCGACCTTCCAAATTTCTTCTATATGTTCCCCTCGGCTAATAAAGGCATGCTCATTGTTTAGTGTGTGTGTGTATATATATATAGTCCTCTACATGTTGATTACCTAATTCATACTATTATGTTGATTGACCTTGGTTCAACATGTTTTTCTTATAAGATGATTGCATAGCAATTCTGTGGGTGTATCCTATAAGAGTTACCCATATATATCTAAACACATATGTTGGGAAAAATGAAAGAGATGTTTATTCCATAAGCCCTAGGGTCTCTTATATAGGAGAGTAGCCAAAGGGTAAATTACATAGAGCATACAGCTGAAAATAAAAATAACAGAGAGATACATAAACAACTAACATATACGTTAACACTCCCCCTCAAGATGGAGCATAGATATCAATCATGCTCAGCTTGGACGCACACTTCTGGAATGGACCTCGTAGTAATGCCTTGATGAATATATCGGCAGTTTGATTTTCTGAGGTAACATGAGATGTCGCAATGAACCCCTTCTGAATCATATCACGTATGAAGTGACAGTCAACCTCAATATGCTTGGTCCGCTCATGGAATGCTGGATTGTTTGCAATGAACAATGCTGCCTGATTATCACATTCTAAGTTCATAGGAAGTGGTACATCTAGACATAGATCTGTAAGTACAACCTTTACCCACATCATCTATGTGCTAGTCTGGGCCATAGCCCTATATTCAGATTCAACACTAGATCTGGCTACCACCATCTGTTTCTTGCTCCTCCGTGAGATTAGAGAATCTCCAACGTAGACTGCAAACCCCGAGGTGGACTTCCTGACCTGCATAGTCTGCATCCGCACATGCTGAGATAGAAATTCCCTTTCCTTTCTTGAATAGCAAACCTGCACCTGGAGATGACTTGAGGTATCCAAGTATCATATGTATGGCATCCATATGAACCTGACGTGGTTGCTCAATGAACTGGCTCACACGATTCACTGCAAAGGCTATATCTGGCCTAGTGATTGTGACATACAACAGTTTGCCTACCAGTTCTCTGTATCTTCTCCTGTCCACCTCCTCTGTATCATTATCATAAAACTTCATGCTGGGGTCCATTGGTGTCGTAGCAGGCCGACACCCAAGCATACCTGTTTCACTCAACAGGTCCGTAACATATTTCCTCTTCGTCTTTATTAACCCATACGGATTTCTAGCGAATTCCAGCCCCAGAAAATATCTAAGGACTCCAAGATCCTTAGTGACAAATTCGCTCCCCAGCTTCTCTTTTGCCTGCTTTATGCCTTGCTCATCTTCTCCTGTAATCAAGATATCATCTACGTAAATCATAATTGCAATAATGCCTCTTGAAGTCTTCTGTACAAACAAGGAATGATCAGCATTGGAGCGTTTGTATCCCTGTTTTTCAAAGAGGTCTGAGAGCTTCTGAAACCATGCTCTGGGGCTCTGCTTAAGGCCATAGATAGCCTTATGAAGTTTGCACACCTTGGAACACTCCCCCTCAACAGCAAAACCGGGTGGCTTTTGCATATAGACCTCCTCCTGTAGGTCTCCATATAGGAACGCGTTCTTCACATCCAACTCATATAACGACCACTCTCGAATGACCGCGACTGACAGCAGGATCCGTAGGGTGGAATGACAGGCTACTGGCGAGAATGTATCAAGATAATCCACCCCGTATGTCTGTGTAAAGCCACTTGCAACAAGGCGGGCCTTGTATCTGTCAATACTGCCATCTGCATTTTGCTTCACCATAAATACCCACTTGCAACTCACCGGGGTCACATCTGGAGGTATAGGAACTAGACTCCAAGTTCCCCTAGATTGAAGTGCTGCCATTTCTTCCTCCATTGCTAGACGCCATCTACTATCCTGCAAAGCATGTTGATAATTCCGTGGAATATCTACAGCTGACAAGGCCACCACAAAGTTCCTGAAATCCCCAGATAGTCGCTCAAAAGACACAGAAGCTGCCAATGGATATGTAACGCAGCTCCTCTTCGATTTGCGTATAGCAATAGGAACATCTAAATCAGCTGTGTCCTCATCTGGCCCCTGCAACATATCCTGCTCAGAAATATCATTAGATCCATTAAGAGAAGTATCTTCAGTACATACCATAGGCGAGCTAGGAGATGAGTCATGACCATGAGCTGGAGGAGGCCTGCGGGTATAATGGAATGGTAGTGGTGAAATGGGGATAATGCATGCAACTGGTGGTGGTGGTGATGGTGCTGGAGGTGGTGGTGTCATATATATGGTGTCGGTAGTCAGTAGAGGTAGCTGCTGATCACCTGAGGATGAAAAATACATTACGGATTCAAAAAATGTAACATCTGCACTGACCATGTACCGCCTACGCAATGGATCAAAATACTTGTACCCCTTTTGAGTTCTGAAGTATCCAACAAACACACACTTGACAACCCTAGGAGAGAGCTTGTCAGTACCAGGAGACAACTGATGGACAAAGGCGACTGAACCAAACACACGAGGAGTAAGGGAAAATAGATCCTTTCCAGGATAGATAAGGGAAAAAGGAATCTGTTCATCCAAGACAGAGGACGGCTTACAGTTAATTAGGTAACATGCTGTGAGAACCGCGTCACCCCAGTAAGAATAAGGAACATGACTCTGTATAAGAAGTGATCTTGTGACATCTAGTAGGTGGTGATGTTTCCTTTCAGCAATCCCATTTTGTTGAGAGGTATAAGCACAAGATGTTTGATGGATAATCCCTTTTGAGGAGTAGTAGTTGGCTAGGACATGAATGCACAGTTCTAGGGCATTATCACTTCTTACAAACTTCACAGATGTGGAGAAAACAATTTGAATTTCATTCAGAAAATGGATAATAATATTGCCTGCTTCAGATTTATTTTTCATCAAAAATACCCATGACACACGAGAGAAGTCATCCACAATAACTATATAAAATCTGTGTCCCTGATGATCAGGTACACGACTCGGACCCCAGATATCAATATGAAATAACTCAAACTTGGATGTATGACTCCGACCTGGACGACTGGGAAAGGTAGACCTGTGATGGTTTCCCAACTGACAAGCCTCACATTGGATATATATGTGAGGAAGACCCTGGGGTAACACATGACGCAACTTCTGAAGTGGTAGATGCCCAAAGCGCAGATGCCACAACAAAGGAGATACTGGTCCAGTGGGAAGGGATGAGGTTCCAGCGAATGGAGCCTGATTTAGGCGATAGAGGCCTCCTTGCTCATAGCCATGACCAATCACGTTGCCCGTACGGATGCCCTGAAAAATAAGAGAAGATGGATCAAAAATTGCCCCGACATTGTAAATCCTTCTTGATCTGACTGATTGATAACAAATTCATTGAAAAATCAGGTGCATGTAGCACATTCTTGAGCTGCATAGAAGATGTCAGTCTAATCTCCCCTTGACCAGTAATGGGAGAATGTGTACCATTGGCAATGACCACTGTTCGGCCTGGAGGAATCTGAGAATATCCTGTAAGTAAACTCTGATCGCCACATAGATGATATGTAGCGCCCGAGTCCATAATCCACGGTAAAGTATCTGATCTACTACTAGTAAATGCAAGTATGCTACCTGAAGCACTGCTAGACGCAGAGGCAGAAGCAGCAGCATCAGATTGACTCTCAGTAGTAGGTGCTGAGCTAGATGGGGGAATAATGCCCCTTAGACGGGCAACTAGATCATCGAACCGCTGATCCAAAGTGGCAACAGATGGAGGCTCTATCTGCTCAGCGACTCGTGCAGATGCAAGAAATCCATGCTTCGAGTAGCATGTGTCTTCATTGTGTCCAACGCGATGACAGTAGGTACATGTTGGCCGAGTGCGGCCTACTCTGCCACGAGGTCCACGCCCACGGGTCTGATGATGAAACCCGCAACCCCTGTTGGCGGCCATGGTTGAAGTATTCTGATTTGTGGCCGTGGAAGGAATGGTGATGCGGCTCAGTCTATGGAAGGCTTCCTCCATGGGAGGAATAGTAGAATCGGCCAAGATCTGGGATCGTGCTGCCTCATACTCTGGATCAAGTGCAACAAGAAATACGCCCACCATAGTCGCATTCCGATAGGTCTTCTGTTGTTCTGGCATGGCTGTCAGAGGCATGAAGCTGTAGAGCTTCTCGAACATCCCTCTTAGGGATGTGTAGAGTGAATGCAGAGGGCGACCATTCTGCTTTATAGTGAATATATCATGCTGGAGTTGCAGGATCTTTGTCTCGTTCTTCGCCTGAGAATATGTGGCCGCCAGCATGTCCCACATGTCCTTGGCCGTGGGCTGATGTAGAATGTCATTGCAATCTCAATCGCCAACGTACCAGATAGCCAAACTTTGGCGTATGCATTATCGGCCTCCCAAGAGGCATTGGCTCCAGTCTTCTCAGCAGGCTCTGGTTCGGTAAGAATATGCTTCTTACCCGTTGACTTCATCATGCTCATGAACTGCATCGCCCACAGTTCATAGTTTGTACCGTCCATCTTTACAATAGGCGCTGGACCACGAAAAGCGCCAATAGATGGGATATCCGCCTTGCCTACTGACATACTGGAGACTGAAGACTGGAGCGATTGACTGAAGATGAGATTCGTCTACAATGACATAGACGGGTTTAGTTGCATGTGTAGACTTCAAGCAACTAAACCCATTTGGTTGAAGGTGAGCACTCTAGACCTGATTCACGAACGCACCCCTAGGGCTCTAAGAAGCCCGCTGGATCACGCAGGTGCACAGGGGTACGTAAGGGAGTCGCGCTCAGTCACACAACACAGGAACTAGCGCGCAGTCGCGCGCAGATGCTGGTGCAGAGGCGCACAGGGATGAGCGCGCAGAGGGCTAGGCGTGGCGCGCGGCACGCAGAGGGGCGACGCGTGGAGGGCTAGCGCGCAGGTGCTGGTGCACTCGCGCAGGCGCACACGGGCGGCGATGAAGGCGCGCAGGGGCGCTGGTGCGGCGGCGCACTCACGCGGCGGAGGCGCAGTTGTGCCCCAGGCGGCGCCCGATGAGAGAGAGAGAAAGAGAGGCCGACGAGTGGGGTAGGGTTAGGGTTTCGAGAACTCCGGTCTAGGACCGTCGCTCTGATACCATGTTGGGAAAAATGAAAGAGATGTTTATTCCATAAGTCCTAGGCTCTCTTATATAGGAGAGTATCCAAAAGGTAAATTACATAGAGCATACAACTGAAAATAAAAATAACAGAGAGATACACAAACAACTAACATATACGTTAACAACATATATGTATATATATTTAAAATTATAGAAGATAGTGCTGGTTAATTGCAGCAACGTTAGAAACAAGTGAGATGATAGTGACCTCAATTAGTGGCAGGATATTTTGGACCTGATGGACTATAAAAGTATTCTTAGGTATGAACTGTATAATCCATCCAAGGCCTGAGACTAGTATTTATGATGTTTTGGTAATCAACTGCTATGATTTTCTTTTTGAATCTAAAAGAGTAATGTAACGAATTCAATGGCTTTTACCTATGTTATCCCTATTCCAGTAACAATTATTCATATGCCTGAATTCAATTATCATTCAGTTAGAGCTGGACCATACGTGCACTCTGATTATACTAACAATAGATGTTCCAGCAACTTTATGCACATAATGCATGTTTCCATTATTTATTAAAACACATGGATTATGAAAACTCCTATTTGTATACATTTATAGGCCAAATGGATATATATATATATATTAGCTGACCTATATTGACTTAAATATTGAGACAACCAGTTCCCAAGCCAAAATATGATGAGTAACATAGATGTGAATATGACTGAATTATATTATCTTAATTCTACACAGGTTATACTTATAATTTATTAAATAGTAACAACATTTCAGAATTTCCAGAATCTCTAAACTAAATTTGGAATCAAATTTTGAAATCAAACAATTTCCCAAATTTGTTGAACAAGAAGCAGTCTGGTGTATATATCTGTATTTATATACAGTTTACAAAATTTGGTACCCAAAATTTAAAACTCATGCAAATCCCTTAATATCCATCAATCAGAGAAATCAGGGATTGAAATTCTGGATTTTGAAGATAGAAATCACTTTGTGTGCAACTTACACAATAATCAGTAAAAGAGAATGTAATTAGACATGCTTGGCAGCAAGGAGGAATGGAGAGGAAATGTACATATACTAAAATCTAAGATACATGCATGGCAGCAAGGAGAGTGGGCTGGGGATGGTACCTTTGATCTTCTCAATTTGTATACCAAAGATCTTGCATGCAGTGCTGGAAATCTGGGACTGCAGCTACAGCAAAAGGATTTTGAAGGCTTCAAAGGCTTCTAATTGGAAGAGAGGGCTGCAGCCAATTAGTCTCCTTGTGTTGCTCAGGGGATGCACTATGCAGCAGCTATAAGAGTTGCTGGAATTTGAGCAAGAAGGCAGCAACCTAAGGCTGGAATTAATAGCAACATCCTTCAGCAGCTTGCAGTGCAACATGCAAGAACAACAGTTGTAGCATGCAATGGCAGCAAATGGAGAGAAGAGGATGGTACCTATTTTTCCAAGATTTGAGAGGTCTCTTGTATGCAAAGGGAGGACTGCAGCAGATTTCAGAATTTGGAGAGGAGCAAGGAGGTATCGGCTGA